>VYZM01010225.1:87110-100361 GCA_013398915.1 Dromas ardeola
GGCATCCTTCCCTGCACGTGTGGAGGAGAGGTGGGATGCCTGAGCGCGGCGCCGGGTGATGCTTTGCCAGCCTGGCACGTTCGTTTTCAGGAGGTGGCTGGGATGAGGAGGATCTGGCCAGGCAAAACGGTGACGATGGCAGGATCTCTGCCCTCCACCCCATGGCCAGCATCCCCATGAGCAAGGCTGCTTGCCGGGGGGGGACACCGGTCGTGCCTCTCCCCACTGCCGCTGCCACACACCTCGCAAGGAACCCGCAGACCAGGGAGATGGGGAGGAGTGCTGGTATGATGGGTCTATTGATTTATCAGCTCTTCCTTGGGGCTGGCAGGAAGGATAATCCTCATTAACACACCCATTATTGCTGCGGCTCCTCGGGAAAGAGTTCTGATTTAATTCTAGCTGTTGAAAAGAAAAGTGCTTTTGAATTAGTAATGTTTATCTAACACAGAAAACTCCAGGTCACCTGGGATAGTTCACAAGTGGTGTCTTGTGTTTAGGAGGAAAGGGAAAAAAGGGGTTTTAAGAGGAAAAACCCTCCCCTGAGCTGGGTCTGAGGCTACGAGACTGTGCAGGCTACAGAGCGGTGCGCTGGGCAGAGGTCTTCTAAACAGTGTCCCGAATTGCAAGCAGGGATTTTTCTGAACATGTGGGGGCTGTTAATGTGGCAGGAGAGGCCCCACGCAGCGAGAGATGAGAGCAGCCCCAGGGGGACGTCGGGGGGCAGCTCCCTGCCTGCTGCCCACCCAGAGGGTCCGTGGCCAAAGCCTGTGCCCACCGCTGAGGCTGTGGATGTGGCTGGTCCTGATGGTGGGCAGCTGTGGCCCCCGGGCCAGGCTGGGGGTGGCCACATGGCCAGCGGGGGCTCTGAGCTGCCCCAGCATCTCTGGCCACCGCTACCGACGGGATTTTGGCTGGGGCTGCCCTGAATCGCGTCTCACAGAGGCTGTTGTGGAAAAGCAAAAGCAGCAGGTGATGTGCTGGGTACCAGTCCAAGGGAAGCGATCCATGATCCTTGCAGGAGCTGGGATCCAGCCGGCATCCCTGGGAGCTGGTGGCGGTGCAGGTGCACAGCCCCAACCAGTGCCGGTGACGTGTGGGGCACTGACCCACACTGGGGAACTCATCCTGCCCCTCTCCAGCACTGCCAGCACTTAAGCCAGCCCCCTGGCACCCTCTGCTCCCAGCCGTCCCTGTCCTCCTCCCTGGACCAGCTATTTCAGGAGGATCCCGGTCTTGCTCCGGGTGGTTTTCAGAGGGCTGAAGGATATTATTCTCTCTGGCAGATTCATCAATACTTTTAATTAGCTTTTTTTTTTTACCCTGCTTCCATTCCCTTCATAGATATCAGCCTCTTAACAGATTTGAGTATGTTTTGAACTGCCATACTCAATGCCATTTAAATCACTTCTCAAGGGCACTGGGCCAGGGATGTGCAGTGGCAGTTTAAAAGGATTAGAGCCCTTTGTTTTTTCACAAGTGGTTCAATTTACAAAAGATCAGGGTTCAAGACCTGCACACTATAAAGTGACTTAAAGCCATGAAATCTATTTCTCACTAATTCTAGATTACTCTCTACTTAGGAGCCCAGGGTGCCAAAAATGGTGTTTTTTGTTAAAATGATATGAAATCCTAATGCAAGTCCTTTTAACCGCTATTGCATAGTATACAGTGTCATGCAAATTCTGGACCTATGCGAGCAATTATGGAGCAATGAACATGATCATTTCGATTAAACCAACACATGTTTTCAAAGATTTTATTTAAAGCAGATAACCGTAAAACTTTGTCACTTAGCTTCTCCTCTCGGGCATACACACAATGCGTTAAACACCCCACGTATCTCTTTTGTAAAGTCTGAGCATTAATTGCCCACTGCTTATTCAAGCAAAGCCCCCATTGAGGTAAATGGGATTTTGTCTGAATAAAGACTGCAAAATTGGACCTCTTGTCTGTAGACGAGAGATAGGAGACCTATTTGTATTTTAGGGTCTCCCGCTGCAAAATTGGAGCGTTAGGGAAGATGGGCTTTCTGGTAAAAAAAGTTTTATCTTACTCAGCATCGCGCTCGTAATTTGAAATGGAGAGAACCGGTGGCCCACGCGATCATGAATAAAGAACAGTGGGAGAAACTGGGTCAGGCTGGCAAGAAGGTAGGAGCTGCCCCGATTGTTTTTCTCCCAGCCATTAGCTTCACAAGAGAATCCTTTTTCTCACTGGACGACTGTACTTTATTTTTCTAAAGCAGTATCCCTCTGACAACCCAAAAGGAATACTGCATCTGCAAATGAATGGTGCCTGCAAAGAGACAACATGAAATTTTTAAAAAGCATGGTAATAAACGCTATTCAAAAAAACACAATCTCTGAAAAACACGGCCTATTGAAATGACAAGCCGAAAATCATTTGCTAAGCACTGAAATGGCCCCTTTTGTCACCCCAATCCTTCTGTTGACAGTTACCTTTCAATCCTACAATTGTGCAGTAAGTACTGATTTTTATTCAATGTTCTATTCACCCTGCGTATTAATGAAAAGAAAAAAACTTGTAAGAATAGCCTTTAATAGGCTGATAGACAAGGCTCCCCTATTCTCCTGCTAGAGCTCCTCTTATCAGCTTCTCACAGTATTGCTTGCTTGCTCAATTCTTTCCCTTTTCTAAACTTTGCTCACCCATCTGGGCTTTTTCTCAACTGAGATGGAAACATTTTTATTTCAAAAGTCTCACTGACCTTTTCTTCTCCTCAAGACAGCGTGTTAGGTGGAGCGCTAACCTCAGACGAGCCTTTTTTTAGGCTCAAAGGCTACAACGGGCGGATCCGGTCTCAGCTCATCCGAAAGGAGCGCTGATCCGAAGGCGCAGGCAGGAGGGGATGTTCCCCTGACGCTCCAGAGCTCTCCAGGGCCAGGGAATGGCAGGGCAGCAGCAGGAATAACGCCTGAGACACCATCCCAAGAGAGCAGGACTGGGACTCGCCCTTGCTCGCCCTTGCTCGCCCTTGCTCGCCCTTGCTCTCGCCGCCCTTCCCGGCGCTGTGCCCGTGGGAGCCATGCTCCCGATTTGGGGGTGGCCGTTCCTGGGGCAGGGAAAGGTTTGTCGCAGCTGCTCAGGTGCCACCGTCAGCGTGACTGTTCCCATCCCTTGGCCAAAGCAATGTGTTTTATGCAGTTATTGGAATTAGAAAGTGTATAATGAAAAGTAGACGGTGTTATCCTTGGCTGAGACTATCAAAGGATAATTCTCCCAAAGTTCCTGAAGCTGTAATGGTAGCTTCGCCCAAACCTAGCAATTATATTTATTACAATTAAAAGTCAACTTTGTAGCTCATGTCCCCAGTCTGACTGCAGATGCATTCCCACGCACAACAGAGCCGGTGGTCACGGTGGTGGGGCTCCTTGCGGAGCTGCCTCTCGGTCCAGCTCCGGGGGCACAGCAGCCTCACGCTGCCCCATCGAGATGCTCTGCAGTGCTGGAGTGTGGCTGGAGTGTGGGTCCCAGCTCTGCCCCGGGCAAGGACCCACCTCTGCACATCTGCCAGCGCAGCATCAGCCCTGTAGCTTCCCACGGTGAGCTGCCAGCCCCTTCAGCAGGGCATAGGCAGCCCGAAGTCTTGAGCAATCCCACTGCCCAGGCTGCCCAGCGCGACCACCACGGGCTGCAGACCCCCTTGGCCAAGCAGGGACGTCAGGGACACCCCGGCTTGGGGCAATGAGGGTGCGTGTCCGCTCCTGAGCCCGCTCCCAGATGCGATGCATCCCCCATGCTCCAGAGGGGTGAAGCCTCCTCCTTCTCCGCATTCCCCGCTCATGCAGTTTTTCTTTCCAGTAGGGAAATTCAGCACATAACTATCCAGGATTGCAAAAATGTAAACAGTCTGTGTTACATGTCTTCAAATTACAGCCCTGCTGCTCTACACATGTGCAGCTAATAGAAGCCCTCTGCTAGTGGAGGCCCCGGTCCGGGCAAGTGCCAGCGGCTGCCCGGTGCTCCCTGCCCCGGGTGCCCCCGTCCCCGGCGCTGCTCCGGGTCTGCCCCTGTCACTGGGTGCCCTCCGGCCCCCTGCCAGCACCTCTGCCATGGCCGAGGGCAGCCCGGAGCTGACCGAGCCGCCCAGCGAATATTAAATAGGAGAAGTCTACTTAGAGGTTGTTTGAATAGAGGAAATTGCTTTACATTGTGATGCAATATTTCCACACCGGGGTCTCATTTATGCAGCATATTAAAGTCAACACACTGCACATCTATCTCCATAAGGAGCCGGGCCCATTATCCCCAGTTACTTTTAAGCAGTCTTTGGCTTAGTTCTGACGTGCCTGCCAGTGCCATATATCACGGGGAATGCAGTTCTTTAAACTGCAGTTCGTGATTGATAGTTTAACCTTTTTCTCTGAGGTTAATTCGATATATGCTGGTGTAAACTATAAACCAAAGCTCCAGCCTGTCGGGAGGAGGTAATCTACATGGCACTCTTTATGAGATCTCAGGTGCTGCAGTAATTACACCATCTTCTCCTCCTCCTCCTCCCTCTTCTACTTCTCCCTCCTGGTGAAAGAAGGAGGAGGAGGAGGAGGAGGCTGCTCACTGCCCACCAGCACCTGAGGAGTCCAGCTCTGGCCCTGCTGCGGCAGAAGGGGCTGGTGCCCAGCTCGAGGGACCACCTGAGGTTCCTGCTCTCACCAGCTCCCGTAGTTGTGCTAAGGTTTCCACGGCCAGGGTGGGATTTTGGTGTGGCTGGGCCCTTGGGCTGCTCCTGACGGCGGTCCTTCCCGGAATCTTAGTGCTGTTCCTGGAAATTGAGGTGGAAGTGGCAAGGTGGCGAGTGCCTGTCTCGGCACACTGTGGTCCGTTCACGGAGCTGGGAGGGATGTGAGGCCACCCTGGGCGCACAGATGCTCCTTCTCCCACCACATCTTTGCGGGGTGTTCCTAAGCCCCTGGCTACTCGCTGCTCTCATGTATTGCAACCAGACATCCTGGATGGTGCTGGCTCGCGCCGGGGTGGCCTTGGTGCCTGCGCCCAAGGCAAGAGCCTAGCTGCTCTTCCCACACCAGCCTCCCCTGCAGGAGGGGACCTCTCTCGGTTTCTTTATTTTCGCTTCTCTCTTTCATTTGTGGCTTTAGTTCCTCGGGTGGAAGGGTCTGGAGGGATGCGCTGCCTTCCAGTCGCTCTTTTGTGGTATCTTGTCAGTAGAGCCCATGGCAAAGAGAAGGGGAGTGATGGGGGAATGTGTGAGAGACGTCGGAGGGTGCTATCACCTCTGCAGGCATCTGGGACCTGCCCAAGCCACCCCCAAGGCCAGGGCATGTCCTGAAGCAGCACGGGGGTGCAGGGCGAGGGGTGTCCTCCAGCCTCCTGGGCAGATGTGCAGGCTGCGGGTGTCAGGATGGGTGATATTCACCTCTTCAAACCCAGATGGGTGCTTTGTCTTGGGGAGGAACATTTAGGAGATGGCAGGCTTCCCCTGGAGCTGTGAGAATCCCACTGGATTCATAGACCAGGGGAAGGAGATGGGCTGACCAGGAGGGGTCAAGGGACAGCTGCAACTTGTGGGGATGTGGGAGGGCCCTTGTTCCAGGCAGAGCGCCAGAATTTATATTTGCAATTTTTCATACAGCTGGCCTGCCTGCAGCATCTCTATAAATGAAAGTGGAGGATCCCTCCGGTCCCAGAGCAGCCCGCACCACGGAGCTTCACGCTGTGGCCTAGATTTACAGATGCCGGCTCTTCCCAGGCACACTTTCCTCTGATTTGGGACCTCTTTACGGATGTAGCCCAGAGTCTGGAGGCCACCCAGCTCAGCTGCTGTCGCAGGGACGCTGGAGCAAGCGCCTGCACCGCCTTTTCCTAGTGAGAGCCTGGTCCCCTGCCTTTGCTGATGGGACTTGGAGTGTCCTCCAAGCTGGACTGAGGTTTGGTGGCAATCAGGTCTGTGGAGGGTTTGCCATCAACCTCGAGCCCTCCTTGGCGTGGAGGACCTCGGTGCTGCTCATCCGGCAGCAGACTGTGTGTGGCACAGCTGTAACCTGATAACGCCCTTTAGGAATGGCTGCTGTTCACGCATCTTTTTGGCCTCTGTCCCCAAAGGGTCATTATTTCCATAGGAAACAGCTATTTCTGCTCAAGATCAATAAGATTTTGTGGAGAAAAAGGAAGAATTTTAAAGGCTTGGTTTAATTTAATCTATTTCTTTGCAGGACGCTCCCTTTGGTAACAATAGGAATTCGATTCCTGCCAGAGCAGACTCCTTAATTAGACCCCACAAAATGAACAGTAACGTGTCTCTGGGCTGAAATTCTCCGTTTCTGGAGC
Organism: Dromas ardeola; assembly: GCA_013398915.1. Classification (NCBI taxonomy): domain Eukaryota; kingdom Metazoa; phylum Chordata; class Aves; order Charadriiformes; family Dromadidae; genus Dromas; species Dromas ardeola. The sequence goes on from VYZM01010225.1 coordinate 93,420, forward strand.
TTGCAGAAGGGAGGGAGTTTCTAACTCATAATTGCATCTGAATGCAAATGGCTGTGCCAATGTGAATATATTAAAAGCAGCAGCGTCAGCAATCACTGTGAAAAAAAAAATACATACAAATGAGGCACTAGCTTATTGCTCCATTTGGATGCTGTGAAATGGCACCTTATTGTGTTATTATAAGATTTCTTGCTTAGTTAACAGAAAATGCTTACAATTAAGTCTGAACTCATTTAGTGCTCAGACTAATTCACATTAGAAAAAGGATGTGACCTCGGCTCCACATCCCTTTTCTATGGCTCTTGCTGTACGTGGAGGTGGCGTGTCTGGTGGTGGTGGGCTTGGGGAGGCAGCACGGGTGGCTCTGCTGTGTCCCCTGTCCTGGCAGCGGGCAGGGAAATGCAGGGACACGACTCGCAGGAGGTGCCAGCCGTTCCCTGTGCCGTGTGAGTCTCTTGTTCTCCCCCGCCAGCATCTCAGCCGCTGCCCCAGGCTGCCCGCGCCAGCCGAGCAGGGCAAGTGTCTGGAAAAAAAGCAGGATTAGGGCAGGAAAGCATCATCTTTTCCAGAGTCTGGGGCTGGGAGGTGCCCAGCAAACTCAGCTCCTGTCCCTTTGGCCCCGGGCTGGTCCTGCTCTTGGGGCTGAGGCTGCCCAAGGAGGAGGTTGTTGCCCACGGGAACCTTCTTTTGCTTCCCAGAAGCAGGGGATAACAGCAACAGAAAGGGGGTGTGATGTTTCGGGGGTGCAGCACGTCTCAGGAGATGTGGCTTCTCCATCTCCAGCCCATCCTGGGAGACGGGCTGGGCTGTACGCAGGCGGCCGCTGCTGGGGCCATGGGCTGCGACTGCTGAGAACTCAGAGTGAATGGCCAAAGTCAACCCAAATTCAGGCTTTGATCGTGAGTAAAAAGGATGCCGTGAATGCTCGGTGTTTGGAAAAACCAGGTGCTACTTACTGGATATCCAAAATTAGTGGAAGCCACCGAATTTAATTTTCTTGCATCTCTGCCCTTTTTTATGACATTGTGAAATATCATCCCCGGTACTTGTAAGAGGGCTCGGAGACAAATGAGGATATGTTTGTATGTATATCAAACACTGTGATGATGTGCCTTGTAGAAAAGCCTCCCTGGCGCATCAAATAAACACTCTGTCTTCCAAGTGCAATTTTAAACATGGTAATTCTGGCAGGGGCCACGTATGGAAGAATGAGAATAAGATAAGTATTGAAAAAGAGTTGCACTGTAGGAAGTTCAGCATGCATCACACAGCTACGGGCTCTGTCTTAATGTGGCTGCACAGAATGAACAGAATAAAAATTGCAATGGCCACCTAAATTTTAACATTTCCTAACTCTGACTGCTTGACTTTGAAACGATAACATGATATAACTTGTGCGATTTTAATTACGCTGCATTTTGTGCATTTCAAAGGGACAGCTTGTTCTCAGAGGCTGAGCCAGCTTTTGCCCAGGAAAGATGAGCACCCAGTGATTTTCGCCGTGGTGCCGCTCGCCCCAGGATGCCGATCTGGGCTGGAGGCGTTGTAAGGGAGCCCGGCGCAAGCCTGGGCAAAGGGGGTGTCTACAGCAGGTGAACAATTGCTCAACAGCTCTGTCCAGTCACCAAAGCTGGCTCCCGGCCCTCTTCCCAAGGGCTTTGATTGATCCCTATGGCTCAGCACCAGGGAGATGCGGGTCAAACCCCAGGCCGGGTGGTGGACTCTGCTCTGGAAAGGTATTGTACATGGCACGGGGAGAGGAACTGCCACATCTGCTCCTTGCAGTGGCTCTTCTCACACAGAAATATAGGTGTGCACGATTCAGCCATGTCTGTGCACATGGGCATGGTCCCAGAGTCTGCAAAACATCCTGAGACTCAGACCTCTTGTTGCCGAACAGCCTGGCTCGGCAACCTGCAGCACCCACCCTGCACCCAAGGGAGGGATGGGGTGCGCAGGGAGACGGCTGGACCTCCGGCCAGGCACATCTTGAACTGGGGAGCTTGGGGGGCTCAGAAGCAAAGAGCCGCAGGACATGGGCAGTTTTCAGTGACTGTCCATCCTCTGTGGCTGCCAGTGGCTCTCAGGAGCTGAGCTGGAGGTGCCTGGGCTGGCACATCTGCAGTGCCACTGCCTATGACACTCAGGGAGACACAGGTCCCTGAAGGGTGGTGGCCATGGGAGGTTTAGGACCCTCTCTGTGTCCTCAGCAAGCGGTGCTGGTGACACGGGATGAGCCACGCTGATTTAACGGGCTGGAGAGCGCGGTGGTGTTCAGGTTACAGACAGGTAATTTGCCAGTCCAGGTCTCCTGTCAGCTTAACCCTCCCTGGGGCATTATCTCCCATCTTGTCTCTTGTTGACTTTGAATTCTCATTATGGCACTGAGGAACGTAAGATGCCCACTTGTGCCAGTGATTAAGTAAGTAATTATAAAGGGATGTCAGACAGACTCCTAGAGACTGACACACATAGTATGCTGCAGCTCAGGTATCCGACCGAGCCGAGGCGAGAGGACAGGTACCTCGCCAAACCCCAACAAGGAGAATTTTTCCCTCGCGTGGTCTCCAGAGCCTGTTCATGGGTTTTGGCATAGTTCTGCTGCTGCCTGGCAGCTCTGCCACAGCCAGAGACACAGCACCGTTAGCCGTGCCAGTCCTGCAGATTGCAGTGCTTTTTTCCCAGCAATATCCATGCATTGAGATTATTCCAAGGAAAAAACCGTGGCTGGACGCTGACGTGGCCGTGCTCTTTCCTTCCCCTCGGCCATCTGACTCTGCTGCGGGACTCCTCACCCAGCCACCCAAGCATCCACACTTTTCTTGTACAAATAGTAATTGTAGAAAGAGGCCTGTGGATAAATTATTATCGTGACCCTCATTCCGGTGTGAAAAACTTTCTTGAGCCGCTGAGTGAAAAGTCAAAATTTGCATTTAAATAGAAAACGTTTGGCAGCGTGTAGCACACCAGGACCTGTGTGCGGCGGGGGTCCCTGGGCCGTGGTGAAAACACCAGCGGCGGCCATGCCGGGGTGCCGGGACGCAGACCTCCAAGGAGCAAGATGGGCTGCACCGGAGCCTCGTCCGCCTCCGCAGCGCCCGCCGGGCTGCAGCACCCACCCACCGCCTCCGCTTGCCGCAGGCTGCGCACCCGGCGTGGGGCTCCTGGCCCCCTCTGCCCCTCTTTGCATTGCTTGAGCCAGCCATGTGCCCTTGTGGCGAAGGAGGCCAATGGCATCCTGGGGTGCATCAAGAGGCGTGTAGCAAGCAGGTGGAGGGAGGTCATCCTCCCCCTCTGCTCTGCCCTGGGGCGGACGCATCTGGAGTGCTGTGTCCAGTTCTGGGCTCCCCGGTTCCAGAAGGACAGGGAACTGCTGGAGAGGGGACAGCAAAGGGCTACCAAGATGCTGAGGGGACTGGAACACCTCTCTTATGAAGAAAGGCTGAAGGATTTGGGTCTCTTCAGTCCGGAAAAAAGATGACTGAGGGGGGACTTATCAACGCTTATAAATACTTCAAGGGTGGGTGTCAGGAGCATGGGGACAGGCTCTTTTCGGTGGTGCCCAGTGTCAGGACAAGGGGTAACGGACACAGACTTGAGCATAGGAAGTTCCATCTCAACACGAGGAGGAACTTCTTTCCTGTGAGGGTGGCAGAGCCCTGGCACAGGCTGCCCAGAGAGGTGGTGGAGTCTCCGTCTCTGGAGACATCCCCAACCCGCCTGGACGCGTTCCTGTGCCACCTGCTCTGGGTGACCCTGCTCTGGCAGGGGGTGGGACTGGGTGATCTCCAGAGGTCCCTTCCCACCCCTGCCAGGCTGGGATTCTGTGATTCACCTTGTGACTGCGACCGAAGTTACACACCGACTGTTTTAACAGCCCATCTCTATTCATGCACACGGGGAGTCCCGGACCCCCCCCCACGCTGGATACTCACCCACAGTGGTGCCTGTGTCCCCTGGCCAGCACTGGCCACGCTTTGCTGGCCCCCATGTCTGCCACATTTTGTGTTTAATAACGTGTTCCAAGAGCTGCTCTCCGGACACACACAGCTGGGGGCTGCGCAGGAGACTGGCCAAGACAGCAAGGGCCATGCACCAGAGGGAGAAGTGCAAAGCATTTTAGGAGGTATATAAATGAATTAAGACCCTTTTAAAGGTTAACAAGGTCCACTCTGTCTGTCATTAAAGTAACTTCATGCATTTAAATTTTAACAGTCAAACCAATTAGCAATAAAAATGTTGTATGAACTGCATTTTATTGGATTCTGGTCAAGTCAGAATTGGTTAAATGTGTGATGTCTAATAGATTTTTTTTCCCCTTTTTCTCTCTTCATTTTAAACACAACTTATGTTTCCCTGTCCAGTGGAAGACAGCGGTGCCCGCGGAGAGAGCCGAGCACGGGGCACGTCGCCTGTCACTGCGGCTGCCCCTCTGAACTCTGCGGGTGGGGGCACCCAGAAGCCCTTTGGTGGGAGAGGAGTGGGCAGCAGCCAGCGTCCTCTGCTCGGCCAAAGAAATTAATGTACCAGTGAAATAGCAACCTTGCCGCTGGCTCTGGGCTGCTGAGAGGTGGAACGGTTGCTTTCTTTACAAAAGTTGTAATTGTCTGACTTTTTTTTTTCTTTTCTGAGATGGGTCTGGGGTTACATTGTCGTTGTTGTGCACGTCGCTTTGTTGGCAGGGCTGGGCAGGCACAGCACGCCTGGCACGTCCCTCGGCCCCACTGCAATGTCCCCACTGCTGGTGGCAAGTTACGCCTGGGCCAGCAAGCCACGGGAGAGCTCGCGAGCTCAGGAGGTGGGACAGTGGCAGCCAGGGCCACTCTGGCCATCGCCAGGAAATCACTTGGGACTCTTGGTGATGCATTTCTGCCGCAGGGACCCCTCAGAGTCCCTTCCCACCTAAAAGGGGCAGTAAAGGAAAATCATCTGCATCGGGGGCCCAAAAAGCCGATGCAGCAAGTTCCAGGCCTCAGCAAAAATTACAGGATTACGGCACATCTTGTGCCCGTAATAAGGACCATGTGAATGGGGATGTTTGCATAATTGCAGGCTGTCGGATGGCCAGGCAGCCATTGGAGCGTATTGCAAAGGAATCAGTTCAGAGGAGATGTAGATGGTACCTGATTAGTTAAATTGCCAGCACCTGTTCGTCTTTTATTGCAAACATAAACATGAACAGTTTCAAACGACTCAAGAAGCGTTCGGTGCATCCAACATTCTCCAGTTTGGGGTTGGTAACCGCCGATGGTGGGAGAGGGATGCGGACAGACCTCAGACCTGCTCATCTTGCTCCTGGAGAAACCCAAGGAGAGGTGTTATGTCCAACTCTGTGGACACTTCAGGGGGACTTTCTTTGGAGGAAGGTGGAAGCGACAAGTGGTGCAAGGAGCAAACAAGATGCTCTGATGAGAAACCTGTGTCTGGCTCAGTGTGACAGCAGGGTGATCCAAACGGAAAGACTCAGTAGAAGGACAACAGTTAAATTCCCTGCATATGGGCACAGCAGCATTTATTGCACCCAGAGCCCTGCAGACAGCAGCTGAGTGGCTACTCTAACAACAGAGTTTGAAATGGCAGATAGTGGTGGCAAAGGATGCCAGAACAGAGCTGGGATGGAGGGGGTTTGTTGCAGGCTAGGGCAGATGTGGTCCCCCCGAAGGGCCAGTGCACTGCTGCCAGAATACCCGTGAAGAGCCCATTGGGAACCGTGGGTTGGGGAATTAAAACCTGTTCGATGCCGATCACCAATCAAAATGAAAAATTATGGGGGGGAAGGAGGGAGGGAAGGGGGAGCGGAGGTTAATTCTCAGCAGAGCTGCTCCGAAGGTCTTGCACGCCGAAGCTGCGGCTCCGAGCACCCCCGAGAGCGGTTGTGGAAACCAGATGTGGAGGAGCAGTCACGAGGGGGAGGGAGTGTGGAGGGGCTGGTATCTGTTCATAATTACTCTTGATTTTGTGCGATGACATTGAGATTGTAGGCAAACATGAAAGAACACTTGTGGGGACAGCAACGTTCATGCCGGCCAATGGATTAATAAAGCATGACTGACATGCAGGGAGCGGGAAGGCGCACATGGAAGTGTTTTGTTGGGGGTTTGATGTTCCACAGGCTCAAGGAGACCCTCGCTGATGCTGCTGATTGCCCTCCCCCCCAACACACGATGGGAGCACCACGCTTGGAAAGCTCCCAACCTCAAACAGCTACGTGTGACCAGTAAATATTCACTTTGTTGGGCCAAGGGGAGTCCTCGAGCCACGCAAGGAGCCTGGTTTGGGAGCAAGCACTTGGGTGCAGGACATGTGCCCACTTGCCCCTGCCAAATGTACAGCAGCCCCACAGCGGAATGGACCTGGGTGTGCTCCCAGCGGGACTGGCAGGGTGCCTGCATGGGACCAGCACCCACCAGGGCCAGGCATCCCCTCAGGAATGCAATGGCGTTAACGGGAACCGCAGCATCTACTGGCAGCTCCTCCAGTGTGAGGGGGATGCAGAGCTGGAGCTGGGCTCGGTGCCCAGCCTTGCTGGACGGCTAGGATGGTGGCTCCTGGTGGCACAGGGTCAAACCCAGCAGAGTTGGCATCATCCAGCTCAGCAGCTGGAGGCCACGGCCACGCAGAGTGAATTCCACCACCATGGAAGCCTGGTCTTGATGCCTTCGTCCCCTCGGGCATGATGGAAACCACAGCACATTGCAACAAGCAATTAGCCTGGTCTGTCAGGGGTGGGGGAGATTCCCACAGACTCCAGTGGCAACATTAAAAATGAGTTTAATCAAGTTTCTTCACTCTTTGAGGAAACAATAAAGATAAAGGGTGATCATACAAGCACTATGCTCTCCAGTTTTAGTAACAGCATCGTGTGTCAGCAGCTGGAATGCATTCTCAATAGAAATTTACCCTTCCCCCCCCCCCCCCCCCCCCCACAAACACCCCGCTCAA
>VYZM01010225.1:107747-207747 GCA_013398915.1 Dromas ardeola
GTAAATTCGGACCCCCGCCCCCCCCCCCCCAGCCCTAAGCACGGTCTGAATGTTTGAATGATTTCAGCTGGTTTGGCGAGAGTTCCCTGTGTGATATCATGATCCGACCATTCCTTTGTGGATGTGGTGTGCTCAGGCGCTGCGAGGCTGGCGGCTCCCGCGGCCCCCAGCGCTGGAGTCCGACAAACGGCATTTCCAGATGCACGTGGGCCTGGTAGAGTGACATGGATGTGCGTGGGGACGTGCCACGTGCCAGCCCAGCGCAGACTGGTTTTCTGCAGGCTGTCACAAGCTGATGGGGGAACAATTTCCTACGCTGGTCACCCACCAGCGCTTCCCAGTGGGATTACTGCTCTCTGTGGCCACTGTGGCAGAGGAGGCCACACTTGCACGGCCTTAGGTGGGCAATTATCATGGGCTCAGACCTGGTATTTCCCCTGTTAAACGCATGCGTGGGACTTTGACACTTTAATATTATCAATCTCTGTGAGGCAGGAGGTGGGTAGCTTATTTAAAAAGCCAGAGCCTTGCATAGAGAAGCGCGTTCACAGTGCTCGCATAAGCAATTGCTCTGATTTGTAACTGCAGCAGGCAGAGGCTGGGAGAATTTTCTGAGTGTCAAACAAATATTGATCTTTTCATTTTATAGAGAACTCCTCCCTTCCGCTGCCAGGCGGGTAACTCGTGGCAAACCAGCCGGCTGCCCGCGCCTGGGCAACAGCTGCCTCCCTGGCTCTCTCTTGATGGTACAAAGCCAGTTCCCCTTATTATCTGCTGGTTCCAGATGTTCATAAACCTGTGAATCAACAGCCCTAGGGCTGATAGTTTTTAGGCTAAGTCATGGTCAGATTTCTGTGAATTTTTCAGCAACAGTGAAGCGGCAGTTTATGGGCAAAAGGACAAGAGAAACATCACAAACGTCACAAATGTCCCCCCTCCTGACCGGGTCCCCAGCGCTACGGGCTGAGCGGTGGCGACTGGGTGGCAGGAGGCAGAGGAGGCTCTGCACAGCCTCGCCCAAGAGCGCAGGGCAGAGGAAGGCTGGGGTTCCTACACATCTGAAGATCCCATGCCGAGCATGCTCCTTACAAGGGCTCCTTTGTTCCCGGGAGCTCGCAAAGGGCTCACCTGAGGAGTCGTACGGCTCCGGGTGTGTGTAATTAGCAACAGGAGCTCGGCCATGCTCGTCCTCCCTAAGGCAGCTCTGATCATGTCTCTGCAGCTCTCCAAATTTTTTGCCCAGGTGGTGAAGCCGAGGGGGGTGGTATGGAGGGATGAGCTCCGCTCCCACCGTCCCCTCCTCGCCTTCAGGAACATCTGCTGCTCAGAGCCCGGCACGTCAGAGCAGCGCATGGAGCCACCTTGACTTTACAGTGGGGGAAAAGACACAGAAAGATCTAAAATAAGCCCTGAATTACTCTTCAGAGCCTCCTTGCACGCCCACCCAAGTTTGGCTGTGGAGGAGACCTGGGTTGCTGAAGTTGCAGACCCATTTTTTCAGCTGCTGTTGCAGTGTCTGGAGAGAAAGGCAACCCCCCCCGGGGTCATTTTGGTGGGGGCTGACACATATTGCTGCTCCCGTAGCCAGCATCTGAAGAAAACTCAGACCACTGTGGTCTACTGCTGGGGACTTGTGTTTGACTCGATATTGGTTAGGTGACTCTACCTCCCCTGTTTTCTCAAACTAAACAAGATGCTGCCTTCCGCAGCCAAATAAAAGGTATCTGGGTAAAGAACGTCCTGCACAAAGTGAAAAAAATAAGCTTTGTATAAACTACCAAAATGCAAGCAGTTGTACAGTGAACTGAATATATTTTCAGTGCGAGATTCCCCTCGATATTCCCAGAAGGATTTTTAAGACTGTATTTTAATCAAGAAGAGCAAAGGCTGCTCCTGGCTGCGGGAGCGGCAGAGCCTGCTGCGAGTCCTCCGTGCCCAGCATTGCCCCTTGCACTGAACTGCAGCCACAAGGTCTTTCATCCAGCCGAGAGAAATGCACGCCTAAACAGTTTTCTGTGCTTTAAGATGCGTGTGGCTGTCTCATTGGAGCAGCAGATTTAGAAGTCCTGCGGCCCAGAATTTTTAGTAGGTGTTAATCTCCAGGGTCGGGTCCTGTTTTCCCGCGTGAGATGCCCCGGGATGCCGGCGGTGCCTGAAGTGCCCCAGCGGGGCTGAGCTGGGCTGGGGGCACCCACGCCTGGGGGGCAGCGGGTGGGTGAGGACCCCAGAGACGGCTCTCCTGTGACACCGAAGGACATTTCACGTCATGCTGGGCACTGATTCAACACACCCATGCCCGTTCCAGGGCACATCTAGCTGTCCCCTTTGTTCCGAGCCCCCAAAATGCGCTTATTGCGTTAAGTCTAATTGCAATGAGATTTTCTCCACTTATTGCTCGGAACTGGTGGAAACGGTTCCATCCCGCCATCCGTCCGGGGATGGGGCTGGTCCTGTAGGTCCTTCTGCCACACGGCCTCAGACGCCGGGGCTGTCCCGGGGCTGTCCCTCGGCAGGGCTGCTCCCACCCCGGCTTTGGGAGGCAGAGGGATCCGGGAGGAGGCAGCTGCCTGCAGGCTGCAGCGTACGCTGGCCAAGCTTCTCCTCCAAACGCTGCTCACCAGAGAAACAAAGGGAAGGAAGAGAGCAGAGACGTGCAGCGAACGCCTGAACGCAAACCTTCGGCTTGTTGGGGCTGCGTTTGTCTCTGTCTCTGGTGTTAATTCAAGTCGGCATCCTCTCCCCAATCCCCTCCGCGGCGGCTGTTTTGGGGCAGGGGCAGAATGTAGCGCTGGCTGGAAGCTGCCGTGCAGTCCGCACCTCATACACTTTCTCCCTGTGTGAGAGGTTTTCACAAGCCTTTTGGGACAAAAGATAAAATCAACAAGGAGGAAAAACGTGTTAGCAACAGAAAATCGGACTCAGAGACGGGTGAGGTTCTGCCAGGTCGCGCTTCTCCCCCCAGCTGAGCTCAGCCCCCTCTACTTGCTGTGAAAATNGGAGAACTTTCTCATCAGGGTTCTCCAGGTAAAACCCTGTAACTTTATCACCCTCAAATAATTTGAAAAGAAGCCCCCTGTCCTCTAGGCACACAAAGAATAGCTTGATACGTAGCTAACAAAGCCTCTTAAAAGATAAAGAGCAAAATACAAGGCAAGGAGAGCATGCCTGGCAGGCAGACAGGAGCTGGCCAGTATAGGCCAAATTCTTTAGGAGTTGAGTTTCCGTTTGGGCTCAGCTTTCCCGCGGATTCTATACACCTAAAGAAAACAAACCGTAATCCTATCTGGGGCCCAGCACTCTATTTATTTCACCTGGTGAAAAGATCTTGCCAATTCCTCCACGCTGAAACCCAGCAGCTGCCCAGCAAGGGACCTGCGCCATAAGTATGTTCTGCATTACAGAAAACTCGATATTAAAATATAAATGTGGTCTTGCGAGGACGTATTATGCGCTCGTACTGTGCGAGACATTCTTCCAGGTTTCTCTCCTGTTTCGCTCTGTGATTTGGGTCCCGCTTGCTGCCGTTCCTCAGCCTCCAGTAATCCCGTTATACAAGCTATAATCCGCAGATTACAAGCGGGGGAGGCGCAGAGCCTCCACTTGCCCCCTCGCCCCCACACCTTTTGCCTTGTTTTGGCTGAGAAGATGGGGAAAAGGAACCCACTGGCCAAATGGTAAAGGCAATTGCTCCTTTAAATTGCTCAGAAATAGGGTCCCCTCCCCTCCCTTTGCCTTCCCCTGTGTTTTATTGCTTCCTTCCTCTCCAATTCCTGCGACTCCGGAGCCGGGTTGGGGTGCAGCTCCCCAGCCAGCCCTTGGAGAGGGAGGTTGCACCCGTCTGTTGACGGGGCTTTCGTGCCTGCACCCATGGGCCGGGCACAGGGTGAAGTGACCCAAGCTCTTTACCCGTGGGAACGGGTTTAATACGGTCACAGCCTCTGCGCGGGGTCCTGGGGGTCCTCCTACCCGCACCCTCCGCACGGGGTCCTGGGGTGTCCTCCCACCGACACCCTCCCCACAAGGGGATGAGGTGCAGCCCGCAGCAACGGGGTCACCGGGAGACACGGTGGGAGAAATGCTCCCACCAGCAAAACAAGAGCAGTTGTGTTCCTTGCGAGTAAGGAGACAAAAAGCCAAACATTTTCCACTCTCATTTCTCTTTCCTGCGTTTTGTTACTGATACCTCCCCGTGGGCATTGGAGCTCTGACAGACGAGCTCTGCAATGGATTAAAGGGTTACTGTGCTCAGCTGTCAGAGGTTGCTGTCCCTTAGTGGGACGGTGCAATCAGATACTGCCCGTGCCCCGTCCCCGCTCCCCCAGCCTGTGCTCCAGCCCCTCTGCAGGGATGGAGCAGGGAACGGACCTTCCCCAGCCTCCCCCCGCACGGCCGGGTTCGCCCTCACTTGAACTTGCCCTTTTAGATGTCCAGGGAGGTGGCTCTCAAATCAGCCCCCCCCAAAGCCTGTGCAGGCACAACTCCGCTGCTCTCACCTTCTGGCCAGGCAGAGGTTAAAGTGGTGGCTTCCCTGCCCCGCTGCTGTGGGAGAACAAAGGACTGTTGGAAGGTCCAGCAGCATTCGGAGCCTTGCACAGAATCGCTGCTCAAACCCAAGGGCTGGGCCACCGAAGGGGCCCCGGTGCCATGGGAAATCCTCATGCTCTCAGCAGCCTGTTCCTCTCTGCCCAGCACAACTTAAATCCCTTTCTCCTCGCGAGCTGAGGAGAGCCTGAGAGCCTTCTCTGTCCCCCTGTAACTAGTAACGCTCAGAAAATAAAAGCCCTAAGTCTTTGCAGTATTATCACAATCATTTCAGGCTCTCTTTGGAGATGGATGCCTCTGACAACATCTCCTTAGCTGCTTCCCAGGCTGATAAGTCACACAAGTATGCAAGGAAGAATGGTGCGGAGATACAATCAGCATTTCCACGAGGCATATTTAAATGACCAAAGGGAAATGACCATTTTCCAGAACTCCCACTTGCTGCAGCTTTGAGCAGAGTCACGTTAGGAGCTGTTAGGACAGCTTGTGCTTGGATTCACTCTGTGGGCTCACTGGTAGCCATGGCAAGTCAAGTCTGCTCCCTGCTAGCCTCGAGGCACAGCAGAACAGGGTCTGTGGGTCTTCGGTGTATCAGTGTCAGCCCTGCACCATGGGCTTCCCTGAGGAGCCCCAAATGTCGTGTGGGTGGGGAGAAGTCACCTCTGTATCACCCTAAGGATAACTGAGCTTAGCTGGTATCCTTTTAAAAACAGGAGTCTCCGATATTGAGAAAGCAAACCAAATTGCTGGATGTGAAGGCTTAATCTGCTCTTATGTGGCCAAAAGGTGGATTTTTCACTTCTCTGATGGTCTGCTGCCCAAACCTCTAGTGCACACAGAGAAGCTGCTCGCTTCTGGAGACACCTGAAGACAAGTGTCCCCTCTGGGGATGGCTGCAGCCAGGCGAGCAGAGGGAGGTGCTGCGTTCCTGCAGGGAAACCTCCCAAACTGTCCCACAAAACATTATTTCCACGTGTGAAATATTTCCCGCCGAGGGGCAGGGTCTGCTGTGTAACTAAGCTGGGGTCAAACCCCGCACTGGAAAGGGGCGGCAGGACAGCGGCGAGGGCTGCCACCCCCAAGGTACCCCAGGAACTGCAGAGGGAACACCAACGCACGTTGTCATACACAGTTTCCAGATAAAACAATCAGTGTCGGGGCCAAGTGATGCCTTTTTGAGAAGCAGGCAGAGCTCGCCAGCTGTTTAAATCTCGATGGCTCTCAAATAACAAGATTAGGCAATTGTAGGCTACAGGAAGGATACTAGTAATTACCGCCTGATTGGTAAGAGCTGTAATTAAAGTGTAGCGCATTTCAAACTCTTGGAGCACTAGTCCTGTCCGCTCCAAGTGGCCATCCCTCCATTTGGTTCTCATTTATTTGCCTCTCCAAACACAGCCTCCTCCGTACCTTGCCAGGCGTCGTTAGCAGCTGGTCCTGCATGTGGGCATCTGCCGGGAGCAGCTCCTGGGGCAGCTGCCCTGTGCGGGGCCTGGATGAAGCTGTTGCCTCCCCATCCTGGTGAGCACAGAGGATCCAAGCATGGAGGGTCTCATCTCCTGGGCATCCTTAGGGTCCACCACGAGCTCTGCCTTTGGGTGCAGACACGCTCTGTCCACCACTGCCGGTGTCTGCCCTCACTCTGGGAGCTCGCTGGGTTGACTTGTCTGCTTGGAGAGCATGATGTGCTTCCAGATCCAGACCATAAACCCAATGTTTTAGCTCTCTTTGGGCAGGCCTCCTCTCCTCTCATTGTGCTGGCGGCTGCTCTAGTGCCCCGGTGTGAGGGTGAGCTCAAGGGAAAGAGGAAGACAGAAACCAGTGGCTTCTGTCTCTGTATCCCCACCCGTCCTTGCTACGATGAGGTGATGCCCCTGCCTATGAGCTGCCTGCAAACGCTGCCTGTTGGCTCCCCAGAGCGCTGAGGAGAGAAATCTGTGAGATCTTAAATGTTCATATGCTTGTAGGTTTATTCATCTTCTATCTTTGGTAATTCAGTTTATGTTTTGAAATGTAAAAAGGCCTCCTACGTACATGATGTCTCTATTGTATAAAAATATCAGCCGTGGTATTTTCAAAATATCTTCCCCTTCCAACAGTAACTACATCCAGCCAGCGCTTCAGCCACCATTTCCACTGCCGCTCAGCGAGTCATCTCCGGACCAGCTGGAGCACCACAAATATGTGGAGACAATGAGAAGTGCTGCTGTCCTTCAGCTGTAAATGAATGTTTACTACAATAAGGGCATGTTGTCTACCAGATGATGGTTAATAGCAGTCCCTTAAACTGGTTGAGTTAAACTCAGCTGTGATTGAAGGCAGCTGCTGGGATTGATGCACACTCTGCCTTGCTAAATACGCTACAGCCAAGTGATTAGTGTTTTCCAAAGGGAACCATCGATCACCTCTTGTGTTTGTTTATCCTCCAGCAGATGAGCTGGGGTGTGGGATCCATGGTCCGATGAGCTGCCTGTGCCAAGCAGCGCGTTGCTGTGGGTCTTCACTCCCAAAGAACTCTCCATCCTGTGCCTGGGTCAGGCTCTGGCCAGCAGCTGAGTGGCAGGATCCGCTTCCCGGGCTGCACAGCAGGGATGCTCTGGTGAGTCCCGTGTCCGTGGGCTGTCCCGTGACCGGCACTGGGACCTCTGGGCAGGCAGACGGGTGATCACGCTGCTGCTGCTCCTCCGTGGATGCTCCAGTTGGGACCACAACGCACGTGGTCCTTTCTGCGCAGGTACCCCAGCACCTCCAAAGGCAGCCTGCAGTCCAGAGCAGCGGGATAGAGACGGCTCGTTATTGTGAATTTTGAGCAGTGGTAAAATTCCCTTTCTTTTTGGGCAAATATTATCATTCACTGCAGCTGCTCCTGCAGTGGGGACGGGATGGTTGTTAGGGGGACTCAAAGCCACATTGCCTGGTAAATGGTTCTCCCTGCCTGGGACTGTCTGGGGTCCAAGGTCTGTGCTCTTTCCTCTTGGTCAGTGCACCAGAAATTCTCCAGATGAAGCTGGCCTTGCCGTTCTGGCGTACAGTCAGCTGAGCAGAATTTGGATACTCTCTGCTAAAACTGCTGAGTGTTTCTGGAGGTATGTCATGAGGAAGGAGGCGGGGGGAAGAAACGAGCTTTATCGTAGCTTAAATTTTCAGGATCAGCTGAGCAGTGGTGCCGTGCAGCTGGAAGGGGACACGGTGGATCTGCCACGTGGGCACAGAGTTACTGCTCTGCCAAGGAGATATTTAACTTGCTTGCTTTTTCTGGGGATGTTTGCTTAGATGGTAGCTCACATCACTGGGCTGAGAGGACGCGCTTCAGCCTTCCCTGCAATGGTCCCGCCGTGGCTAGTTAACTACGGTGAAATTAGTCTCTTGGTGGCTCAGTTGTTTCTGATTAACTTAAATATATACACAGAGTCCAGGCTACTAAGCAAAGCTGAATTTGTGGCCTGTGTGCATTCCTGCGTGGTCCCAGGCACGGTGGCTGCTGAGCTCAGTCCCTGCTTGCCCAGGTCCCTGCTTGCCCGGGGTCCCTGCCTGCCCGGCCACCGCGGATGACGGCAGCCGATGGGTGACCCTTGGCGGGGGAAGCAACACACGGAGAAGATTCTCAGCCAACGCACGGTGCTTTCAAGGGGTTGGGTGCAAGCTTTTTTTCCAAGATCGTATTTTCTCATGCCAATGCCTGTAGCTGTCTTTGGGAAAGCTGATGACAGCCGGCAGCGTGGAGGAGGGTGCTGCATAATGGTTAAATGCCATATAGCGACCCCTATAGTTAAGGTTACATGAGAATTTCTATAGGCTAAAAATTTTCCCAAACATTCACCTGCTGGGCTTAAATTTTCCATGCTTGTTGTTTGCCTGAAGGTGAATTGTTTTCAAGCTTGAGAAAAATTCCTTTGGCTGTGTCTGAGTTATGGGAGAAGAGAAAATACTCCCTTCCCACTGGAAAATCTTTAGCTACTCTTTTTTCCCCCCCTTCTTCTTCAGACAGGACTACAGAAAAAAGTCTGGAGTCTGAAAAGCCTCGAAACTTGGCCTGAACCTCGCTTTTCTCCAGGCCAAGTACCTCAGTGGGAAGATTAAAGTGAAGGAAAAAAAAAAAGGGATAAGAAAATGGGAGACTGGGGAAGAGGGGCTGGGGGATGGCGTAACTCCGAGCATGCTCTATGTTTCCATCATTTCTCTATTTTCCATTTTTTTTTTTGGTGTTGCCTAATACAGCTTCATGAGCTTTGCAATCGCAGTGTCAGTGTGGACGGAGGTGCGGGTTGAGAGATCTGGGGGTGCATTTGGGCAGGGTGGGCAGACGGGGCAGCAGCCCCAGGCCAGGACTGGGGTCAAACACCCCGTGCGGCAAAGTCGAGAGGCGTGTGCTTCGTTACACTCTCAGCAAACCGCAGGTCCGTTTTTCTAACCCTCTTTCCATGCTGAAAAGCTTTATTAAAAGGCATCAGTAAGAATGATAAAAACAAAGGGTGAGAACTTCCCCCTTCCCTAAAACATATACTTAATTGGAGGAAGAACTGTAAGTCTGATGAGTGCTCTGAAAATTTTCATGCTTAGTGGCTTCTTTTAAAGTTTGTTGTTTGTTTTTTTAAGTAAGCGAGTTACAAGCAGGATCTTCATTGCTGAAGTTGCAGCATTAAATGAAGGAAATATGAAAAAGGTGGATTCCTACATTGACTTTCTCCTCCCTGGTGCTCATAAAGTTTAAAGAGAAGATACATTTTTCTGGTTAAATGTACAGGAAACTGGACCAGACAGAAAAACATGTATTAACATGCGCATCCTTGTAGGTGTTTGCTAGTCTTCGGAAATCTGAAAGATGCATTTGAGAATGAAAGACCTGCTGGAAGGCGGGCTGTGGGTGTGTGATTAGAGCAAGCATGTACACACAGCACGCACAAGCGTGTTATTTAGTGGATCCAAAGGCACGTGGCCAAAGGTTTGGATTTACCCTTAACTATCTAGCACAAAGTGTTAAAATACTCATTGCACAGCGTTCACGAGCTGTTGCTGGATACGATGGGTGAGCATTGACTGCTGTGTTTCTTGACTTTTTTGAAGTTACGCAACCACAGCATCACATTCCTGTAATTTTTGCATCTTGTGCAGGCTCCTGCCTTTGGCTGGCAGGTATTTTCCTGAAGGAGAGGTGATTTCTGCCTTCCCCCCAGTCCTCCCTGCTCCGGCAGCCGCAGGCCCTGCTCTGTCTCTCACTCTCAGTGGCCAGGAGTGCTGGGGGTCGCTTGTCCTGTGCAGGGGGGTCTGCAGATGTGCCCGGTCCTGCCCTGCGCTGAGCCGCTCAGGCAAAACCTCCGGTGAACGGGCTGTAGGAGGGTGAGGCTGCTGGGACCCCCTGTGCTGCCTGTATCCTCCATGGGCATCCCCATCAAGTCATCTCCCACAGAGGGGGGAAGCTCCTTCCCACCCCTGGTCCAGCTGGAGGGCTGGTGCTGCTGGTGGCACTTGGGAAAGGTCAACCTCTGTGTCTCCAGTGTGTCTTTTCCCCCCTCCGAGGAAGAGGATGCTTTTGTGCTGCTCTAATCCCACTTTCAGTGATGAGTTTATCAGTTTCCAGAAGTTCTTGCTCCGGTATTCCACGCTTTTTAATTTATTTAATGCTGCTCTTCCAGCTGCTCCAAGCATCACAGTGAAAATGAAACAATATCTAAGTGCCCCCTTCTCCATGCAGGAACTCTGGCGAGAGAGACAGTATTTGCATTGTGCACCGGTTTCTCCTCGCTGCCTGCTCTCAGGAGAGGCGATCCGGCTCTTGAAGTGGTTTGGGGTGGAACAGAATGCGCTTGTGCTGAAAACAGCAGAGGGATTTTAGTCACTTCTTGAAATGGGGAAAATTGCCTCATTTTTCAGCATTTGGCCTGCGATCCCACACTTCCCTAGCTCTATGTAGGGATTAGTTCATACTTTTTTGGTGTTTTTGGCCCGAAATGAACGCTCCCAGCCAGAGGATAGATAATTCCACTTGTGCTGATCCCCCGGGGCACATGCAGGGCTGCAGAAACAGGAAATAGGAAACGTATTACATACCTTTTCCCCTCAATTTTATTTTCATAATGCATGGAAAATAGCAGAGCTCTGAATTATTTGAAATTTTAGAGTTATTTAATATTTATTTTTTGAGAAACAACCTCTCTTTTCAGGGAGGCCTCGTGGTGTCAGACCAGCCGTCTGGCCAGCTCCAACGAGAGCCGGGGTGCGAGGGGACCCACGGGGTGAACATCCCTGTGTGGGGGTCCCCGCTCCCCCCAGGGTGCTGGGAGGGCACCCAGGGACATGTGGCACCTGGGCATCACCAGCCGCAGCTCCTCGGTGAGGGAGGACTCACCGCGACTCCGGTGTCACCCTGCACCAGGCAGGAGGTGGTGTCACCATTAACCAGTTCCACCGTGGCCCTGCCATTACATTTTCAGCATCAGCATTTAATAATCACGAGTTTTCAGCCGTATCCCAGCGGAGGGGCTGGAAGTGGCCACAGGGCTCCCAGTGCCACTGGGACGGGGAGAAAGCCGGGGGTCTCCTGGCAGCAGCAGCACACATGTTCATGGGCTTGTGTGTCTCCTCCTTCGAGTGTCCAACCAATGTTCTCCGCAATCTGGCTCAGTACGTGTCTCTCCAAATTAGTTTTCTTATAAAAAACAGTGCAAAGCAGCCCGTGAAGGGCGGCCGGCTCTGCTCTTGGCTGGGCACTGGGAAGGACTGGGCTGAGAGGTCTCAGCAGGACCCAGTTGTTCCACCAGATGTGCAGCAATGGACCCAAGCAAAGCCACGCTCTTCCAGTTGGGCATCCTCAGCACCCACCGGTGCAAAGGCTCCCCGAGGGCCGCTGCCAGCAGTTTTTTGCACAAAGTCTGATGATGGATTTTGCTTTTTCAGGGAGGGGGAAGGGAGAAGATCTAATTTCAGAGTTTTATTTTCAGTGCTGATTTCAAACCCCAGCCTAAGAATCTGTCTTCCCGATGTATTACAGTGCTTTGCAATGAGGCATTCTGCATCCCATGGTGTATCTGCACATCTCTCCCCTTCCCCCAAGGCCAGCGGCAGGCTGGGTGCTCAGAGGTGATGCCATGTGCCAGGGGCTGAGAACAAGGGCTGCAGCCCTCCTGCTTCTCCGACCCCTTTTTTCCCCTGTCTGTAGTTATTGCAAGAGCCCAGTGGATTTCTGGTTCCTGTTTGCTGCAATAGAAATAAAATCAAATGACATTTGTGGACTATATAAAAAGCAAAAATCTCAAGAAAAGAATTAATGAAGAACTCATTATCTCAATCTGATGTTTTGGTTTCTAATTTTCTTCTCAAAAAACAACCTCCCAGATGTGACAATCCATCTAATTATTGCTTGGCCTATGGAGAGGTTTAACTGGCACGTGCTGGGACTTGGACAGTTTCTTATTAGCAGTGGGGGAAAGTTGGGATTGAAAAAGCCTTGCGTTCAGCTTGTGTATTTCTGGGTGTCAGATGCTCCTAAGTGCCTTACATTTTGCCAATCCATTCTGCATCTCTCTAATTTTCAGGGCTTTCAACACTTTCTGGCGAGCAAAGCCTGTGGATAACCCGAGTAAATGACTTTTTCCATGAATAGAGATTGGCCAGGGAAAGCTGAGTGATAAACAGAATAATCCTTTTTGTGCTTTTCCCAGCTCCAATCTTCTTTGCACACCAAATAAACACTCTCAAGCTGCTTAGAGCAAAATCTCTAATAGGCTGTGGTACTTGGGCTGTGCAAGGCTTGGCTCCGTGTCAGATGGAGGGACAGGACAGTGGAATAAAGTCCCAAGATTTTTTTGGGAATTAGTTTACATACCCCCAAGCGTAGTGTATTTTGGCACTTGGGCTGCATTACAATATAATCCACTGGCACTCAAAATAGCCTCAGCCTCAAAAATGGCTTTTTTTGCTCATTTCTTTGGCTTTTCCCAGAGCCCTGTGTTAGGACAGAGAGCTCTGTGTAGTGAGACCTGCGAAACGTCAGGGTTAGGTGGCCACGAGTCCCTGTGTCCCTGTCTGGATCCAGTCCTTGGAGACTGGTGGCACCTGACAAACCAAAGGCAACCTGCTCCTGCCCTGGCTGCCCCGTGGCCACCGCGGCTGCGGAGGATGCCTGTGGCTCCCTGGGGACGACTGCTGCTAGCCTTTCCCTGTGGGACGCGGCGCTGAGCCTGGGGTGAGGAGGTTGGGTGGCTCACACACTCGGATGTGCTGATTGCCTCTGAAGTTCCCTCTCCCTCTTTGCCAGCCTTTGTAATTATCATCATTTGGTGTGTGGGGTTCGTTGGGGTTTTTTCCAAGTGCATGAGTGTAAACACTTCGGGGCAGCGTGTGGAATGTCTGTGGGGCTCACGGAGCTGGGGTTAGCTGCTAATGTTTCCTCAGGATGTTTTAGGTAATGGTTTGACACAATTGTTGAAGAAACCGAAACGATTTTGGGTTTGGGCCACAAGCAGTTTCCCCAGAGGAGCGCCCAGGTGAGGTGAGGCTTCTGCCTCCGCAGCAGCAGCACAAGGGACCTGTTGTCTGCATTCCTCAAGTCCAGGATTTTAATCCTGCAATTTCTCCTTCTGTGCAAGTCCAACAAAAGTTTGCATTTCAAAAGCGACCAACATCCCTGGCTTCTGTGGGAGTGCTCTCTTTATTCCTGTATTAAGAATGGCTTTTTAGAAATAACTTGTATAAAAAGAGAGCACTTCTCATTTTCCCGGGTGGGGAGACGAACAAATGAGTGAACTGTTTGACCAGAGCACAGGCCAGCCCTAGGAACAGGTGGTAGCTGTTATTGTCAAGTAAAAGAATGATTTTGCAAGTAATTAGTTAAATTGCTCAGCCAGCATCTCTCCAAAGAAATGCCCTCTTAAATGCACTGCACGAATTTACTGAGGTGCGCCTGCCCAGCTTGCACTCACGTGGGTTAAAGGAAGGTAAATCTGTTCTGAAATATCCTCCATGAGACTTTGCTGGAACTGAACTGTCTACACCGCTGCTACGTTTGGCTAAAATGAAATAATTCCTTTGTTCCTGGCAAATAATCCAGACTGACAAAAATAATAACAATAATAGAAAATTAAAAAAAATCTTGATCAGTACTACCTGAATTACCTGAAGCCTGACAGAGGGTGTTGGTTCCCAGCTCCTCAGGTCCTTCCTGCCTGCGCTGGGCAGCAGGACCTGGGGGCCATGGTTGTGGTGGGGGAGTCAGCTCCTTTCTCACAGAGCCAGCCCAGTGTGGCTCCTAATGAAAAAACGGTTTTAATTGCCCCCATTGTGCACCACCTGGAGTCTGTTGCATGGGCAAGTTACACGGCTGTGTCATGACAGAAGGAAAAACACTTGCGTGCTTCCCATGTCCTTGTTTTCATCCCCTTTGGGCACCTTCAGAAAGAAAATGCTTTGGAACAGAAGCGGGGATGTGCGCTCTGTTGGAAGGGCTTGGCTCCTTTTTCACTGGAGTTCTACTTTTCTCATAAGTAAAGGTCAGACACATCATGGCTCATCTGGGCAAGGCAGTGGAAAACCAGTAGATCTCCATCAGCTTGAGGTGCCTCATGGATTAGATGGAATCAGTCTTTGGCCCTAATTATGCTGGAGTTGCCCATTCTTTGCTGGAGGAATCCTACCCCCGCCTCCCAGGAGCCCCCAGTCCCTGCTTCCTCCTTCACTGCTGGGTCCTGCGCTGGCTGCACCCACTCCTGCCTTAATGGGATGATCCTTTCTCCGAGCCTGGGCCAGGGAAAGGACTGCGACCAGAGGACATTAAGAGTGCCAAGTGAGATGCTAAAGGGGAAGCAGGGGAATCTTTGCTCTTTCAGTGGTTTCAGTGGCTCGCTGTGCGTTCAGGCTCGGTTTTCCCAGGGTCAGCAGGTGGGTGACCAGCAGGTTCTTCCTCTGCTTACATCTGCCCGCTGAGTTTCAGACCCTTCTGGTGTCTCCTGCATCCTCTGAAGGTCTAGAGATGCTCCCCCAGCCCCACCGCGTGCTGGCAGAGGAGTTAAGCACACTGGCAAGGAGCACGGGTGTATACTGCTGTTCCATGTGGCTCCCGGCGGCACAGCGTGGCCACGGAGGCTGCTCTGCGTCACAGAGCCTGGCTGCTGTCTCCGGAGCAGCATGGCTTCGTCACCACAACCCCTTGGTGGCACTTGGACTCGGTGATGCTACGGCGGTGCCCTGGCTGCAGAGCTGGAGGTGAGCGGCGGCGAGGGGAGCGGCTGGTTCAGCTCGTGCTGCTGCCTGGACATCCAGAAGTCCTGAGGAACCCAACTTTGTGAATGTGGGTGAGCAAAGGTACCCTGCCCCTGCAGATCAATGCAGCCTTTCTTCTGGGAATGGTTTCCTGCAGTCTCCTAGCATAACCTGTCACTTGTTGGGTTAAGCCTGCGCTGGGTAGTTCATACCCAAACCCTGCTTGCGGTTACGCGCCCAGAGGGAGATGAATGCAGTCTCTGCTTCTGCAGAATTCAGCAAACACTGTGCTGAGGGCTGTCCCGAGTTATCCATTTCTGCAAGAAACAGTGTCTTGCTGCATTGTGCCTGGAGCCTGCTAATTAGCTGTAAGTGATATAATGTGACTGGGATTTCAGCTCAAGCGTGAATGACCTATTCCCAGCTAGCCGTGGCACTTGGCATGAGCGCTGCTCCCGGACAATGCGTGCTGGAAGGCATCCCCTGCCGCCGAGCATCTCCAGCCTGACCAGCTGGCACCAAGCCTGCCCTCACAAGCTATTTACTGCCGTGTCCCTTGTTCCTGCACCCCTGATGGTACGAGCACCGAGCATGAGCTCCCTGCTTGCCACCCAGCCCCCCGGCTGGCACCACTTCCCTGCCTTCTGGGACCAGGAGGAGCCTGTGAAAACGAGCTTCGTTTAGCTGGGACCTTCATTCCCTGCTGGGGCCGGAGGTCAGGGGGGAGGTTTTGGTGCACGTCTCTGCTTGGCTGACATGGCTGGTGCCACCGGGGCCGTGCAGGGTCAGAAAGCGAAGGCCTGGCCGTGGCGGAGCAGTGAGCTGCTGGGCTGCGACGTGCCTCCGCTTGCTGTTGTCCCAGGCACCGCGTTCCTCCTGGCCTGTCCGTGCCTCCTCTTGCTGTTGTCCCAGGCACTGTGTTCCTCCCGGCCTGTCCTCGGTACCTCTCAGCAGAGTACGTGGCCTGAGGCTTTGCAATCAGTGCCTCAGGCTCAGTGTCTCTAAAACCCTGGGTTTCTGTGCTATTTCTGTGGGGGCGGCCAGTAGCAGGAGCAGCGGCGTTGGTGGCAGTGCCAGGGCTGTCACTGCCTGGTGGCCCCTTCCCTGGAGCCACAGGCAGCTCTGTGTCTCCTCTGACCGGTCACTGATCGCTGCTTTTGTCACCTCAGGTGATGCTGGGCAACGGCGAAGGGGAACAGGGCTCGCGGGGGGTGACAGCAGGACGGACAAAGCTGTCAGACGGTGGGTGAGGGACAGCCAGGCAGGGGGTGACTGTGCTGAAAAGCAGCCTGGAGGCCTGGGAGGGAACACCGTCAACCCCTCTCCCTCATTCTGCCACCTGGAAGGCCATGACCATGGGGGTGGTCTTCCACTTACCGAACCTCTGGGTGCAGCTGGTTCAGCCCAGAGTAGTGCAGGAGGCACCGGTTCCTCCACCGGACTGACTGGCCAGGGTGAGGCATTCAGGTTATGGCAAATTTCTTTGCAGCTTCAAAGAGAAAATTGATTCCAGTGGAGAAACAAAAACAAAAACAAAAACAAAAACAAATAAAAGGATTTACTTGTAGGGACAGAGGCAAATTCTGTTTTGCAAAGGCTTTGGTGGTTTCACAGCTGATGCTCCGGGTCCCAGACTAGCGGAGCTGTTTGCTGGTGGCCGTGCACCTTGCACCCGAGACATCCCTGGCTGCACCCTGCAGACGAGGCCAAGGAGGAAGGTGACAGCAATGGGTGGATCTTTAAGAAAGTCATTGCAGATAAGCTGGTGGTGCCTTGGGCTCTCTGTTTGCTCCAGATCTCAGTGAATCCACCCCAGATCCCCCATCAGTGTGGCCGCTCTGGGAAACCCATGCTGGGTTTGCTGGAGGTACCACGAGAGACGTCCCTGGCGCTGGCTGAACACCAGCGCTGCAAGGGTTTGAGGGTTTGACACTTCCACACGCTCCGAAAAAAACAGGACAAAAATTCATTTGCAAAAATACACCTGGCAAACGCCACCGCCTAAAATTAGCAGTGCAATTTTGTATCCAAGTGCCAACGACGGATGAACAACAACAGGTCATGCACAAATATAAATGGCCACATGATTAATATTGGATGAACTTTTAAAAATTTGGATGTCAACAGATGCACGATAAAATTTTTCCCACAAAGTAAACATACAAGGATGGTTCTTGTGCCAGTTTTCAGTTTCTGCTGCATGTTACAAAAGCGAGCTAATTGCGGTTAAAAATACTGAGCAGCAAATCCTCTTACCAGGGAAGCTGCCGTTTCCAAATCTGCCACACTAGTCACAGTGATCATTCCCAAAGTCACATATTTGCAGGAAGATAATCTACTTGGCCAAAATTTCTCACTGCAGGAATGATCTTGAGTAGGTAAAAGATAAATACAAGAGCATGCGAAGATTAAATAGATGAATATCTGCGGGTTCCGCAGCTCCTCTGGGGAGACTGTGTGTTCCTGCACGTGCCCCGTAGACTGGCACGGCTGAGGGAATGCCAGCGCCTGGAATACACTGCCTGACCTGCAAAAAAAACCCCAGCCCTTTTTGATGATGCAGAAATCATTTTACTTATTGAAGCAGTGAATGTTAATGATTATTAATTGGAAAAGGCTCTCCAGGGGCCGTGTGTGTGCGGGACTAGTGAGTGCTTTGCAATTCCAGCATGAAATGAGTTACTCTGCAGCATTAAAATGAGAACAGCTTTCCTCAGCATCCCCAGAAAGTAATTGAATTGTTACTGCGTGGCACCAGCCCTTCCCGTTTGCTCTGCATTGACACCAGGAGCCAGGGACCCTTAACAGTGAGACCTAAAACCTGAATTCAACCTGAAATTTGGGTGGAGAAACATATTTTTCAGCTTCTCTCTAAAGCGGTTGCAGACTAACTCCGTGTGCCCTCGAGCTGCAGAGTAGTTTTGCCTCGGAGGCATTTGTATAGTGGCAACTGTCACAACAGGGCTGGGGGAGGAACAGCAAACCCCCCGGAGGGATGCTGCGGGGCTCCTGGGGAGCTCTGGGACCCGCTCGGCTGAAGTGGTCCTGGGGACGAGGACAGAAGCGATTGCAGCAGGTGATTAATCCAAGATTAACTCAGTTTGTGCAAATGAACAAAGTTACCGACGGCCTCTGCTCTGCAGGGTGCTTGGGAATTTTCTGCCCGGCCGCCGGCGGGCGGGAGAGCAGGTTTGGTGGGAGCGCAGGTTTGGTGGGAGCACAGGTTTGGTGGGAGAGCGGGTTTGGTCCAGCGCTGCGGATGTGGAGCAGCACTCGCGTAGACGCTGCCGGCTGCAGAGCTGTCGCACACAGCCTCTGCTCGCACGTGGGAAGCAGCACGGGATGATGCAGGGCGGGATCAGTTGTAGATGTGGGACTGGGGGAAAACTTGTCTTATAAAAGAAACGGCCTCTTTAAGGCATTCCTTCCTCTCCTGTGAAAGGGAAGGTGAAGCAGGATCGATAAACCGGTGGTGACTTCTAAATTATGGGGAGAGGTCACAGCCGGAGGGACAATCCGATCTACTCGTCACGCGGAGAGGTTGGTGCTCCTGCTGTTAAACTTGCTGCTTCCACTTCCCTACCCTTTGATGGAGTGACTTGGGAACCTCCCAGCCCACACGCTGGAAACACAGCCTTTATTTTCTGGGGAAAGGAGAAAAGTTGAGAGCTGGAGAATTAAATGCCCTGATGAAGGGCACCTGCCGGATTCGTGGTCCTGCCGCCCGTCATGCCAGTGATGGATTGCAATAACACATCACGGGAGCAACGGCATTTGGTGAAGTATGGCTGCCATCGATCACCGGACCAGCGCTGCGCGCACCATACATCAGCAATGCTCTGGCTCGCCGCAGCGGGCGCCAGCACCGGGAACCAGGTGGGAACGTGCCTTTGGGTGCAGCGCAGCTCCCCACAGCCTGGCTTGGCCAGGGACGCTGGGGACAAGGGACAGGGAAGGCACTGAGAAGCTGGGGGTACGTCGTGATGCTGTGGAGCTGCGTGATGGGAACATCCCTGTCCCAGAGCGTCTTTGCTAAACTCTGCTAAAACTCTGCTAAAATGCAGTGTCCTTGCCCAGCGTGTGGGGAATGCCCTGGGGGCCACCTGGCCACCTCCATGGGCCAGGGCAACTAGTCCTGGCAGAGAGGAGCACCCCTCTGCGCGTGCCTGCTCCCATCCGTCTCACTGAAACCATAGGAGACATGGCACGGTGGAGGGGGTACGTCATCCCGGAATGGCCGGGGCAGACGCAGCACCGAGCTGGGTCCCCATTCCTCGTGGGAGACCCAGCGCCCGGGCTGGCCCCCCCGCTGCAGCGCCCACCCTGTCAGTCTGACCAGCGGGGGGATGCCAGCACGGGCACCGGGGAGTCCCTGGGGACT
The DNA here is from genome assembly GCA_013398915.1 of Dromas ardeola. Taxonomy (NCBI): domain Eukaryota; kingdom Metazoa; phylum Chordata; class Aves; order Charadriiformes; family Dromadidae; genus Dromas; species Dromas ardeola. Next base: position 126,865 of record VYZM01010225.1, read on the forward strand.
GACCCACTACTGGCCATCGGCGGGTGGGCTGGCTGCCCCCCAGGGATGGAGGGGTGCTGCTGGTGGGCACACAGCCCTGCTATTGCTCCCAGCTGGCCCTCCGGGGCTGCTGGGGTGCAGGACGGCTGCTGGGGGGGCTGTGTGGGCAGGCAGGACACCCCTCGCTCCCCACCCTGCGGCCCCAGCTTCCAGCGAGGAGCAAGGGGTGCGGGGGTTCGAGCTGTGTTTTGTCCCTGGTCATGCAGATGGCAGCTCCCTCAGCTTCTCAGGCCGAAAGGCTGCGAGAAAAGGGGCCTTTTGAGAGCTGGAGCGATTTTCCTGGTGAATAGGAGTTGCTGTTCCTGTAACACGAGTTGTTCACACACACATGCAGTAATGTCCTGTTTGGGGCTTATGTAATGGGATGGAGGGGCTCCAGCGAGGGACCGACCCCGCGGAGCGGCACTCACGCCGTCTCGGGCTGGCAAAATGAGCCGGACTTTTCCAGGCCCCGCTGAGATGTTTATTTATAACTCCCACCGTCTGGCAGAAACCTTGCCAATCAAAACACGCCACGGGTTTTCCAATGGGTTAGGAGCGCTCCTCTCAAAGAGGGTTTTTGAGGGGGGCCCGGGATATTTGATAGGAGTTAAGCTGTAAAATTAGTTTCAGAGCAGCGGGTTGTCTGCTTCCCAGCACGCCTGGCTGCCGGCTGCGGGAGCGTTAACCCCTCGTGCCCGCCCGCTCCCACCCTGCGCCGTGGGGACGCCCGTGTCCACCCCGCTCCCGTGGCCAGGGCCAGCGTGCGCCCGCGCTGGGCTTACGGGGCCATGGGGACAGTCGTGGTGGTGATGTGGCCCCGACGGGTCACCCCAGGGTCCCTGGTGGGGTGCCCTGAGCCGTGTCCCCAGCCGTTGCTCTGCAGCAGAGACATCTTTACCTGCAATTCTTTACAAAGATTCAGGTAATGCCAGAAACGGTGAATGTATAAACCACCGTGGCCACAGCAGAAAGGCCCCAGCCTTCCTTCACGTGGCTGCACTAGAAGCAAGAAGCCGACCAGCATTGGACTCTCCTTCCCTGCCTGGAGAAGCGGTGAAGCAGGGGCTGACAGCAGAGGGACCACAACAAACTCCATTTCCATCATTAGGTGTTGATCGTACCAGTCGCCGGGAAGCAAACACCAGCAACGAACGGGCAGCAGCAGGACCCTTTGGTATTGCGTTTTATCCTCTCCCCACACATACCCCTCTAGTCCCTCCTGGGCTCCATCAGCCCTGGGATGAATTTCCCCTTGCAGCTGGACAAGGCAGGACCTGCAGAGGGGAAGAGAAAAGACCTGGTTTGTCAAGAGTCACGGCATCTGAAAACCTCAGCGTGGCATGGATGTGCACAGAATCCGAGAGCCTTTCTTTTGAGTTTAGTTGTGAAACTAATGTTCTCTTTGTTTTCTGCTGAATGATAATGAATCACTAGAAACTTGGAACCATTTTAAGGATGAATAAATGACACCACCTAAGCTCCATGTTTATCTACTATTCTGCTACCAGAGCGATTTCATAGCAGAGCTATCAATGAATTTAATTTACATAATGGTTTATCATATACTTCAATATTTCAAACACAGTTCATTAGGCACCACCAGCAGCAGTTACATGCTCCCTTATAGTTCGTGCAAACTTTGCTGTGAAATGCAGCCTCTCCAACTATTAGTGATGCTTTAAAAAAGAAGGGGGGAAAAAAAAAGGCTCAAGCTCTCCAGAGCCATGTTCAAACACCTTTTTCAGCTCCGCTTGGGCAGAAGGAGCTACCCACCGGTCAGTGGTGCGGGGACAGCGCTGCCCTGGCCGGGCGGTGATGGGGAAGACCATTAACTTTTCCCAAATTGAAAGGAAATGATTTCTCAGTACAGTGTTTTCCACTCTGGAAAAATAATCCCCATTTATTTATTTATTTATTTATTTATCTATCTGTTTATTCCTTCCCAGAAAGCTGGAGGAAATCAGTACGTGAGGTGCTCCCATCCCTGCGTGTGTTCCTGCAGCAGGGAGTTACCAGGAGTGGGAGAGATGGGGACAATGCACCCTGGAGCCGGGTCGGGTCAGGGCGTAGCTCCAGTGCTTGGACCTCGATGGACATCCTCTGCAGGTGAACTGAAAGAACTCCAAGCCAGGCCCTTTTAGCATCACCAGCTTTTCAGGTGGGGAATTCACATGTGAGATGCTGCAGGAAACACGGGTTTGTGAAACCGGGAAACGGCAGGAGCCGTGTCGGTTCAGGTGCGCCCCTGAGAATCCCCACCTCGCAGCGCTGGGGAAGCCTCTGCAACGGGGTGGGGGGACAGAGCGCAGCCCGCCCACGAAGGGGACATTGACCAGAACGAGCTCCGGGGCTGGCATTACTGCTGCTTTCTTTGATTGCTGCCTGATGGCAATGGGACACGTGGGGAGAAGCCCCCTTCCAGAGAGGGAACATGCTGGTGAGCCGGGGGGGCTCAGGACAGAGCGTGTCTCCTGCTTTCTGCCTGTGTGCGCTGTCAGACTTGAACCACACCAGAGGCTGCTTTCTGTAAGCCCGGCCAAAAGGTGCTGCTTAATATAGTTACATGTTTGTCTTTTATCGGGGTTTCTGGGGATGTACTGAAATGATATCCTGTACCTTCAGCTCCTCTGTACAACTCAGGAACAGACACTGATGCACTGACGAGGGGTTTTGTTCGGTATTAGAGATGGTTATTTGGGCATTTTAAAAGGAGCAGAGAAACCTCTATTTCTAAAGCCCCTGTGTACGTTTTTGAGACACATAATTCGGGGTGGGGACTCTTGGGAGGGGGGCACAGCAAACCTTCAGCCTGATGACAGCCACCAGCACGTTTTACTGAAGGGGATCTTTAATTAGGAATTGCCCCAGTATCAGCGGGACTTTAGTGAGCAGCTCTGTAGACCTCGGCGGCTGCGTCACAGCCGAGAAATGCCGTCCGGGAAAGGAAGCAGAGCATTTCATACCTTAAACAAAATGCCTCCGTGCACAGCCCGGTGGAGTGCGGGCAGGTGGGGAAAAATGCGGTCCTTGCAGGGTCTGGAGCACCGATCCTGGGACGGGGCTGCAGGGCTGAGCACCCACTTTCCCCCGTCAGGGTGTGCCAGCACATCCGTCACATTCTCAATAGCATCTCCTTACATAATTTATAGCAAGGGGAACATAAAGGTTATTTTAAAAAAAACACAACAACCCTCCTAACATTTATTAAATTTGCCGGAGCATCCCACACGCACCTTTGCAAACTCCAGTGTTACCCACCGGGCTCTGATCTGCACGTCACATTAGGCAGATGGAATATTTATTCCACCTAGGTTGTAGTAGAGAATTTAAACTATTTGCAGCGAGGAATTTGCGTTCCAGAAAAGGGCATAGGATGCTACGGAGCACCCTGACATGCTCGTGTACCTTAAATACACAAGATCATTGGGAATGTGGAGCTCAGACCAGCTACTCCTTGGTAAACATTTTTGCAGCAACATGAAGCAATTTTAGTGCTGCCAAATACATATATATATGTTGCTATCAGATCCTATGTTTCTTCATTAAAAATAGGTTTTTCCTTAGAATGAATCTTTGGGGTTTGGCTTATTAATTTTTGCAATAACCTGAATTGCACAATTTTGCATGTTAGAAGCCATCATAACGGATGGAAATGAGGAAACTTTAACCATTGATCGGTGGTGGTTAAACAGCATGTTCTTGCCTTTTAGTAGCTTGTCAGTAGAGTGTATTAAAGATTCAGCTGTGCTCTGATAAGAATCATGAAGGATGTATATGTTTGCATTGTTTTTGGCAAGAAACATACAAATGATCTGTATTTATTATATAAAATTGATTTTTTTGGCATACATGCTATTTTTCATGGATTTTGGCCTCATACCAACACAAACAGGGTGATCTTGAGCAAAGCCATGCATTTTTAAGTCTCTATTTGGAGAATTTTCAAAAGAATCCGGGGTCATGAATTTGTCTGTGAGTTTACTCTTGCTGCAGATAGCAGAAATGGTGGAAAACCACATTTCCAGCATGGCTGCAAGGTGTCAGTTGTTGTAAGGATTTCATCGACGTTTCCAGTTGTTCTTTGCGAGGGAAGTTCTACCGCATTGGAAACTCAAACTGGTAAGTCATGGGGAGGTGAGGGAGCTGCAGGTGGGCTCAGGAGGGGCAGGAACCACTCTCCGGTGCCGATTTCTCAGCTTGGTTCTTCCAAGAGCCTCCTCTTCTCTAGAGCTGGATGAATTGCACTGCCAGAAGCTGTGTCCTGCTGGGACGTGCCCACTGCCGGGGGGGATTTCTGACACTGAGACCACTGTGGTGGCTCAAGGGGGTCTCAGAGGATGCCGTGATGTTTCTCAGGGGAGAAGAATCCTGGCTGGAAAGCCCTTTGAGCTCCTCTCTGAATCAGGAGACACCGACCCTGTCTGCTGCCGGGCTGGAGCAGTCCTGGGGAGGATGGAGCCAGCTGATCTTAAATCATATTGGACTCGGCATTAGATAGATGCAAAGTGAAAACAGTAATGGCAGTCATATTGTCCTTCGTGAGAAATAATTAATTGGCAAGACTCTTGTCAAAATGTCCCTCTGTAGCCCATCGAAGACAAAGGTGTCCTGGAAGACCTGCACAGAAGAGAAGGCATGGTCACTTCAGGACCATGAAAGAAGGGTTTTTTCCAAAGCCTGGAGCATGGGCCCGTCCCTGAGCTTTTCTGGATCTTTTATCCCACATTTCTCCTTGCGCAGACAGAGCCTGCATTTACTCTTAACACCCCAAACACTGATTACCTCCTTTTGTTCCAAGTCATTGTAAAAGTCTGAGGAATCTCTCGAAATTGCACTAAGGAATTTGCCTGCTGCCTCAGCCTTGGAGAGCAGCGGCTCCAGCAAAGCCGGAGTTGGGGGGGTCAGGGTTCTGAATTCAAGCCCTTGGGGTAAAAACTATGCAGAGAAAATGTCTATGGCATGGTTTGGTTTGAGTGTGTGACAGACCACGTCACCCACAGTGTCCAGCCTGGGGGACGAGCACCCCTGTGTGCGGCGGGACCGTGGGTTTGCCACCAGCTTCCCTGGCTGCTCCTCCTTGCCCATCGCAGAGGGTTTATCCCAGAAACGTGGGACTGGGCTCTGAAGCCTGGGCAGAGTTTATGTTTGCCATTCCCAAACAGAGACGTCAGGCTGAAGCCCCACAGCCCGGCTTCCTCCGCAGATGATTGCTATTTTGGTTCCACAGGTGGTGTTAATATATTCCTCTTTAGACTCCACTTCCTCGTACAGCTGAGTACAATGTAAATAACATCTCAGTTGTCATTTAAAAGGAAAGGAGGGAGATGACTAGAATTGGCAGAAAAATCACAGGCTGAGATTTCACTCGCGGTATTGATCATAGACATATTATACTCTTCTGTTAACATCAGCTTTATTCCTCCAGCTTTAGAAAGCTGCTGAGGACACGGGGATCGTCAGTGGGGGAAAAAATAGGGCTTTTAATGTCTGGAGAGACACTGCAGGTACAAGAGGTTGCTGTCCCATCCAGATGTCCCTGCTCACTGCAGGGGGGTTGGACCAGATGACCTTTAAAGGTCCCTTCCAACCCAACACATTCTATGATTCTATTCTATGACTCTATGACTGCTATAGCCAGCCCGTCCCCAAAACCAGCGTGCTTGGGAGAAGCAGGACGCGAGGCGATGGGGCAGACATGCGAGTCAATAAACAGCCCCATCAGGGACCTTCCCGTGGGACCCGCTGTAGTTAAGAGGCTTATTCATAACTTTTCCAAACTTTTGCGAAGGGTATTAAATAATGAGCAGCATTTCAGGATGCCCTGCTCTGGCCCAGCCCCTTCTCACCAGGGAGTAGGGTCTGGCCAATTTTAATATAAACTAATTAGGGGGGAAATACCAGCCGCAGAAGGGCAGGCTGGTCAGAGCCGGTCAGGTAGGGCAGGACGGGGGTCACTGGTCCATCTCCGATGTCAGGTCCGGGCTCTCTGGGGCTCTCTGCCGTAACCCCACAGCTCTGCTCCCTCCATCAGTAGCCTCTCAGCCTCAGCCATGTCAAAATTTAGCTTTCCGAATTGACTTCTCTCTGTGCTTTTGCTCTTCTTTTGCAAGCAAAGACAGAGAGAGGGAGTTTGCGGATCACCTGGGTTGGAGGGATGTGCTAATTCAAGGTAATGACCAGGCAAAGGAACACGTAACTTGGATGCTGGAAGTCAACTCCTGCCAACCACACACCAGAATTTCGATTACAATCCTGTGTCCCTTCGTGTGAAGGGTGCTCAGTATGTGTAAAGTGTTGGTTAAAAAATTGTGACACACAGGACTGCCCCGAGCCTTGCTTTTAACCATCAGTATATTGGGATTCTCTTATCAAAGGAAGAGCACTTTGAATGAAGACAGCAATCTAACTGCAGAGATAATCCGGGGGGCTCTTTGGAAACGTGCCGTACAGGAAGGTACCTGGGCTGGGGCGGAGGTCTCGCAGCCTCAATCTATTTCTAAACATTCCTTGCAGAAAGCCTTTCTCTTGGAATTCATTATGATAAAAATTTAATTTGTATGCCTTGAAAAACTCTGTTGAACCTGGAAAACAGCCCTCCTGGAGACTCGTGAGCTCGTGCCTTTCAGAACATTGTTTGCGGAGATAAAAATATTTCTGCCACACTTGTCACATGTATTTGAAAAACATATTAATCATTTAAACAAATATTAGCTCCGAAAGCCTATAAATACATTCACTGGGAGGAATATACCCTTTGTTGTAATATTACAATGAAAAATATGCTAATATCGTTGCCTAATTGCTTGTGTTTGAATAACCTCTTTTGTGACAATAAATGTTTGTGGCAGCATCATTCAAACAAGAAATGGAGAATCTGGTGCCAGTGAGGATTACGTGTGCCTCTGCCATCGCTCCTGATGTGAAGAGAAGAGTGTCTCTTCCCCCTGTGTCTGGGAGCTGGTGTGGATGGAGAGCAGACGTCACGGCAAATATCGTCACGCTGGCAGCGTTCCCGGGCCCAGCAGCCAAGTGCCGGGGAGGGAGATGCTGGACCAGCTGCCGCCTGGGCACGGAGATGCTCCCGGATCCTCCGCAGGCCAGAGCATGAGCCGGAGCTGGAACTGGCCAACAAGGCTCTTTGCAGGATTTACAGGAAGAAATAGATCTTGTTTGGTCCCATTGGCCTTCCTGGCCGAACTTTTGGTTAATGGCAGGACAAGGGGCGATGGGCACAAGCTGGAACACGGAAAATTCCATCTCAGCTTCTTTTCTTTGAGGGTGGCAGAGCCCTGGCACAGGCTGCCCAGAGAGTTGTGGAGTCTCCGTCTCTGGAGACATCCCAAACCCGCCTGGACGCGTTCCTGTGCCACCTGCTCTGGGTGACCCTGCTCTGGCAGGGGCTTGGACTGGGTGATCTCCAGAGGTCCCTTCCGACCCCTGCCAGTCTGGGATTCTGTGAAAGCCTCTTCATCTGAGCCAAAATGACTCCTGCACAATGTATATTTTGGGCTGGGTAGAGGCCCTCAAGGTTTGTTCATTCAAATTCAGTGATTCTGCTTATTTTCTTAGCCTTATCGCACCTTAAGAGTTTAAATAACAGCAACAGCATTGACAATATTTACAGACTCTCTCTATTACAGAGTCTCTTTCCAGAAAACCTGCACCCCTTGCCTGGAGGGTCCCCCACGCTGCTGGGGGCTGCCTCCTTTGCTGCTGACACCCGGAGCCGGACCCCAAATCCCGGGAGGGTGCAGGTGGCGCGGGGCCGCATCCAGGGCAGCGCAGGCGCTGCGGGAACCCTGCCACCCTCACAAAGCCCCCTTTGTGCGGCTGCTTCCCACGGCTTCGGGCTTGCGGAGATAAGGATCTGGGCTCTCTGGTTACAGCTGGGGCTCTCGACCTTGATCCGAATATCATAGCAGGGTGGATTTTTCCCTGGAGGTGGAATGATTTGGGGTGAGGTGGAAGAGCGTTGCCTGTGAGCTTGTTGTCACATCCTCTGGCTCCATCGTGCTACTGAGGCTGGTCTCCGTATCTGGCACTGGTGGCAGTCCTCGTGCACGGCCTCCTCCGCAGCAGGCACAAATGGGGTGTTTTTATTGTAGTTCAGCATGAGTTAATGCTCTTTAAATGGGAATTGGCTCTCAGGAAGAGAGACATTGCTCAGTAAGGACTCATCTCCCTAGATATTATCTGCTCTTCCAAGTCTGAGGATGAGGGGAGCTCTCTCTCCCTCTGCCATCAGCAACACACAGAATGAGGAAGAGTTAAACATAACAGCACTTAAGGAAAATATTGAAAAGTCCTCTTGAAATTCCCATCAAACTCAATTAGCAGGGCAATGATATACCTAAACAACTGGAATGGGTCGACTTTTTATGCTTTGCTGGATAGCTTCCAAGCTGATAATTAAATTGTGCTGGGCTGCAAGATAAGTGGCTACGAGTGTCTCTTGTGCGGAGGCTTTGGAGGCTGGTGGCCAGTGGCACGGACACCATTCCCTGGCCAGGAGCTGCTTCTCCATAGGACCAAGCCCTGGGCACAGGCGATCGTTCTCCCGATGGTCTCTGCCCCCTCACAGCCAGGTCCTCCTGGGGTCTTCTCAGGTGGAAAGTGCTTCACACGGGGCTGGACACCGGGCTCACCATGGCCAGCCTTGGTCTGGAGAAGCAGCTCCAGCAGGCGCGGGCTGCAGGAGCCCTCCTGGAGAGGGCTGGGAGTCATGGGGGACACAGCTGTAATAAATACACACTCACCAGTAACAGAGTGGTAAGATAAATAGCAGTGACTTCAGGAGCAGTGAGTGATGCTGAGAGGTGGGAAGGGCAGTGGGATCTTGCTGGGCTTTCCCTGCTGGGGGGGGTGTGTGTGTGGGGGGGAGGGAATGGGAATGGGAATGAGCAGAGGTGTGCTCCGGGTGAGCAAAAGGCTGGGAAGGGCTCCCGCTCCCTCCCTGTGTGCATGAGCCTGACTGGCAAAAGCAGGGTGATTTTTTTTTTTTTTTAACAAATAGTTTTCTTTCCAAAAAATCTAGTTCTGGGATGAGTGACAATATTTGTTAATTTGGATTTAATCTGGTGACTAGTGGGACAAAATAACAAGTGAAAGGGATATTTCTGGCAAAACAAAAGCTTGGTTTTGACTTTGTCAAAATGAAGCATTTGAGCCTTCTGTTCTGGAAAGATGCTCTGTTTCGAGATAAAACTCAGCTTGATTAACAAAAGAAAATGAAAGGGGTGGGAAGGAAAAGCGGTGTCCTGACCTTGCAGAGCAGGTAAATACCTGGAGCGGTTGGTTAGGAGGCTGTGAATGGTGCATTGACAGCACCTGCTGCGGTGCAGAAGTCTAGACACACTTTAAAAATAAAGAACTTAATATACAAAGAAATGGTTGCCAGGGGACTGCAGCTGCGCTGCCTTGCTCTGCCGGCTCCTGCCTGTGCAGTGCTGGGCGATGCTCGGGGATGGGGACCCCCCTGCCAACAGCGAGGGCACTCCATGTGCGTGAGCTCACCTTGGAGGGGTCGCTCATCCGAGATCTGGCCAGTGTCTCCTCCTGTCCCTCTTGAGCATTTCTCTCTGCTGTGCAAAGCACTGCTCTTCTGGTGCTGCCAGGCTCCAGCGTCCGGTGCCTTTCCACTGCTCTATTTGTGCCTTGATGCTCCAAGACCATATCTAATATTCTCCTGCTCATCCTGCTCCCCCACTTTGCTCCATCCTCCTTTGACTCTGAGATCCAGAGTTCAGCTCTGCACGGTGAACATCGTCTGAGTGTGCTGTCTCATCTTGCACATTTGGGTAAGTCAGCCATGGAATTATCCCATAATGTGGAAATCATACAATTTCTCTCTGATCTTCCCTGGGCTTAGCATTTCATCTCGCTTATACTAAATGCAGCATGACTAAGTAGGCAAGAAAGGGATTTGAGCCCTTTTGTTACTTAAAATGTGAATTAGACGTTCCTGAGGGAAGTTTGTGTCGCATTTGCAAGTTAAAAATGCATCAATTATCTGTACACGGGCTCCTTCCAGAGCGATGGTGAGGGAGGAGCAGAGCTGGTGCCTTCGGAGGACCCACCACCGACGGAGGCTGCTCGCTTGCAGGTGGAACGATGACATCCTCTGTCCCAGGCTGAGATGAAGGGTCCTGCTCCCTGCTCAAAGGAGGATTGGCTTTGAAGTTAGATCCAACTTCGCAGCTAGAGCAAGATGTCCCAGTCCTTTTCCAGACGAGTTGTGACTATTTCCAGGGATGGAGATTTGACAGCCCCTGCTCCAGCCCTGTACCACTTGCACAGTAAAGGATTGCTCCCTAAATCCAACTGGAGTTTTACTTCTCACACAGAAGCTGCACTCACAGAGAAGCAATTCGTGTTTTGAGGAGCAGTGTTGGCCCATGTGTCATTTAGTAAAAATGGTGAGAGGGAGCTTCCCCTGCCCGTCTTTCACCAGCTGGGTTTGAGCAGCGTACGTGAGCTTGGTGGGAGCTGGGGGTCATCAACACTCGGCGAGATCAGGGCTGTGCCGTTTCCCTTGTGCCCCGATCCCTGCGGCAGTGGGAGCCCCCACCCGTGGCCAGTGCTTCTGCTGCCTGAGCGGAAGGGCTGACCGGGATCCTCGGCACCGTGTGACAGAGCCTGGAGGACTCTCAATGCCCTTGGGGTAAGGGTCTCTTCTGGGAGTCACTTCTCGAGGGTGCGACAGCAGCATCGACCAGCCCCGTTGCTGTTGCTCTTTCTTTCCCATAGTGCTGTGGGTACCGATGGCACTTCACGCACACACACCCACACCCCCCACACCCACACCCAGTTAATCAGTGGTTAGAACACTCTGCCGTGGGCTCTTACCCTCCTCATTTTCTCCCAGCTAGGAATTGGATGAGTGCAATGCTTAGCGGCACTCTAACTTGCAGTATAAATTGCACTGCTGCGCATCGCGAAAGGTCAAGCTGAATGACTTGATGAAATGGATTGACCTCCTGAACAACACTTCAGTCTATTTAAGGACAACCAATTGCGGCAAGACAGAATGGAGAAGCTGAGCTAGAGGAAGCGGGAGAAGGGGCATAATTCCCCCCCCGCCCCATTCCCCACCCCTGGATTATCCAGTGTGGGATGGAGTTACAAACAGAGCGTGGTCAGGCACTGGGGGGGCTTTGCTTAGTCCTTCCAGGTTTTTCTTTGCTCCGCCTGGGGTTTGTGCTGGCTCTGCCTACGGAAATCTGCTGGGGAACCAGCCCTCCTTTTGCATATTTTTCTCCTGGTATCAGCAGAGATGCTTGTACTCTCCAGTACCTGCAGGGCAACATAAAATCGGGAATGCTGCGTGTGATTTACAGTGCCATGCTGTTAATAGCGTGCGCCGGCTTCTGAAATGGCATGAGCTGAGAAAATGGGCTGAGGGGCTGCGGGGCCGGGGCGGCTGGACCCAGGCAGGGACGGGGGCTGCAGAGGCAGGACCTTGTTTTTCTGGCAGCAAACTTGACCGATGTCATCTCAGAAAGGGCTCCCAGCAAAACTAACCTGGCCTGAGTCTCCTGTGGCAGAGAGTATGCATCCCACCGGTTGGAGGCGTTTCAGCAAGAAATGATTTTGTGGAGTTTCTCCATCCCCGCTGTCCGCCTCGGCTCCTGCCGGAGTGGCCTTGGCACTTGTGGAAGGAGGGCTGAGGGCTGGCTGTGAAGCAGCATGAAGCGCTTGCCAGCCTGGGGCCACCTCCTGCCTTTCCCGTGGCGAGGGGACCTTCGGGATGCCACTGTTGCTCTTTTGCTCCTTTTGTGGGTTCCTCCCTGTCGGCAGGGTTTATTGAGCAACAGCTTGTACCCTCTGAATATTGACAGGGTCCTGCATGTGGCTGGGGAACCATTTGCAAACGATGCGGAATTATTTACGCATTTTCTGGGCTGACCATGGGCTGCTGAATGTCTCTGCTTTTGGGTCAGGGCAGGATCCTTCGCACCTGAGGGTTTTCTCTCCCGGCTGCGCTCGTGGGCTGAATAAGCATTTATGGAAGTGTAGCTGCATAGTATTCCCATAGGAAATGTTCTTGCATTAGATCTTTTTATGGGACGTAGTCTTAATTAAGGAGCTAGAAGAAGTAGTAGGTAATTTAGAGGATAGTCTGCACGGTTTGAATAGCAGCTCAAAGCGGTACGCGGTGAAGTAATAACTGATTTGCTGGAATATAATCCTAGGGACTGTTTTTTAAGTAGCAAATATAAACTCAGGAATCAAAGCCCATTTTTACTTAACTAGCCACTATTTTTGCTTGCAAAAGTGTGCGAGTTCTTCAGTGGGAATATTTTCGGATCCTTTCAGTATAATTGCAAAAGCCATGGTAAAGCAAACCCCAGGTTTAAGCTGGTTTAGGTCGATTTCTTATATGCATTTTCTCCCAGGCTTAGAACGGAGTCTCCCTGCTGACAGGAGTTCCTGGCTGTTACCCTCCCTAAAGAGCAAGGGTGACCTGCGCTGCAGTTTCGAGGGCAGAATTACAGGTGTTTGCTCAGTAATGATCCCTGCCATAAAGCGCAGTGCATTATATTCCATTTATGTCCCAAAATACGAGCGCTCATAAGCAGCGTTCCTGTGGCATGGAGGTACACCGCTGCGGTGGTTTTGCATGTGATGGGAATTTGCATGCTGAATGCATAATTACACGGTAGCGATTAACTCACAGGTAACATTGGTCTCTCCTTAAATTGCACAGGACGCAAATATCAATGTGTCATTGTATTTTTTTTTTTCCCAATTAAACTATATTTGCAACTTTCCCCGACCTAAGTGCAGCCTGAAGAGCTGCTAAAGCAGCGCAGAAATGTCAGGGCCGTGAGGGTGGGCAGCAACACCCGGCGCTTTCCCGTCGCAGATTTCCTGAGGCACAAACCCATTTTTCACACCAGCGCCGGAGCCCCTCTCCTGCTTCTCCAAGTGTCAAATCTCATCTGTGCACAAGCCTCTGGTGACGACATCTCTCTAGATAAATTATTCTATTGCCCGATTGACCTCTTGCTTATGAATACTTTGCCCGAACGTTTTACTTGAATTTTCCCTTTTCTATTTTAAGGCTCTTAATATTTGAGGCTGAAGAATCTCTGTCCCTTCCTATTTTGGGCAGCCCCCTATTACTGTGCTGCTTCTGGGCTATTTCTGTGGGAGACCTCCAGGTCACGGAAAGTGCTGCCTGGAGACTCCTGGCTGCAAACGTATTTTGGGGAAGGGGATGTGCTTCAAATGCCCTCAGCGGGAAGCAGCCAGATGTCTTGCAGGGAGATGTTTAAAGATGCGAGAACCATAAACCAGCCTGGCAGTTGCTGAGGGAGCTTTGTCCCCGCAAAGGGAGGGAGGTGAGATGAGGCATCCTGAGCCCGATGTGAAGGCAGACGTGGAGTGGGTGGCTCCTCGGTGAGGGCACCATGAAGCTCAACTCATCTTGCAGCAGAGACAAGTCAACGGCATCAAGCAGAAGAGGCTCACCTGAGCACCGGCACTTAGAAATCTGAAAAAATGCAAAAAGAAGCACGTCCAGCCCTTTCTTTCCTGTATTCTTTTCAGTTCCATGGGTGTGCTCTGGCTGTGCTGGACCCCACCAGCGCGGTGGTGCCGCTCGGGGGGCTCAGTGCCGTCTCCCTGGTAGCACATCCCGCAGTGCCGGCGGCACTTGGGGACATGCTGGGGTGGGACCCCAACCTCCACCCCACAGCTGGGCTTCTCTGGGGCAGGACCCACTCGGTGCCTTGGAAAGTGGCTGGACTCACGGAGGCGAGTGGTGGGACAGTGTTGGGACATGGGTGTCACCTACCCCAGCTGAGGGACCAGGGTCCCAGCTGGTACCAGAGCCTGGTAGCCAGATGCTGGTAGAAACAGGGAGGTTTCTTCATGGAGCTCAGCTGCCGGGGCTGCCCGAGCAGCTGAAGGAAAGGCTGCGTTTTCCCTCCAGCCCAGCTGTGGTGCTCAGCAGCCTTTGGGAAGGATCCCAGCTGCTGGAAGTGACAACTTGACTCAACAAGCTGAATTGGGAGCTCTTTCCAGTTCCAAACACTCTTTCTTGAGAGGAAAAAGGTTAAAGAAACCCAGCTGCTTTCCGTGTTTGGCAGCTGAGCTGGAGGGTGGGATAAAGGTTCCCTGGGATGGGAGAGAGATACAAACACTTTGTCTGCCCTTTTGGAAAAATACTCCGGGAGTGTTATCTCTAAACAAACAAAAATGGTGTGGGAACGAGCGGCGTGGTTTCTCTCTGGCTATCTCCCCCCAGTGCCCCGGGGTCTCAGCAGTTGCCACAGCCGGAGGGCAACGGCCCCGGCGGAATTACCAGCTTCAGCGCCTGAAATCAATGGCCATGAGAAGCTGTAGATTTTCTTTAAAAGGAAACTTCTAAATTTCTTTGCCTCGTGAACACAACCTCTGAAGGCACGAAACTAAACAAAACCCAACGATGTTATTTTTGAGGGAACAGGGAGAGGGGTGACATGGCGGGGAGTCCTGCTGGGGTGGGTGCACTACGGGGGTGAGGATGGAGCCCTGCAGGGACATGGCTCAAACCATCCCAACGCTGCATCTGCCCTGCTTGGGAGAGACCCTGTAAGCCCTGATGCTCTTAAGCTCCCAAATGCTCTTAAGGAGAGCTGCTCCTCATCCCCCGAAGCAGCTATACATCGGGAAGCAGAGAACTATTTGTGTGCTGGAAGTTTAAACCAACATTGATTTTCATTGTGTCCCTTTAAACCTGATCTAGATAGAGCTGCACAGGGCACTCTTGGGACAGAATTGCTGCCACCTAATTGATTTTGATTTTATTTTCACTGCAGCAGTGTAATTATGAAAGCCAGCCATAATTATTGAAACACAACTAGAAGTATTTCATTATTAAAATACCCCTATGACTTATTATTAATTCATTAAATAAATTTGGATTATATCCCTCAATAATTAATGCACTGAAGTTTATTCTGTGAACTCTTCCTTTTACTATTAATGTGTCAGCTGTTGGTATTAAAGGAAAAAAAAAAAAATCCCACCGAAGTATCAGAAAAAATAGACAACCCATTATAAAGTGAAGCGGCACCAGGGAGGCTTTGGTCTGGTTTGAAACCAGTCTTACAGAAAGTGGTGGAGCCGAGTTGACAGTCTTTCAAGCTCAGTAGGCATTTGGGAAACATTTCTTAAGTATCCTGAAGTGTCGCTGGGTGCTCGTCTCTGCACCATGAATACGGGCAGCGCTTCAGATACCGTGACGGGAGATGACTCTTGGGGCTTGCTGGGGAGAGGGGACTTTGCTGGGAGAAAGGGAGCTGGAGAAGATGGCATTCGGGCGAGTGGTTTGTTTTCTCTTCTGCGTCCCCTGCTCGGGTAACATGGTAAGTGAGGTCGTGCCCCTGTTGGTGGTTTGGCTTTCGGAGACCTGAATTCCTCTGGGGAATGCGGGAGGTGTTGGCTGCTGCCAAGCATCCTGGTCGGTGAGCCGGGCACCAGGGGCTGTCCCCTGGGCAGGACACGAGGGTGTCCGTCCATCCCAGGGTGGCTGCAGGCTCCACACACCCTTGTCACACCCGGTCCCCCAGGGCTGCCAGTGACAGCGTGTGTTTTGGCGCTCTGGTAGCTCTGGGATGCTCCAGGTGGGATCACCTCCCTCTGGCAGCAGGAGCCAGCCCCAATTCCTGCTCACAGCCCTCGATCCGGGCAGAAAGCGGCTGCGCACCCCTCGCTGGAGCCAGCCCAAGGCTTCTGGGGTTCACTCGGGACCCTGCTTTGGTGGGGCTTCCTCCATGAAAGGTCCGAGAGCCCGCGGCAGAGCACATCTGCAACTGCACTGCTTCCCAGCTGCGGCTCCCGCAGGAAGTTTTCGCCGTTTACGCTAACACAGGATGAGTCTATAAAACTCAGCTTTCCCACTTAGCACGTCTAAGTTTCGCACGTTGTATTTGATGTGTGTTTATAGGAAGAAACAGACAAAAACATTGACTGAAAAAAATGTGTTGATTCAGAATCTGCACTCTGACTACAGAGCTTAAGCCGAGCAAGGGGGAGAAAAGCTTTCAGCGAAATAGTTGTATTGCGTTGCTGTGGTAACCAGAGTTTGGAAAGTAAACAGGTTTCTGGGGAAAGACTGTTCGTCTCTGCAGGATGCTGTCTCCCTGCTCCTGCCCCAGGGCGGCAGCGGACACAGAAGAGGAGGAAGAGGAGGCAGAGGCTGTGGACCCTCTGCTGGGAGCTGGGAAGGTGCTTGAAGCTGGGCGGGAGGCTCAGGGTCCCAAAACTGGAGCCCAGCCCTCGTCCCCTGTGGGCACTGTGCCCATGTGAGGGGCCCCGCTCCCTTCCCATGTGCCGCTGCTCCTGCTCGCTCCATCCCGCTTTTCCCTGCGCCTGGAGCGGGCTGGGAATCACAGTCCTGTCTGCCCCCTCTCACCCCCCCCACCAAATCAAACCTGCCTCTGTCAGTGTTCTCCTCTTGAAAATATCGACAGTCCGGCAATAAATGAACTCCCCTAAACAAGGATTTCCCTGATGAAATATTAAAAATCCAGGGAAGCTGGCAGCCTGGGTGAACACTAGCTGAGCTGATAAAGCAATCGCCGTGTTTACCACCTGATGGGTGCTCCTGGCTCTCCTCCTCCCCAGCAGCTCACCTGGGGTGACTCTGGAACGGGACCTTCTCAGCAGCTGTGAGGCTGGAGATGCCCAAGTGGCACACTGCATCCCTCTCTCCGAAGCAACTGCCAACACTTATTTCCAAGACCAGGATAGAGGAGGACAAGGTTTGCTCTGGAAAGATGCTGAAATGAAGCAGAGGGAAAGCGAAGGCGTCTTCCCACCATCCCGGCTGCGTTCTCTGTCACGCTGCTGTTTGGGGTCTCTGCTTTGTTTATGGTCCCCTTGCTCCTCTGCCGGTTCAACAAGAGCGTGCCCAGGCACCCGCTGTCAGAGATGTGTGACAGCCTTCCCTTTCCTCCACCATTCCCCAATGGATAAAAATTGCTTATTATTAGTGAAAACACCAGGAAATGAAGAATTTGGGGCAGATTACTTTGTCACTGGATGCTGGGAACTGTGTGTGGTGTAACCTGCTCATAATTGAAGTAAGATAGAAGGTGTTTTCATGTAGGGAGAGCGCTCCAGCTCCCAGGGTAAGGGAGTTTCTAAGGGCTGCTTGGCTTGTCACCTGCACTTGCTTTCAGGGATTGCAACAGGTTGAGGAGAACATGCAGCTTTACTTGCTCTGCCTGGTGTCAGGGACTCCCTTTCCCTCTGTCTTCTTCTGTCAGACTGAAATTCCATTTTTCCTGGTGTCTTGGGTGAACTGAACCTTCCTGCAGGGACTGAGGGTGCTGAGCTTCCCTGGGGGCTGGGCAAGAACCCGGGTGCTGGGGTGCAAGTGCTGAACACCGGCAGGAGCAGACGAAGAGGGAAGCAAGCAAGGAGATCCTAGGAAACTCCCAGAACAGTCAGAAAATAAGGATACAGGCTGTCCTAGAAAAGTCAAAGCTCAGCGCTTCAGAGAAAAAAAACCATGAGCTTGGGATACTGGTCTTCTACAGAACACCGCTCACGTGCAAAGGGGCTGTAAAGCAGAAATAAGAAAGATAAATGTGCCTAGGTGTCTGTATGATTTAATCTGAATTATCATATTGCTTATGTGAGTCAAAGTAAAAGATGCTTGTGTTTAGGAACTCTTTGAAGTATTTATTGTACTGTTTCCTAAAGAATTAAACTGTTAATTCAGAGAGCTCAGCTGGATTTACTGTTGTCTGGCTGACTTGGCAAGACAGTTGGGTTTGCCAGATTTCTGCATTTCTGCAGGCAGATGTACTACATGTGAACAGATCCGTTTGCTCACACGCAACTCGCTCTGACACATGCTGGACCCGCCAGAACCAGTAGGCACACACCAACCACACACAGGGGTATGGCAAAACCCTTTCCAAGGATTACTTTCTTATTTGAACCGGCCACGTTGCAGAGCTCTGCTGTAGCAGTCAGAAGGGCATTCATACCTTTGTCCATTTTTGTTGAGAACTGCTTCTAAAATAAGATGAAGTTGATAAAAATGTGTGTCACAGCATACCAGCTTCAAGCTTTTCCCCTGGGAATGGGAACGCCACTCTGGGACACAGCTAACCCAGTAATGTCTCGGCCCTTGTGTAAATCTCATCTCCAACAGCCCTTTGCCTCATTAGATGCTTCTCCACTTCTCTAATTGCCCCTCCTCTGGAGCCTCCCTCAGAGCATCTCCCCTTCAGAAGAAGCATCTCCCCTTTAGAAGAAGCATGTCCCCTTGTCCCAGCATCCTTCCAGTCCCTTGTCCTCCGCCCTCGCTCGCTGTGGTGGAAAGGGAATGGACCCGGTTTGTTCCCCACCAGCTTGCACCACTGGGGATGGAGGACTCGGCTCTCAGGGCTGAGACCCTGGGGACTCTCTGCCCTTTGCCTTTTCCTCTCTTCCAGCAAGTGTCTCCCAAGGACAAGCCCTCAGAGCCACAAGCTTGCCGCAGGCACCAGCATCTCCCCGTGTCCCATCTGCAGACACGAGTCCTGGGCTGGAGGCAGCGGCGGTGTCAGAACATTGCTTTGAAACAGTCACCCATGCTGGAAATTAAACCTCCGTTTTGTTAGCAAGGAAAAACTCATCAACACCTGATTTTAAGAGCAAAGAAGCCTCCTGAAACTTGTGCTTTTTCAGCCTCCCTCACACTTACTTTACTGTGGAGTTTAATTATCAAAATACGCTGCAGAGCGGCACTATGATTCCCTCTCTGGAATGCTCCTTTTCTAGCATCCTGCGATTCTCTACGACCTCAGAGGGTAAAGCACTTAAGTTGCCCTTGAAGACAAAAAGAGAAAGTCTTGTTTGAGGTGAAGTCAGTATCTATCCAATTTTCAGCTGCCGTCACATCGAAATGAGAAATCTGAGGCAGAGCCAGGCACAAATAGCTGATAACAGACTTTCAGGTGCACCTCTTCACTTATCACTTCTAGGGTCACCTCTGTTTCTAAAGACTTGTTTTCCTTAAAAAAAGATTGCTTAGGACATTTAACAGTGTGGTGTTGCGATAACAAAACCCTGTGAGGCTTTAGTTTTATGCCTGGGCTCCTGCAGAGATGCAGAGTCTCCTAATGCCGGGATTCCTGAATTTGTTTCTGAAATGGTTTCATGGATCAGATCAGCCAGAGCTGGAAAGGCAGAGCTCTCCCTGCAGGACCCTTCCTGCCTGATGCTGCTGCCCTGGAGTCTTGCAGGGTGGTGGTGGCTGGGACACAGGAGCCAGCAGGTCCTCGCTTGTCCCCAGGTCTGGGACACAGCTCTCCTCCCTCCCCTCCTTGATCTCCTGTCCGTAGCCCCCTCGGGATGGGATGTGACCCTCTGACGGCCCGAGACAGAGCCCAGCCCAGCGCAGAAGGAGAGTTATGAACTAACTGAGACACAATTTGTTTTGAAACAGGGCGTTTGGCACAGACGGAGAGATGCACACAGACTGGCGCACAGATTTGTTTAGCAAACAATAACCTGTGTTTTGTGCATGAATAAATAATTAACCTTATTTAAAAGAAGAAAAAAAACCCCACCCCACTTTTGCTGTCTAAAAACCTCCTCTTCCCTGTCTGTTGGGCACAGCAGCCTCCCCGAGCCTCCCCTGAGCGTGGCCGGTGGCTCAGGAGGTGGCACCTCTGATGCTCTCCTTCGCCAGTGCTTGTCACTGAGTGGACACGGTGCCCAGGGGACATGCCCCTCCAAAGCAGATGCCAGGTTTACAACCAAGTTGAAGGCTGTGGGCTCCTGACGCTGCCTGACCCCTTCCGTGACCGCTGGCGGGGAGCGGGGGAGCGGAACCCCCCCAACCACCTTCGCCTGGTCGGCTGCTGGCTCCATTCTCACACTGGAGCACAATAGTTTTCTGTGCTGCCTTTTCTCATGTCTGCCCTAGTCCAGATTTCTGTGGAACAAGCAAAGCTTCTCTCCCATCTGCTCATGAGATCATTCCTCCGTCGGAACGCTCCAGCTCTGAGGAAGCTTTTGTGGACAGCCAGCCCCCAAGTCCTCCGCCGTACTCCATCATTTCTGCTTCTGCACTCAATTAGACTGGCGAAACGCTGCGAGTGTACGGGATATGTCAAGGTGCTGCAGTTTTGCTTGGCTGAGCGAGGCGTTCCCCTCTGCTCCCCAAGCACGTGGCCCAGCAAACACACTGCTTTCTCGTCTAGGGGCCGATTCTTTTCTCAAATTCAGCCCAGCATCAAAAAGGCTCAAACCCCCTCTCTGATTTGTGTCACTGTTGCCTCTTAGTCTTCTGCTGCTCTGCCTCTTCAGGCTTCTGCCTCCCCAAGGCATAAGAGACTGAAGAGATTTTTGGTGCTGAGGATGCTGTAGGTTGGATGTAATGGGTTACTCTCCATTTCCCTGCCCTTACACTGAGGATTGAGTTCGGAAGGAGAAGACAGAAGCCCTGGGAGTTCAGCAGGAGAAAGCTGGGGAAATCAGCTCCTCACGCTGGGATGTTAGCACAGCCCCCAGAACCCATGTGCTGAAACAGCAGGAGCTAAATTCAGGCAGAGACAGTCAAACATGCTCCTTCCTATGGCAGGGAATGATTGTACGCATTTGTGGAAGCCCTGAGCACGGGGTAGCCACTGTGTATTGCGCATTAAAGCAGAAAATAGTCTCCTGCTGCCTCTCCAGAGCTGTCCCTATTCTCCCTCTTGCTGATGGGGCAAAAGGAGATAGTGGGGATTAATTCCAATGATAGCTCACTCTCATTGAATCAGCCCCATGGCCATTCGGTGGAAAGGTGGATGCTAAGTCCTGGCAGCAGTTGGTGTCTGCGAGCGACCCCGTGCACGCTGCCTGGGCTGCACCCTCCACTCTCCTTCATTCTTTTCCACTTCAAAAGCATCTCCCTTCAGTGCCAGAGAACGACTGTAAAAAAGGACTCAAGATCCCAACCTCATCAGGGATGAATAGGGTAAGAGAAAAGGGAGGAACTTAGGTTATGTGTGACCTAAAGAAAGAGAGCCAAAAATGTCATCCTTGCAGAAGGAAAGGACAACTCTCAAGGCTTTTCATGCCATTGTTATTTCCTATGTATGTTTCAAGACACATTTGGCTCCTGCACAGACCGCTGTTGCCAGCACGTGTCCATTCATCCTGTAGCTTGGCTCCAGCTTTTGACCTGGAGAAAAGACCTCACCGCTTGCAGGGACCTGCTTCGATGAACTCCCCTTATTTCTCCTGCACAGCTCAAGCTCCTCCTGCCATTGGCATCAAGTTTCCTCATTCCTATAATATTCTTGTTCTTGCCAGTCAGAGATGTTCTTGTTTTCTTTGTCAGTGGGATGTCAGTTGTCACTTCATGGGCAAACCCAAGCACGGGCTCGAGAGAACCTGCACGTGAGGATGCGGATGGGCCACAGCAAAGCGCCTAATTCATCCTGTGAGGTTTTGGGTCGCACCAGTCAGGAGCACTCCAAAGTGGGATGTCTCACCACGTACCAGCATCGCGTAGCCATCCCCGTGGTGGTGTGTGTGGCGCCAGAGGAGCCGTATCAACACCCAGCGTCCCCATGGTGTCTGACCCGGCACCTCCCTCGGTGCTGGTTAGCAGGAGTCTCTCTGGGCTTGGGACAAACGGTGGGTTCCAAATAGTGACCAGACCCCAGGCAGACCTGCTTCTTCATTCCACCATCCCTGAGTTTCCAGGGCCAAATATGAGGCAGAGAAAAGGATCCTCCATATGTGCCTTGCCAAACACTCGCAGATGCAAGCCCAGATGGCAGCTCCCACTCTGCAGTACCTTCTCCCTGTTCTTTTCACGGTGTCGGGAGCCTTCTTTGGTATCAGATGCTGAGTGTGTGTTTGCTGTTTATGTGCAGAGAGACTGGAGCTCCTATTTCAGAACAGGGATGGGAAGGGAAGAGCAATCATTTGTGCTGATTGCTAATTTGAATACTTTTTTTTTTTTTAGCTCTAGCATCAGCAAATCCACCTTTGAATATGAAACAAGGACACAGCACCACAGCTTGCCTGCGTCTTTGATACCAGTGCTGCACCTTGTTTTGGACTAGCAAGTCTCTGCATGGACCAGTCCAGGATGCTGGATGGACGGATGCTGCCAGTGGGGATGTGGTGGAGCCTCCTGGGTGCAGCCGGAGCAGAGCTCCTGCCCATCACCGCACCTCTGGGCGGCCAGGGGACACCGAAACCCACAGCAATTCTTTGGCCAATTCCCGTCGTGTTGCAAACCGGGCGCAACGCTGCTCCAGGTTGCTTCGCATCTCCCTCGCGCTTGCCAGAGAAATGCTGGTGATCCCTCGTCAAAGGCAATCCCTCCCCGCAGCCGGGCCGTGCCCGTGCCAGACTGGCCCTTCCTGCTGGTGACGGGGGTGAGGGATGTGGGGGGGTGAAGGGGGTGACCAGCCCTTCACGCAGGGCGAGGGACATGCTCCAGCGCCCGAGCGCTGACACCCTGTGCCAGTTGGCGTCAGCCGGGGACATCTGTGACCCCCCCACCAGCCCCCAGGAAAGGGAATACCTGTCAGCGTGCCAGAGCCCTCAGATGTCTCTTTCTTACAGAGAAGATTTCGGGATAAAAGGTTCAGTCTAATTTATTCCATCAGTGTAACAGTTAAGCATTCAATTACAATATTGGAAACAGCTTTGCAAAAGAACAGCATAGGAAAAGCAGCGAGGACTCGCCGCGCTCGGTGGGGATGTGTCTGTCGCTCTGAGCTGGGCTGTCCCTGTCCCACAAGGGTGTCCCTCCCGGCAGCTCCCAGCCCTGCTGTCACACCCTTTGATATGGGAGTTTTCCCCCCAAAACACAGAGGTGGTTCCCGTTGCCATCAGAGGGAACCCTCCCTCCCGCGCTCCTGCCTCTCCTTCCCCTGGGAAGCAGCTCCACGAATTGGTCACTTCACATTCTTGCAAAACTGCCGAAGTTTCCCATCCTCCCCTTCTTACCCTGGTGCCTCGATAACTTTGAGAACAGAACAAAAATATTTGTTGTTTTTGAGACCGGCGCATCACAGAGCAAATTCAGCAAAGGTGAGGAAATGACAGTGACAGTGACCCGGGCAGCCCCGGTGTCAGAGGAGGGCGTGAATTTGGGGAGGGAAGCTGGGACTGCGTGACTGAGCTCGAGAGCAGAGATATGGGAGAGCCTGGGACAGAAGCCGGAGCTGGAGGCACTGGAGAGCTGGGACCTGCCACTTGCATAGGGGTGGCCGGTGCTCCCGCCGCCTGCATGGCTTGGGCATCCCAATTCTGGACCAGTGGCCCACATGGCAATCAGGACACTGGGATGCGTCTGTGCCTGCTGGGCTCCAGCCTGTGGATTATAGGCACTGACTTTCAGGAGCATCAAATTCATCCAATTTAAATAAACAAATCCTGAAAATAGGGGTTTGTAATTGAACTGCTGAGAGATTCTTATCGATAGCATCAGAGGGTGCAGTGTTGTAATAAGCAGTCCCTCTCAGATGCTAGGAGTTATTGAGGTTGCTCCGTATCTATGACAGTTTAATCAGATCTTGAAAATCAGGGACATTATATTTTGCACCTGCTCATGGAAAAAAAAATGAATGATGCGGCTCCCCGTCATGGATCTTTTATGCACAAGGCAGGCTACTGAGAGTACATAATTCAGAGGGGAAATGGAATTACACCATGAATGAAGACTAAGCCCAAAGTGTGGCTGAATGTCACACAGGGTGGAAGAGGAGCATCTCTTCTTTCCTCTCATCCAGCCTTGACAGATGAGATGCAGGTGAAATTTATGAAGCTTCTCCCAATTCCAGGGAAGAAAGGGGGCTGTGAGCGCCAGATGCACCAGAAGATTTTTAAGAGAGTATTTCAGAGATAAGTTCCCCTGGTCGGGATGACCAGGACACGGGGACAAATACATTTACTTTTCTGTTCCTTTTATAATCTGGGTATGTGTGGACATACTTGCTTGCTTAGTTTGTGCATTTACTTATCCTATTGTCAGTACTTAAAATGCATGAAAAATACACAGCCGGGAGGTTTAAATACAAATCCCTTAACTTATAAGTGGCCTTAACATCTGTGAAAGGTTCCGAGTCCTTAGACAAGAAGCAAAATAATGGATTTGCGTTTGATTTCTAAAACACCACGCAGAGGTGAGGAGTGAATTCAGCAGAAATCAGAATGGATTTGCGTTCATTTTCCTGTGGAAGAGCGAAAGCAGAGGTGTCAAAGACAGTTCCTCATTCAAAGTGCGTTCGTTATCTGTCCCACCCAGGATGTGGGAGCCTTCGCCCGAAAGCCATTACCCGCAGCAAAGCCCCTTGGAGCCTGGTGCAGGGTATTCGCATCTCAACGGTTCCTCCTCGACAATCTACTTACCACAGGGACATTAAACGTGTAGAAGCACGCATACGCAGCAGTCACCAGAAGGCAATAAACATTTACCTACAGTTTCCACAGTCAGCCATTAGAAGCTGCCATTGTTTTCTTTGATTAATCAGTGAACTAAACAGCTAATAATCTGGTTCTTTGGGGCCACTACTATGCGTGCTCACCCAACACACTGGGAAATGCTCCTTTCCTAAAGTGGTACCAGCAAAGACATCGCTCTTTGGTTCAGGCAGACCCATCTGTCCCTGTCTCCGACCCCCCCCAGCAGCAGCACTTGCCACCCGAAAGCCTGAGCGGTGACTTCTTGTTGAGCATTGGTTGCCACCAATCCCTAGCGGTAAAATAAGCTTACAAAATGCTGCATAAATACTGCCGAATAATGAGGAGATCTGAGGAAGCCACAGTCTGGTCATGGAAAGACAAGATAAAATATTCATGGCAGATGATTCGTTCAGCTCTGCCAATAGAAACGGTCATGTCGAAACAGGCACAAAACTTCTGTGGCTTTTCTGGTGTTTAATATTCGAAGTATGGTTCTTCTCTTTCCCCTTTGGTGTGCCTTGAGTGCGAGGAGATCAGAAAAAGCCAGAGGTGCCTGAAAGGAAGAGGTCATTCCAGCAGCTGCCATGCCTTGTCTCTTGACCCAGGATGGTCTGCAGACCAGTGATGAGGCCTCCTGAGAGGGTTCCCTGAGCAAGACTTAGTCACCCTGCCTGCTGATGGAGTCTCATCTCCATGGGTCCTCTCTGTTTGCAGGAGAGGAAAGCATTTTTGAGGAGCTCATTGTATCCGAGAGTGCTTTAAAGACTATCTTGAAGAGCAGCGTGATCTCAGGGGTGGATGCAAAAGGGAGGAGACCGAGGATGATGCCATATGGTAATAACAAAATAAGAAACTCTCTTTATTCTCCTGCACCAACAAGGGTCCTGTGAGAAGACTTTGAGCTATTGCTGAGCCAGAGGGTAAAAAAAAAGTCTTTTCCCTGTTGGTGTTTGTGCATCTATGCTGACCCAGGCCAAATGCCTGGCTTGCTCAGATGCCCATCTACTCTGGATGGCCTCCTAACAGCCAAGTGTGGGCAAAGAGCTCAAAACCTGTCCACTCCCCTCCACAGCTGGCACTAGCACCTTCCTCTTTCTCCCACACCTGGCTGCTTGCCACAAGATGCGGCACCTTGTGGGATGCTGCAGGAGCAGGGACCAGCTCAGCAGCTGAAAAAGTGGACTGTGATGTCCTGATCCTCAGCGTGAGCCCCGGAGGCAGCAGCACGGTGGGACAGGAGCCTTTTCCCACGCTCAGAGGCTGCATTTCCTTTTTCTCTTCTAAAGCCCTTCAGTTTTTCTCTCTCAGTTGGAGCTGGTTGTCATCCTCCCATCCATCCCACATTGACTTTTTAGTCCTCTGCAAGCCTTTTCATTCGTCTTCTGTCTTCCTGAAATAGCACATGCTTCTGCTGGCATTTTCCCCGGCTGCCACGTGGGAAGAAAGCCTGCCCTCTTCAGAGATTTCACACCTCCAGGAGGAGGGTGTTCTTCCCATCAGAGAGCAGCCGCTGCTGGCAGAAATCTCCTCCTCTGCAGAAGTCCACAAGCCCAGAAGGATTCTCACGGCAAATCTTTTCCCTCGCTGGAGAGATGTGATAACTCTTGGACAGGGTCTCTTCTAAAGAACTTGTCACAGGGGAGAACTCCACTTTGAAGTTCTTAATCCCACTCTTCCCTCTGAATGAGCTCCCCAGGACAGAGAGCTCTCTGTTCTCCATGAAACTGAAATGCTTAAAAAAGGAAAGCCTTAAATATTAATGGAGATTCTTGTACTATTTTTGAGGAAGCACTGTGAAACAGAAAGTGGTCTAGGAAACCGCCACGGATGTGCAGTTCCCTTGCAGCTGAGAGGAGACATCCAAACACCTGCAACCATAACTGTGGGCTCTGATTTAGGGCTATTTCAACAAAAAGCTTTGGCGAGGAGGCTAGAGTTGGCCTTTTTGGCAGCTTCTGAGGTTCTCTTCATGACTACGGGTGATGCATTCGCGGCAGATCTCGCTCGTCCTTTGGTACTAGAGCTCAGGTGGATGTGGGGGCGCCTGATCGAGTGAAGGATGTCCCTGCCCATGGTGGGAGGGTTGGACTGGATGGTCTTTACAGGTCCCTTCCAACCCAAATCAGTCTGTGATCCTATCATCTGGGGCACAATCCATCCTGGGGCTGTAGAAAATGGCACGGTGACTCCTGGCCAGCACCAGGCTAGTGTAAGAAGGGCTTATAGTGGCCATGGCTGACCCATGGCGCTCTGCAGAAAGGGTCAGGGAAGATGACGGTGCAGAGGCTGGGGGGGGACCCTGGCACCGAGTCAGGCCGGAGCATTCTGCTGGCCTTGGCACAAGTGTCGGTGGGAGACCCATCAGATCAAACCTTTCCTTGTCTCTAATGACATCCAGCAGAGCCGGGAGCCTTGTTTTGTTATTTAAAAGAACCTGTTTGTCACAGGCAGGAAGGCCCACCCGCGAGCACTCCCTGCTTCTGAGAGAAATGCTGAGCTGGGTACTACGTGCGGCGTTTTTAGGATCCTGGAAAGAGAATCGCACAACTGAAACTCCACAGTGACAGCCGGCCCCCGCGTGCCTGCAGCCACCGCTCTGAATTTTCAATCAAGAAGCACCGATTCTGAAAAAAACACCCCCAAAAGCAAACAAAGAATCTCTCAGGCTTTATCCATCCCCACAAGTGAGAAGTGGGAAGGAGGGGAAGGGGAGCCACCGGCACCGATGCTCTGCAGACGTGTTAGACAGACGCGTCGGTCAAAGCAAGGCAGTCACATCTGATGCCTGCGGTGACCCTTTCTCTTGCACGCATTAATACGGGCATGTCGGTAAGCAGATTCATTCATCTTGTCTGCAAATGTTACTTTAAATCCAGGTGGTTCAGCATAAGAGACAGTTTAGAAATTATGTAGGTTTCTGACTGATGAGCTCCTTTACTGTTGCCATCATTCCCCTAATAATTATGCCCATGCACAGCTCTGCGTTTGATTGTGCTGGAAGATGGATTCACGTTTCCTGCAGGCATGCTGGATAAAATGACTTCCGTTTCAAAGCTCTGTTTGCAAAGTTCCCTTTGTTCCTGCTGTGAAATTCCTGCATCGAACGGAGCCCATTCTGCTCCGAGACGCTTTTGAACGCCATCTGGGTGGGTTCCCTGGGTTGCCTTCAGATTGTTCTCAGGATGCAGTCGGTGCCTGTCATTCAGGCTGATACATAGGCCAACAAAATAACACTGAGAATAATGTTTTGGTTTAATATGTCAAAGAAAGAAAGAAGAAACTCAGTTTGAGAGCTGGGCTTTGGGCACTCGGTCCGTCTTTTACCTTTCCAGATGCTCATCCCCTGGACACAAGGCTGGCTGCCTGAACCAGACCCAGCACTGGTGAAGTCAGTGGACTGATACTGGATGGCAAAGAAGAGAACTGGGAGTCCTTTCCCACTCCTTTTTGCTTCTTCAAAAGCCTTCCTTTCCAGTGTTTTTCATGTACCCAGCGCAGACCTCCTGCCCAGCGTGGCTCCCTGGCTCTCCTGCACAAGCCGGTGGCACGTTTCCTTTGCTGGAAGGAAAACTGGAGCTGCCTGTGGGATCCCGGTGGCCCAGAACAGGCAGAGCGACCTCTCGAGCATCTGCCTGGAGGATGATGGAAATCTGCATACAGCTGCCAGTGCCTGCTGCGTGCTGGCCAGGCGTGAGCTGGGCATTCGCTGCCCTGGGTAAGCATCACTGCCTGGGGGGCTCGGAGGGGCACTTACAGAGCTTGGGGGGAAAAGGGTTTTCTGCTGCTGAATGCAGCACACAAAGCAGTCAGACTCTAAAAAGGACGTTTTACTTCCAGTCCATGGGTTGTTTCATTGGCTGTGTGGTGCAGAGCCCTCCTGCCTGCGAGCAGGAGCAGCCCTTCAGCCAGGACACCTGGTGATGAAGCCTCTTGCTATTGCACAAGAGCAAGGCAGGTTATTTGGTTCACCCCATATTGCTGTCTGGGCTTTTTGCAGTGAAGGGAAACATGGAAAGGGAATATCATAGAATTATAGAATGGTTTAAGTTGGAAGGGACCTTAAAGATCACCTGGTTCCAAGCCCCCTGCCCTGGGCAGGGACACCTCCCACCAGCCCAGGTTGCTCCAAGCGCCGTCCAGCCTGGCCTTGAACCCCTCCAGGGATGGGGCAGCCACAGCTGCTCTGGGCAACCTGGGCCAGGGGCTCACCCCCCTCACAGCAAAGAATTTCTTCCTGATGTCTAATCTAAATCTACCCTCTTCCAGTTTGAAGCCATCACCCCTTGTCCTATCAGTACATGTTCTTGTAAAAATGCCTACCCCTTTTTTCCTGTAGGTCCCCTTCAGATACTGGAAAGCTGATCTAAAGTCTCCCCGGAGCCTTCCCTTCCCCAGGCTGAACCCCTCCAGCTCTCTCAGCCTGTCCTCACAGCAGAGGGGCTCCAGCCCTCCCAGCATCTCCGGGGCCTCCTCTGGCCCCGCTCCAGCAGCTCCGTGTCCTTCTGCTGTTGGTGCCCCAGCGCTGGAGGCAGCACTGCAGGGGGTCTCACAGAGCGGAGCAGAGGGGCAGAATCCCCCCCTCGCCCTGCTGCCCACGCTGCTGGGGATGCAGCCCAGGGTGCGGGGGGTTTCTGGGCTGCCAGCGCATGTTGCCGAATCATGTTGAGCTTCTCATCCACCAACAACCCCAAGTCCTTCTTGAACATGTTTGTCTCAGCTCAGAAGCACTTGAGATGAGCCTTTGAATGGATTTTGGTATCAGAAGGGTCAGTAGTGTGGTGTTACAGGTAGTCATAAGTCCACAAGTCCAATTATGGACTCCACAAATCCACAGTTCACTCCAAGGGCAGTGAATTCACCAAGGGAGACACGGGAAGCACTGGGATTCCTGAACACCCTCAGCATCCACTTGAACACACTGCACAGTAAATTAGGCTTTTTTCTGCGGAAATTTTGTCACTCTGAAATGACTGTGGGGAAGACTCAGAAACCTGGGTTTAGAAGCGGCATAAACTTTTTATTTGAACAGTGTCATGATAAACGACTGCACACTCCTGTACAAAACTGCTCATACCGATGCTAAACCAGGGCTGAAATACAGGTGGAAGTGAAATGCCTTTCTGTCCCTCATTTTTCGTGTGCTCAGGCTGCAAGTGCAAACGCTAGATTCAGTAACGATGGCAATTAGACAGGACGGCTACATTGCAATTGTGAGTGTGACAAAAGGAAAACAAAGCTTTTTGGCTTACTCGGTGTGCGGGGGTAAAGGAACTATTGAGCATTTCAGGAAAAATACTGGCTTACACGTCTTTTTTGACCTGACTGGTGCAGAGGCGTAAATAGGAGCGCAGACCCTGCCAGGCTGTATCGGACCAAGGTTTGTCTAGTCTCATGTCCCGCGTTTGGCAGGGATGTGAACTGAAAGAGTTTCCCATGAATGCACTCAAAAAGAACACGCTCCATTCTGCTCCCTCGCATTTAGCAGCTGACACGCGGAGCATCCACCTTCCTTTAGAAGTTAATGCCCTTTTGATGGTGGCTGTTTGTGCTTTCCTCCGCCTCAGCTCCCCCTGCTCCTGCCTGACCTGGACGGATCCCGACCCCACGGATCTCTCGGCGCGGTGAGTCCCGCTGGTTAACAGAAATATTGAAAGATAATTACTCCCACTTGGCGCTTTATGGTTGCTAAATAAAATGGAAGCTGGATATACGTGTGGTAGTCAGAAAGCATCGTGTCTAGAGTCAGCAGAGCTTTGGACCCAAGCTATTATTCTTGTTATAGGAGATTGGTATGTGCTTTTCTTTTCATTTTTGTTTACTAATATCTTTATGAAGCCTTACTGGCAAATACTGCACCCCAGACACTATCTGATAAATTTTTTTATGTACTTCTATTTTATTTTGTTCACGTTAAGGATGAATGTATAAAAGCTAGGGCATGCCACCAATTCTGCACCTGAGGTGCCCAGCGCAGAGCCCAGCCCAGCTCCTGGCCAGAAACTGGGAGACCTGATGCTGAGGGCATTCAGGAATCCCAGCGCTTCCCGTGTCTCCAGCAGCTCCAGCAGAAGGGGCCAGGCTGGACGTGCTCCGGGCAGGCAGTGGGGCAAACCCTGCAGAACTTCTGGGTGAACTGGGAAAGCTGAGACAACCGGGACCTTATTATGCCTGCTCGTACAGTTGCCGCCAATTAGCATTGTAAAGTGTTGCGTGAGACAAGGCTCCAGGACCCTGATTTAGAATTAATTTCTGCAGTGGAGCTGTGAGTCCAAGTTAATCACTGTTGGATTTGGGATTACCGTGCTCGTAGGAAAGGCTGCTAAAACCTCCACTTTTGTCATGATCCAGCAGCTCATAGGGCTTAACTCCTGACTGAAGGGAAATGTGCATGTCAGAGGGTTTTTGTGATCCCTACGGGGCATTGGAGCTGCTTCGCTGGTAGAGAAGGAGGAGAAGGAGGGCCCTCACACGCCGCTTCATTTTTAAAATGATTAAATTGAAGTTGCACTTAAATTCAAATCAGCCATTCAAATTAACAATTCTAATGTTCCTGATCTATTGATCTGTTGGCTAAGACCATTTGGAGCAGGCTGTAATTAAACCACAAAAGCCTGGACACCAGAAACGCTGAGGGAACAGCACAATAGCTAGGAGGGACTCATGCAGTTCTGCCCTTAACTCATTAAGCCTTTTTTTTTTTCCTGGAAAAAAAGCATGTGATATTTCGGCAGCCTCCCCAGCCAGGACGTGCCCTCCCAGCCCAGCGTGGAGGGAAGGCGTTTGCCCAGTGATGTTTCGTGGTCCAACGGGAGGTGGGACAGGAGGCTCTCCTGCCTCCCACTCTTCAGGATTTCAGCCAAAAGCAGTCGCCTCATTTGCAGAGACCGGTGAGATCGGGGCGGGTGTGGATGTCTCCCAGTAAGACAAAAAGCCAAGACTGGGAAATCCAGTCCCCAGGGGCTGTTTACTCTGAACTCCCAGTGGAGACTGCGGTCAGCTGTGGGTATGAGCCTGCGTTTGGTGTGTCTCAGGCCATTTCCAGTAGGTCAGATTTGTTCTGTGTTGGTCCTTAAATCTGTCACTGGCGACACTGTTTTATTCCCAGCGGGAGAAGCGGGGTGCAGCCCCGGGAGCGAGCAGGGCAGCGCCTCCGGCCCCGCTCCCCACTCCCCGTACCTCTGCCATGCCTCTGCATCACCTCTCCTCTTTGCCCAACGCTTTCCGAGCAGCTGCCAGCAGAGACGAGGGGCTCCTGGAAGGCAAGGCCGGGAGGGCAGCGTGGGCTGCCACCACCATCGCCCTCGCACCAAGGCTTGTCCCGTGGCAGGTACCCCTGCAGACATTTGGCTTCTGTACGTCGGCAGAATTGGGCCTCAACTCCCATCTATGGCACTTTTTTTTTCAATCACTATTTTTTTTCCCAATGTTTGTCCTACCTTCCCACAACACCCATCGAAATCTGTTTATTGGTATTTTCTTTTCTTCCCCTGTGTGCACTGGATTTAATGGGGGTGCCCAAACCCACCAGATGACCTGGGGGAAGAGGGGATTGAGCTCCTGGGCTGGTGCAAGCCCCGGGCAATGGTTCTGGTTCCAGTAGGGTACAGGGGACGGTCACGGCGCTGCCGGGTGCTCCCAACACATCTATTGACCGGGCTTCTATAAACACCATCCTTAATTTCTGCACAAACACTTCTAGCAAAGTGGAAACCTAAATACTGAATAATTGTTAGGAAAAAAAGGTTTGTTCCTCCATTCTATTTTGATTTTAATTACAAAAGGTTAGCATTTTTCATACAATCTAAAGGGAAACGAGACAGGAAAAGGTCAAAACACGAGGGGCCTCGAACATCTCTAATCCCATAATGGAGAGCAATACAAGGCTCTAATATTTGAACAATCAACATGGACTTTTGTTATGAAGACCAACATGTGATGGAAGAAGGTAAGAGGCTTTTAGATCTATTAGAAAACTGGTGTGCTGGGAATGGAGGGAAATGATGATGGGAAAATTAAAATTCAGCTCCAGCAGAAGGTTGCAGTGTTCAACTTGCAGCTCAGTGCATCGATCTGTTCCAGCATTTGACTTTCAACCATGACAAAACTGTGGGCAAATTAATTGTTCTCCAGGATATTAGGCATCAGAGTCTATTAATCCTCTCTGGAGTCGGATGCTCCATGAATACTAATGAAAAGCGAGAGCTGCAGTCGTGTCTTTCCCGGTCTGACTCAATGCTGTTGCTGCTGCCGCTTCCATGGGGGGCAGGGGGAGGGAGGGAAGCCCTGAGTGCCAGTCAGCCATTTGCTGCTTTTATTCAGATTTAAGGCTGATTACAATTGGAAAGAATAGCGTAATATGGCAAATCCTCCTCCCGAGCCGGGGAGGGTCTGAAAATCAGAAAGCGAGAGGCAACGTTATGTGTTTTCCACCAGGAAAAAGTGAAAGGCGTAAGTTATTTATGCAAATTCAAGATCTGTATTCAGACGTGTTTTAAGGAAGATCTCAGGAAATCATTTCTTAATTACACATATATATTGCACTTACTTTGCCTGCATCCAGGCTTTTTTTTCTTTTTTCCTCCCAGAATAAAACATGTGGAATAAGTCGCTCATTTCTCCTTTTTGTTTTACAAACATACGAAATTTCTCTCCCCTCTTTATTTCCCTTTCAAAGAGCCCTCCCCCTTCCCTCCCCAAAACCTCACAATGCTCTTCAGGGGAAGGAGCCCTGCTCCGGCAGCCTCTGCAGATTAATACTTAGCACTAATCTGCATATTTCTATAAAGGAAATGGAGGCTGCAGGAAAGGGATATCGAAGATGATTTACCTTCGCTAATGCTGCGCATTTAAGTAATCCTCTGGAATTCCAGCACAGCTTTAATCGTCCAAACCCAAGTCAGGACCATATTCTGTATAATTAATCCACAGAGCATAATGTTGCCTGGTGAAAGTGAATACTCTTCCAAATATTTGTCCAGCTAGTGTATCAGAGCTCGTCCAACACGTGTTCCTCCAACTTCGCATTTTGCTTCAGAATCAGGTTGCACTAAAGCCGCAAAGTAAAAGCGGCAATACTGGGGTTTAAAACGTGCAGCTCTCCGCTGATGACCGAGTGTTATGTTCTCATCTAAATGCATGGAAGTTCCCTGTGGATCAAGATGAGAATATATTATATTCACCGTGCTGTAGCCTTTTGTTTCCCCTTTCCCCTCGCAGTTGCACACACCACACGGTGTTACTGCTTAGGGCTTGCTGCAGTGATGGTATTTGCAGTGAAAGAGCAGGGCTGGAAAATTGGGGTGATGGGGGACCCCCGAGCAGGTTGCCAGGCAGTTTGTTTGTTCACTGGAGTAATCGGTAACGTGCGAGTCGCTGCAGAGGGCTTGCCCTGTGCCGAAACCCGCCGACATCAAAGAGCTACTCAAATTCTCCAAGCCATACCGTTTCGGAAAGCCCGTGTGCGAGAAGTACATGTGGAAGTGCTGAGCTCTTACCCAGTGAACCGGGACTACCCAGGGGTGAGCTTTTCTGAGGCTCCCATTTTCACCGGCATGGAAACACTGCAATGCAAAGAGAGCAAAGCTATTAGTCTGCACTCTAACTGAGAAGATATTTATGTCTGTGCAAACACAGCACGCGCCTTCCGCATGATTTGGAGCTAAATGCAGTGTTACTTAATTAATGCATATGTAACACACAAGGCTATTACACCTATTAGAGCTCTTGGACAATTAAAATTCCAGTGGTCCTCTCTACCGACGGGTGTCCATGACAAAGGGCTGAAAATCTTCTCTGTCCATAAACAATGGGCAAGGGCCAAGAAAAAACCCCATCCCAACAGCCAGAAAACAGTTTTTAGTTTTGCCTCAATTTATGGAAGTAAATGTGAGACTCTTATGACCCAGCGTCAGTCAGAGAGTGAGCTGTTTGCCCCGGGGAGCCGGTGAAAGCGTGTTGCATCCTCTGGTCTCTTCCCAGCTCCTCTTATTCCCTCTGAGCGCTGCAGTGTCCAGAGGGAGATGCAGGAGGACTGAGAGGACGATGGCCGGAGCAATGGCAGGACGATTAACGGCAGGCTTTAAATCATCAACAGTCCTGTAAATCCCAGCTGGGATTGCTGGGGGGAAGGCAGAGGAACTGTGGCTCTCCCATTCCAAATAGCCACAGTCCCTATGCCCCTGGACCGTGACCTTTCAAATTTACATCAAGTGCCACTTTTATTAGTCAGATAAAGGCTGCTGTTCTGGGATGTGGGTGCTGGTGTAACTACACTGTTCAGCTTTCAGGGGACAATTTTCAAGGTCTTTGCCCTCGTATCCCTTATATCTCTGTGCTTCCTGGATATGACCAGTGCCAGCGCAGGAAGTCTTATGAGAAACCGGGAATCAATGAAAGTCTGTTTCAAGGAAACTTGTTCTTGAGATGTTTCCAGCTCAGATTTGGTCCTCAGAGGCTGAAGCTTACCAGAGCCCAAGCGCTGCTCTGGGCCATACCTTCTGCTCGCACATCACGGCCGTCGCCACCAGTGACCTCGGGGACACGCGGGCTCCGGGCTGTGCTGCGGGGGTAAACCCCTCACCTCCCTGTTCAGGGTGTTCGTGGTGTGGATGCAATGTGTGGCTGGTACGTGCCTATTTGATACCTCCCCTGTGCTGACCTGTAGCACATGTTCGGTCTGCGGGATAGCTCAGTTCTCCCCATCCTGTGCAGAGATAATTCCTTTGTAGCCTTTAAAGTGAGGAAGAGGAGGTATTGGTGCTTTGTGTCTGTAGCCTAGGTGACGGGCTGCCTCTGCCCTGCAGGTTTCCAGCCCCAAGGAGGAGGCATTGAGGGTCAGGCAGGTCTGGATCAGCGCCGTGGGTCCAGGCAGGGTGTATGGTGTGAGCCACTGGGGTGAAACAGGGGTAGTTCTTGGGGGAACAGGCAAGGCCAGGGCGAGGGGGGCAATCACCACGCGGTGACATGGGCACGGCGCTGGTTTGGGCGGCCAGCCATGGCCAGCAGCAGCTGACCGGGAATTGTGCATCCTCCTCCTCCCATGGGCTTGGCATGTTTACAGTGCCAGGAGCCAGGGGACAGGTCTGTCCATGCCCGCTGCCCTCCCTGCTCACCTGTGGTTGGCACCAGGTTTTGCCCGCGCCACCTCAGGTGGGCTGGAGCCCTGGCGCAGCAGAAGAAGAAAAGACACTTATAAGTGCTCTGGGAAGCAATGGCCAGGAGATGGGTTTGCTCTTTTGGTGCCTTCTGCGGTGGCTGAGCTAGTGTTTCTGTGCTCTTGGCATGTGGCATGTGGTGTGTGCAGAAGAGGAAGCAGCTTTTGCTCTTCGTCCCCAAATGCAGCTCAGCTCTGCACACAGCCAGCCTTTCCAGGACAAACCAAGACATAACTAGTGTCCCCATTTCCATGCGTGGGGACTGATGTTCATACATCCGTGGAGGCAAAACGCAGTGGCAGGGGATGAATGAGACCCCCACGGTGTCACTGGGGCTTGTCCTGGAAGTGGCAGAGGGTGGGGATGGTGGTTGGTGCTGGCCAGCCTGGCCGTGGGTCTCCTGGAACCGAGGAAAGACGTTCCCCATCCCGGAGCTGAAGCCGGTCCGTGGGGCCGGTGCTCGGGGCTGGCGTGGGGTGGGACGCTCCTGTGGGCAGCGCTGGAGGCTTGGCGTGTGAGCTGCCTCCCGCCCCGCGCCGCATTACCCAGGTCCTGCCTCCCATTTCAGAAAAGCTGACTTCAAATAAAAGAGCTCTTTGAAAAATCACGAGGCATTTTATTCATGATTAGGTTTTGTCCAAAGTCTTTTGACAAGAAAATAGGTGATCCAGCTCAGAGAGCTTTTCTTTTCTAGTACATAAGAAACCCATTACACATCTTTTTTAAAAAACAAAAACTTTCTTATTCTCTTTGAGTGAGTGTGGCCAGCTGTCAAAGGAGCAAACTCAGCCTCCAAATGGATTTAATACAAAACAGACCCCGCAGACTGCCTTGTGCATTGTTTAACCATTGCTTCAGTTTCCCTTCTCCTCCTTTGCTGCATCAGGTACTCGCCATGTAGAGTCATAAGTTTTTAATGTTTAAAATATAACACATTGTTTCAGTTAATGTAATTGTCCTGCTCCCCCCCCACCTCTTCCCCTCTGGTTTTATCTCCTTTCTCTTACTCCTGGTTTTAGTGTGATGGCAGCTTTCTGTTCTCGGAAAGGAGGTCCCGGGCAGCCCTTGTCCCCAGGTCAGCTCAGCAGTGAGGTCTCCTCTGGACAGAGCTGCTCTTGGCCTCAAGTGCACCTTTTCCGTCATATTCCTCTTTCCTTTTAAATCACCTTTTAAATGCACTGGCACAACGTAGAGTCATAGAATCGTGGAATCGTTATGGTTGGAAAAGACCTTTAAGATCATCAAGGCCAACCGTTAACTTAGCACTGCCAAGTTACTACTAAACCGTGTCCCTCAGCACTACATCTACGTATCTTTTAAATACCTCCAGGGAGGCGACTCCACCGCTTCCCTGGGCAGCCTGTTCCAACGCTTGACAATTCATCTCATGACTTGTAGGGGTAGGATTAGACCGCAGTGTCTGAGGTTGGACAGACGGCCACACAACAAGCCTCTGGAGCTGCTTCCCTGCAGGAGGACCTTCAGTGGAGATGGGCCTCGTGCTAACTGGGAGCTCCACAGCTCTCCTGAGGTACAGCATGGAGCCATTTCTGGAGACTGAATCTGCAGCACCCTTGAAATGATGCTGCATTTCTATTCATGTAAGAGACTTGGTCTTTAGTTTTCCTTTTCCCTATCCCTGGTCATACCAGTGCTTTGGCTACAAGCCACACAGATTTCACAAGACAGCACACCCTATACCCAAAGATGTCATCATTTGCTGCCCCATTGCCACAAGACCTGGACAGGGCTCCTCCTCTCAGCGATGCAAAAGCCCCTCCGACCACACACATCCCCAGCGGGAGCCCTGGTGACAGCTCGCTGGCCGCTGCCAGCTCCTCCTCCTCTATGGCACCGAACGTTGTGACGACAAATAATGGATGGTGACCAGCGCTGAGGAAAAGAATTCCCAAACGTGGGAAGAAAAATCTTTTCCCTGAGGTGGAAACTTGAGAGCAAAGTTTGTGTGGGTGTTGCCTGCAAGTAATTTCCTAATGTTCATTACAGAGACGGGGGCCCTCACTGTTGATGGCAGCCAGCAAGTGTTGGGTGCGAGGAAGCCCCTTCCCCAAACACGTGTGATCTGCGCCAAGGGATGTCAGGCATGGGGAGGGACAGAGCAGGGCTTCCTTCAGGCATGCGATGGCCACAGCCAACATCCCGATGGTGCTTGTGTCCCATCGGCAGTGCTGCAGGGCAGGAGGAGCAGGAGATGACTGCAGTCAGCGCTGGCCCTCCCAGAGGGTCTTGTGCTAATGAACTCGCTGCTGTTGTGATGGCTGTGATAAAGTAATGAGTCTCCCTTTGAAACGCAGTCAGAGTTCCACACTTGGTCTTCCTTGTAGAACCTCAGTTCTTCACGGGAAGCCCTGCCAGACTGACCCACGCCGTATCTCCGCATCTCCCTTTGATACCCCGTGGTCAGAAGCCACCGCCAGGTCGCTGTGGGGAATCTGCCCGGCCGAGTCCTGCGACAACACAACACTTTCCCCTCTCCAGATCAGCCAGGAGGGGATGAACAGCCACAGTGGAACTGCAGAGCACTGTTAGTGACATCCCTGACGCGGAGTCACTGCGTCCCAATGGCAGTGGGGACACAGGTGGGATGAGCCATGGGCAACTTTGGCTCCAGCATCTTTAAATTCAGCTGATCTCGTCTCTCCTGCTCCCAGGAGGTGTTGGGCACCACATGAGCCATGGTGTCAACATCCACGCTCCTTCTCCCCTGCTCCTGCACCGTGAGCAGTTTCCAGCACGCGTTACCTTGTACTACAACTTGAACGGTGCCTGGCACAAAGGCATTGATCCCTTATTCATGTCACAGGCATTCGTCTAATAGAAATGAATAAAAATCAAATACTGACAGTGAAAATACAGCTAGGTCTGGAGAGCTATTGACTGTAGGCTCTGCAGGAGCTATTTCTCTGGCATGCTTTCTCTGTTTTTCTTCATACGTTCCACCAGTGGAAAAGGTAACAGGCACACATACTATCTTTACTTCGTAACCACGCCTCTGTACAGCACAGGTTTGCACGAGCTATTTTCCTAATCCCTTTACAGAGTTCATGCTGCTCTTTCTGTGGAAAAAGATACTGTTATTTTGCTTTAAAAAAGAACTGAATCCTTGTGGCAGATGCACAAAAAAAGATTTAATTACAGAGAAAGTAACTATTTATGAAGTTCATTGAACTTTTATGTTTGAAAGAAAAACTCCGAAGGAAAAAGCATGCTCTGAAGGAAATCCTCTGTGTACCATAACGGCAGATGAAGGGACCTGGTGAGCTGTGTGTTCAGCCTGGCTGTTTGTTGGCTGCTCCCACATGGCAGGGTTTGGGTGCCTACCCTGGCAAGAGGCAAGGAGCTTGTTTGTCCATCACTTCGGTGTATATGTGGCTTTTTCTCTCGGGTCCCTGAGCCTGAAATTACTGACGAATAATCCCTCTTCATGCACAAGAAGCGGTAACTGTATAGCCAGACTTGGTATTACCCCAGCGAACTCACATGTTTGTGAATTGTTTCTGAGTCGAAGAGGAGGGAACTGGAAGGAGCAGAAGCCCAAGACGTGGATGAGCAATTTGTCATCGTCACTTGTTGGTCACCGTTAGCTGTGGTGCCCCCAGGAGTGCTAAAACACCGGGCTGAGATCGCTAGGCTGCTAGTGCTCAAGTTTAACAAATCTTTGAAGGGTGGATAAAACTATCTAAGGCCAGTGGCTGTGTTACAAGAGTGCGCAAGGCGAGTGAGATACCCCACCTGGGCAACGGTAGACTGGACATCGGTCCTAAGGGAGACGTTGATGTGGGACCAACTTGATGAAGAATGGAAGAAAGGGAGAGTTCCCTGAGGACAGATGTATCCTTTGAAATAAAATGTATATGAATATAAGTAAATACAAAATCATACACATCATACAGACTAAGAATGATGTCTTTGTGGCCAGAGCAGGAGACCGTATCACGTGCCGTAACAACTTTGCAAAGCAGCTGAGGGTTGCAATGGACAGAGGACACAGGCATACCTCCCTGACCTTGTGATAAAGAGCTAATTCATTCAGTGGATATATAAAAAGGATTAGTAAGTAGGAGTGGTGAAATGATTTTATGGCATAGTAAACTTGTACGGCATTGGTGAGACAGACACTAGAATATTGCCTGCAGCTCTGGTGTCAACATTTTTAAAGGGATGTTGAGGGTGTCAAAGAAAGCCACAAAATTGTTTATGAGATGAAGAAAATGAGTTACAGAAAAAGAGATTAAAGAGCTCAAATGAGATGAAGAAGAAGAGTGAATGCCTTCATTAAATCCTGAAGTACCTTCTCAGGGCGAAAGTACCAGGGAGTGAGGGCCTCAAGTCTAGCAGAAAAGGCAGTACAGGAGCCAAAGGCTACAGGCAGAAGCAAGACATTTAACATGGAAATAAGGTTCAGACTGCTGGGAGGGAGAGTAATGACTGACTGGAAAAATCTACCCATGAAAGTTGTGTATTTTCCATCTCCTCACACGTCCGAGCCAGGCGCTGTGGCCTTCGGGGAGCAAGGTGCGAGCTATACAAGTTGTTTGGCTAGGGGCCGGGGCGGGGAGAGCCGAAATGAAGCGACCTGAGCTAGAGAAGCCATGGTGTGTGTGACGGGATGGCTTCTCCTGGTCCTTCATCCAAGACCCACCGTCTGCGGGCAGCGCCGTTTCTGGGGCAGGCTGGATGCGCTGGGACCGGGGCTTTGCTGGGGGGGTGCCGCTGCCCTTATTATTCCCCTTGATGTCGCTTCACAAAAAGTGTTTCATAACTTCCTGCAGAAACAAAAGCATAATCCATCTGCATGAATTTAAAGTGGCAGCTTCAAAGCTTCCGAGGAGCGGAGGAGCTGGCCCAGCAAGGCAGCCGGTTCTGCCGTCGAGTCCTGCTGCTTGCGCAGCCTCCAGGGGACTCGCTCAAAACCAGCAAGGATGTTCAAAAAAGGATCAGGAGGAAAACAACAACAACAACAACAACAACAAAAGAGCTTGGCAATATTAGTGCTTTCCGACAGGTTTGAAAACAAACACAAAAAAGGAAAAAAAAACCCAAAACCCAGGGAAAGAAGTATCTCCTTAAAATGAAGCACTTAAAGGTGCTCCTTTGGGGCTGAAGAAAATCTCTGTGACTTCTAATATTTTGAGAAAAGCTGCAACTCAGTGACAAAAGAATGCATTTTAATTTCCCTGGCACAAGCAAACTAACAAAATACCCAGTTCCTCCTGTTCGCTCCCTCTGCTTTTTCTCTCGTCTGGCCCTGGGAGCAAGGGACACAGCAGAGCGTCCACCCATGCTGAGGTGAGCACAGGCGCTTTTGGGAGGTGGAAGACACAGTAACCAGAGGGAGGAGGAAGCAGCGGCATTAGACTGGTTCCCATTACAGCAGGGATGCCGGGCTGTGGTCATCAGAGAGCTGGAGGACCCCTCTGGAAAAGCCTTTGGGCACAGCTCCGGCTCCTTCAGCAGACAAATAAATATTGGATATAATGATCTGTAAATTAAAAGGTGGTTTAGAAGTGTAAGGCAAGCGTTAGTACCCACTTAAGGTGTCAGAGAAGATGCTTTTAGCGAAGCGCTCGTGACTTGGGTACGTTTCTCCCATTAACGATAATGACGAGCTGCACTGAGTCCACCTCCGTGCCACGGTACCCCTGCGTGGTCGAGCCAGTTAAAAGCAGCCATTCCATTGTCCCCGGGGGGGCACAGGCCAGCTCACCTCTGGTGCCTCATGGAAACCTCGTGAACAAAACAGCAAAGCAAGAGACAGGGCCGTCAGGCGCAGAAGTTGTGCCCGGAGCCACGGGAGGAAGCGCAGTGGGTGCGAGTGGCTGCCACCAGCGCTGTGTTTGCTTACGCTGGTGCAGAGTTTGTCCCCTGCCTTCTCCAGGAGTCGGGAGAGCTCAGGTCTATCACATAGCAGTTCCCCACCCTACGAAGGTGGCACAAGGAGAGGCGATGCCCATCCCTCCACATTCGACTCAGTCCGGGAGCTGGACGTCTGCACGGGGAATGGCCCTGTCCTCCCTCGCGAGGCCACACAAGGCAGCTGTGATTCCATTTACTTCCAAAAATCCCATGCTTCTGGCCCTGTGCAATTAGAGATGCTATGCCTTGATTTAATTTTTGGTCTACTTTGCCTCTAACAAAGCAGCAAATTGCTTCCTGTAGTTGTTTTACTTTTATTTATAGGGCAATTTGCATCACGAAGACAAGTTGGCCTATCAATAACAGTAGACCAATTAAGGTCACCTGTCCCCTCCTCTCTTTCGAAGGGTCTCATCTCTCACTTGCATGTCGTCATCTCGATGAAGGCCTGTGATTGATTGACTTGCGGGGGGCCTGCCCCCAGCTCTCCGTCTCTGACTGAGCCGACTCGCACGTACCTTCCCAAAGCTTGGGTCAAGATGCCGCTTTGATTTTACCGTGTGATATTTTTCAGAAGAAAGGGATTGTTCGTAGCACTTGCAGCAAAAGTTGTTTTGCAAAGAAGAAGGGTGCAGTCGTTCCCTGAGAAGAGAACAAAAGTAGGAAGGAAAATATTCCGGCTAGCATATTAATATTTCATCACGAAATGTAGTCGCGCTAAATTCATTACTGAGTACAGGTTGCTCTACATTGAAAGAATTAAGCCTGGTTTAGGTACAACCCCCCACCTTTTCTCCTCCCCTCCTCCTGCTGGAGTGTCTGGGAGGGACTGGGAGCCACTGGCTGGAGAAGCATCACTGGCGAGGCGGCCGATGGTGCTGGGGAGTGCAGTGCAGGCAGAGGGAGAGGGACGGGGCTGGGTATGGAGCCCCTCTGATGCTCATTTTTAGGGCAGCCTAAAACTGTAGTAGGTGTTGGGAGGTCAGAACACCCCCTCGGCCACTGCTGGGCTGTTGGATAAATGCTGTGTGCTTCTGGAGAGGAAGGGGACAGGCAGGAGGTACCCCAGTCTGCGTGAGGATGCTGAGCAGCAAGGTCTTCTCTGCTTCTCAGTGAGCCCGAGCTGCCTCGGGAAGGCATGTTCCCCACAGAAGCCACCCCAGGCAGGATTGGGCACCTGGATGGGCTTTTGAGTGGTTGTGGTGCACAGAGCTGCAATTCTCATCTGCCCCACCACAGCCCATGCATACACTTTCATTTACTCCACCTCAATAAACATCGGAAGACATCCATAGGAAACTTGTACTTTAAAGTAAAAACATTTCCCAAATACCTCTTGGGGAAGGTTTTCCTTTTCTCCAAGCAAGAATTTGATCCTGTAAATGGGAGAAATGGGAACAATGCTCGCAGTCCTCCTTGGGCAGAACTCTGAGAGCTACAGATCAGACTCCCTGTGTGAGATCTGAATATCCGAACCAGCATGCAATAAATCTTGACATTCTCAACAGTGCAAACAGACAGCACGGAACGAACCAAGCCATCTGCTACTGCTCCAGAGACACCTGAAACATACCCACTAATGGCTCTAAGTCGGCTCCATCCACCAGCAAATCCCAGCCTCCTACTCCCACTTGTTATCAGTGGATGCCCATCACTGATATGGACCTTCTGGGGTTCTGCTCGTGACTCTTCCATCACCAGCACTGCGTTAAAGCCCAACAGCTGATGGCTGCTTGATGAACTGGAAGTCATCCAAAGAAATCTCTACATATCCCTTCGCAAAGTGCAGGGAGAGGACCTGGAGCGATCCTGGAGGATGCAGCCTTTGCCATGCTGGCCAAAATAACCGCTTCCCATTTTCCTTTGTTCCACGTGGTACATTTATCCGTTTCAGTGAGTCAGTAATGGTGAGGCTGTCAGTGTG
Organism: Dromas ardeola; assembly: GCA_013398915.1. Lineage (NCBI taxonomy): Eukaryota > Metazoa > Chordata > Aves > Charadriiformes > Dromadidae > Dromas > Dromas ardeola. The sequence goes on from VYZM01010225.1 coordinate 170,242, forward strand.
TTGTGGAGAACATTGGGAACTGACTGGGAACTGTTTGTTGAAAAAATCCTGCTGATGCCCCATTCCAAAGATCCAAGGAAACGCCCAGAAACCTCTTGATTTCCGAAACCTTTCTTGCCCCTGGTGCCTGTGGCTGCTATTGGACTCAGATCCCCAACCAGTTTTTTCCCCCCTCCTCCTTAGCTGGCCTCCCGTGTCTTTTTTATGACACCAATATGACAGCATCCTGAATTCCCAGCACTTGATACACCCATTTTACACCTTTTTACACCATTTATCCGGAGTTACCCCTAATGGGCAGTGTGCTGCAGGGGGACACGCACTCTCCCTGCACCGGAGAGACCCAGTGGGGCGGTTTGTAGCCCCAGTGTTGTGGGTTGCTCCGTCTCTGCGCTGTTACGGAGCACTATTTTCACTTTCCAGTCAAAGGATAATTTCACTCCGGTGCCCAAGACCCTCTGCAGGGAATGAGTGAGCTCTGCGTAATCCCAAGGGGCTGTACCGGGCGGATACGCCGACCCTTCCCTCTGATTTTGGAGACAGTCATCTTAACGCCCGAGACAATGCAGCCTGCCCTTCTGGAGTTATTTGTTTGCACGTGTTCACGGGGAAACAGTTTTAAATATGGTAATAATGAACATCCAATCAGTTACCATAGCGTTCGGGGATAGAGCCGTGGCAGTCAATCTGCAATTGCAAATCTGCATATTTATGCAGTTTCATTAATTATGTATTATGCAGCATTAATCCCAATAATATGTGTACGCTTGTTCAGTAGAACAGAGAGAAAAGACTAGCCTAGCAGAAGAATTAATCAGAGAGCCATTCACAGATCCCACATCGCTTTAGGTTGCAATTACAAGTATTTTTTCTTAAAAGGGTTTGCATTAAAAAAAATTAATTTTGCAAGGTTTTGAGGTCCCCACGTAGCCACAAAAATTTAAGTTGAGCTCTGAAAAATGGCTCCTCCATGTCTTCTGGTAGCAATCACGGCTGAGCATAGGAGGGGCTTTTAAGAGGGATTCCTGTCAAACAGTCTGTTAATTATCTCAGCTGTGAGGAGAAACTACGTTTCCTGGGGCAGGGACTGGGGTTTTTTGTGCTGTGTTTGTACGGCATTTGGGGACCGAGTCCACTGCTGGGTGCGCTACATGACTGTAAATAATCAATATGATGCCTTCAGAGTAAGAAAATGAGATAAGTTTGCTAATTGTCCCACTTTCTATACAAGAATGAAGGCAATGTGAAGTTGAGGGCTGCTCCTACGATGTCTTACAGAAACCCCACCCTGGCCAGAGCCAGCTCTGTACCATCGCTGGGTGCAGAAGAGGATTTGCTCTCATTGTTTTTATGAATAGAAAAAAAAAAAAATTAAAAAATCAGGTGGCATGCAGAAAAGGAAAAAAAAAAAAAGGGACAAACTTCAAATGCCAAACACGTGTCCCAGGTGGGAAGGGGGAGATTTGGGATGGGTTAGGGGACTCTGCGCTGCACGCCCCGGCAGGGCACCCGCCGCCCTCTCGCAGGGACGGTACGGGGGTTGCTGTTGCTCCTGGTTCACCAGGCTCCTCACCCTGAATCTGGTGAAACTGAACCCATTTTCCATGGGCAGACACAGAAACCAGCACAAAATGAAAATTTGCTGCTTGGCCCTCGCTCCCGGCAGAAAGGATGGCCTCGCTGGTGGCCTGGTGGCTCCCGGCAGCCACGGGTGACATTCCTGTGCGCAGTCTGCCGGCGCGTACGATGCCAAAGAGACCGAATGATATTTACCCTGGTAATAGCGACTGATGTATAATGCATATGCAATGTGTATGACTGATGTAATAAAAAAATATAGTCGGGGCATTTAGATAGGAAAAAATGCAGAAAGGTAATTCCTCACACTGTCGTAATTTGTGACACTGACTTCAATTTGTTTTCATTAGTGGTTTGCTAATGCATTTATTAGCCATTACATACATACAGCAAAATGATGAGGTTTCCATATCTATATATGCAAATAAAATATGTCTGGCACATATATTGATGGACCGGGTAAATACCGGGCTAGTTCTCATTACCCCCATGAGGTTTTTATGGATTATTTTTTTGGACTGTAATAGAAAGACCACCCACTTTTTCTAGTGTATTTATTTCCTATATGTGGATAGCTGGTAGATTGCAAGAACACAGGACCCTTTAAAATAGGCAGAAATATACCGAGAGCTTCAGGCTCTGACAAACTCTTTAGAAAATAGGGTGATTTGGGTCCAGCTGTGTAAATGTTTTCAGTTTCGCTGCTGAGGCCCTGAGTTTGATTTTGTGCCAAGACAAGCCTTGCTCGAGTTGTTTTTGGCAAAGCCTCCTGGCTGAGGAATGTCAGCATCACTTTCAAAATATGATGGTTTGTAATTTGGACCACAGAATGAAAACTGAGCTTCTGGTACATTTTGCCATCATCTAATTACCAGGTCCCCAATTACAGTCAAGGAACAGTCTCCGTAGCCTGGCGCAAGGGAAGGTTGTTCCCATTGTAAGCGATTTCTACATATATGTTTCCCTTAACGCATTCCTGAAACACTAACAGGTTTTTAAAGGACCCGGTGCCGGTTCACGCGGGTGCGGGTCCCAGGCAGCGCGTGGTGCAGATGGAGCCGCTGCCGTGCTCCCATCGCCGCTCCCATCGCCGTCGCTCCATCTGCGCCCGTCACCAAGTGAAGATACTGCAGCAGCCGCGGGGTTTCGTTGATGCGGCTGTGGCACACCGTGCAGTCCCTGGAGCGGCTCCTCCTTGCCATCCCTCACTGGTCCCATGCTTCCCCGCATCCCGCCTGGCTGCTGGGGCACAGTGATGCTGGGGGCAACGGGAAGCTGTGCGGATGCTACGAGGCTCTTGGTCCCCGCCTTCACCATCTTCTCACTGAATCCCAATTAAACTTTGGATTTCCATGAGCTGCGGGAGCCAGACCACGGCGGTTCCCACGGTGGCCTCGGATTCTGAGACGGATTTGGAATCTGAGCACAGAGGACTTCCCACAAAGGCCTCCTGTATCTACAGTGAGCGGGAAGTTGGTTGATGGATATGCTAATTTCATTATTCATGTACATAATTACAATCTAGGGGTTGGGAAGCTTTTTAGGTAATGACAGTTGAGAGGAAGAATTTACCTAACTTTTGTAATATACACGTAATATTTTTTAACTCTTAAACAAAAATGCTTTGTTTAGGCTTCTTGAAGAGCAGCAGTGATGCTCGGGGGCTGCTCAGCAGGCAGGATGCAGGCAGGATGCACTGCGGGCAGCTGGGGAGGCGGGGGGCAAATTTTTGGGGTGGGCAGCGGGAGGAAAAGGCTTTTGTCATCCCATTGCACACGTTGGAGCTATTATCAACCATTGGTTGACATATATATACAGACACCCGGGAGGTGGGGTGGGAGGTGGGAGTGCTGCTCCTGCACGTCTGCACACCCATGGCGGAAAACTTCCCTCCTATTTCCCATTGAAATATTTGAATATATACTGAATATAATGGACAGCTCGTACCTGTCTGTTCCCACATCAGTGCTGGCCTTTGATTTTGTAAAAGAAACTCAAAAAGGCTGGGGCTCAGCTCCAGCGACCTCTGGCTCCCTCATCCCCGTGACCACAGGGGCTCGCCTTGGCCAAGAGTTTGTATAGTTGCCTTTAATTTTGTGTACCTCTGTGTTTAAGGTCAATGAAAGCAGGATCTGCTCAATGCTTTTGAAAATCAGACTGATAGTACCTCAGAGGTCAGATGCTGTAAAATGAAAGTGCCCAGAACTAAAAGCCATTTTTGGTTATCTGGCCCATAACCTCTCCATGGTTCTGCGTCCTTCTCCGCAGACCAGAGTGAATAATATTAACCTCTCTTGCTAGAGGGCAGAATGGCTCAATCACTGCTCGCAGAGTGCTTCGGAGATGAAGCGGTGGTGCTGAGAATTATTTTTATCATTAAGACACGTCCTCAGCGCAGAGTCGCCGGCACCTGCAGCTTCCACCTCCTGCGAGCGCTGCTGCCCCTGCGTTCGCTCCCCTCTCATCCTCCCTCCCTGCAGCTGCTCCTGGCAGCACAGCCGCCATACATAGAATAGAATCATAGAATTGCCCAGGTTGGAAGGGACCTTTCAGATCATCGAGTCCAACCATCAACCTAACTCTGACAAAACCATCACTAAACCATATCTCTAAGCATTATGTCCACCAGTCCTTTAAATACCTCCAGGGATGGTGACTCCACCACTTCCCCAGGCAGCCTGTTCCAAAGCTTGACAACCCTTTCAGTGTAAAAATTTTTCCTAATATCCAGTCTAACTCTCCACTGGCGCAGCCTAAGGCCGTTTCCTCTTGTCCTATCGCCTGTTACTTGGGAGTAACAAGTCCAAGGGCTCCCACCCGGCCTTTCTTCTCAGCAAAGATTTCTGGTGCATCATTCCCGATCTGGTTCAAATGTGCTCTGGGCTCAGCTTGTCTGTGCCCTCTCAGCTGTTGCACCCACCTCTGTTTGCACCTCCGGAGAGTTCCTCAGCAGATCTCCTGCAGGTACCTCACCTGCCGTCTCCTCCTTTTTCCCTAAGGATGACTTTGAACACCTGACCCTGCGGCGGGGTGAAGAGCAGCACGGTGCTCGCTGCAGCGCAGGGGTGCAGGAAAAAATTGCTGCCTGATAGATAACGCACCCAGGAATGAGAGCTACCCTTTGCTTGCCCTGTGTAATCACCAAAGACAAATTTGGGTGCATTATCATTAGAAATGCCTCCTGCTAATGCAGCTTAAGTGCTAATTCTTGTAGCTATTCCATTGTAACAGCAAGAGGTTTATCTTTAATTGGGTTTCATGCTCTAAATGCTTTGATGACAAAGGTTTGAACAGGTGAGGCATGCCTTGTAAGAGCTGAATAAATATCTGTGTAGCATTGAGTATAATTACCCACTGCCCCTTCCAGACGTTATGAAAGAGAAATTGAGGAGTAGCTTGGGTTGACAGAGCGATGCCTCTGATTTGAAAAAGACAATAGAAAACAGCAAACACGTCTGGATTTTGGCTTTTACCCATAGAGATATTGGCTAGTTCTTGGGTTGATCAGGTTTAATCAAGAAATCTCAGGCTTTGGCGGAGGAAAGGCTGGTGACCTGGGTGGTGGCAGTGATCCAACCCGGCACAGTTTGCTGCCACCACGTCTCAGGATTCCCTGTGCTGGGCTCCCAGCCCCACCAGCCCCGTGGGAAGGCTGCCTGCACCGGCTGAGCTCCTTAGACCTCTCTGGGTCACCAAAAGTGTCAGTAATGTATTGCCCCTCATTGCTAACACACTTTTGAAATGTTAATAGCGAGTAAATTACTTTTCTTTTTATACTTCTTAAAATAAGATTTCTTGCTACAAGATGGTGTCTCTGGCTGTCGTTACTATGTCTCTCCTTTATTACAGCCTATATTAGATGGACTGTAGAGATCTCATACACATTTTATGGGAACTATTTTATTTATAAGAATTTTCCTAGTGTCAGATGGATCTGACACTTCTGGAGTCCCCTTTTCCATTCCCATGCAGAAAGACAGCAGAAATTTAAAGCACCTGGCTACACACCGACCTCCACGTGGGGCTTGTGTCCTTGCAGCCAAGGCGAGGGCTGAGCATCTCTTGGGGGCTGAGCATCTCTCTGGGGCTGAGCATCCCTCAGGGGCTGAGCACCTCTCGGGGTCAGGAGCACATAGAGCATGGAGCTGGCCCTGGGCTCGTTGAGGTTTGGTATCAGCAGACCATGCTCTTAAGCCTATGGCTCTTAGGAGCTGCTTTTTCCCCTACAGTTTAAGTCCCAGCCATGTACCTGAGGAAGGGATGACCACACTGCCATCCTTCTGTTTCCCAGCCAGCTGTAGTGCAGCTGCAGACCTTTTTTTTTTTTTTTGCTGGTTTCTGAGCTATGACATGGCAACCACCACAGATGAAGTTGTAGGACATTGATTTTACCCAGGGCAAAATACCTTCTTGCATCAAAATCACATTAACCAAGGAATGTTCGAACACCTTGTGTGAGACAACCCGGCCTGAGAAAGATGAGGTGGTGCCACTGCAGAGCTGCCCGTGTCCCGAGGAGATGCTGCGACGGTTTCCCTTGCCTGGCAGCTTTAATTAAAGGGGTCTCCTGGGCTGTCTGCTGAGGAGGGTGTTCTGGGACTGGGCGGGATAAATTTACGTAGGGAAGAGCACGCTGCATTCTCTTGTGCTGGGATTTGCACATCACATTGAGGAAAACAAGAGAAGCAAAGCACAGATATAAATCACCCAGACCAGAAGGGTGTACTTTGCTCCTATCCCAGGCAGGAGATTTTTAGAAGTAAATAGAGAAGAAAAGCCAAGAGCCCTATGAAGCCTTGTTTGGGCTTTGCTCATGCCGCTCTGCCACGGTGTTATGGTGCTGGTGAGCAGTTCAAAGCTCTGCTTGGGTCTGGCTTTTGATTCATTTTTCCTGTCTTGCCATGTGGCCTGGTAAATGGAGGTGGTGACGACTCCATCCCTCTGCTCAGGGAAGAGCTGGCACGCAGGACGTGGGGAAGGCACACTGGGTGCCGGAGGTGCCGCTTCCCCTGGGAGCGGCAGCAGCTCAACCATTGCTTTCTGAGCAATCGGCGTTTCCATTGCGAGCGATGGTTGGCTGTTTTGTCTCTCCTTTGCTGGCACATCTTCCCCCAAACATGAGCTGGTTTCTGGCTCCAGCATTTCAGAGCAAGTAAGGACACTAACTCACGAGATGTTACAATGAGAGAGCAGACGAGACTGAAATTGGAGTGTTTGCAACCAGTAGAGAATATTTAGGAGAATTCAGGCCAGCAGAGCCTTTAATTCAGGCTGAGATTTTCTCTGCTTGAGGTTATTGCATGTGCCTGAGTTCTCAGCAGAAAGCAGATCATTCATGCTTTAAAATCCCTTTCCCCTCCTCCCTTCTCCTTTCCTACCTCTCCAGCATAGGTGGGAAGCGAAGGGAGATGTGTGTGTGTTGTACCGGTGCTATTAATGTGCTTGGGCTACAGAATTACGCCCGGCGTTGGGAAAAGCCTGCTTGTAACAGGTGATGGTTTATGCGGCAACAGAGCAATGCATCCCTGGAATGGCATCCCTCCCCTGGGATTAGCCTCCGAATGCGCTCAGATCTATCAGGGCCATGAAAGTGCCCTTGCTCAGTAACCGAGAGGCAAATATGTGAGAAATAGGATTGCTTCTATAAATAGCAGTGGGCTCATGAGAACATTGTTTATCACTGTGGTGGGTGGTGTGAAGGCTGCCCTTCGCTTTCCAGCGATGGAGAAATAATGCTAGCCTGCTCCCGGCCCATTTATAGCAAACGGAAAAGATAAATGCGTTTGGTGGGAATTTTGAATTCCATAAAGACTTATTCATTGTTTTTAGTCCTCTCTTGCTTTCCTAGCGAAGACTGCAAACCACCCATCAATCATACCCCATAAGCTTCTTCATGTCTCGCATCCAAATGCTTGCAGAAATGCCCACCACCCCAAAGCCTATCGAATTCCGCTCCTTCCAACAGAAAGCGTGTATCACTGCTCCCAGGCTCCTCTTTCTGGGAAAAAAATAGCTGTTCCTTGTGCTATTTCTGGGTGACTCTGTAGGCACCTCCCATGGATGCACTGTTATGTTTTCTGCTAAAGCACATCAACATCTCCAGAGAACTCTAGTTGTCAGCTAAAGCCCCAAACAGTTATGTGCATGCTGAATTTTAAGCACCAGAGTCAACAGCGTTAATCATGCGCTTAAAACGAAGCACTTTCGTAAGTCTGCAGGATCAAGGTCTTAAACTGTAAGATCCTTGGAGCAGGGTCTTTCATTGTGTGTGTAGAGATTAGCATTCAAATAAAAAACATTACTAAGAACTGCCCAAACAGTCACGATAATACCCTGGTCTTTGAGGAAACGCAGTCAATGGGTATTAGAGGGGGGGGCGGTGGGGGCAGGAAGGATTGTCCGCCTGTCAGGGGCTTCTCCCCACTGCTCTCCCGTTTCTTGCTATTCCCGGTGCTTTCCTGGCCCCTCCGCCCGTTGTATCGGTTCCTCGACGCTTGCTGTATGGTAGATGAATTAAGTTATCCTTTCCGGTAAGTGCATTTCTCAGTCACATTGTTCGCCAAAGGAGCTGTGAAATCCTAGCAGCATTTCCTCTTGTGCATAATGTCACATTTTCCCAAGCTCTTCTCCCTCTTGCCTCCCTTCCATCAGTCTTGTGTGCCGAGCTGAGTATGCCCACGAGCAAAGGCACAAAATATGCATGATATGCTCCATCATGTAGGACCGAATCATTTGCTCCTTCTATAAATCTAGAGCCAAATCGCTTTGTTTCCACATAAGAATCTCACGCTGTGTACAACTAAAGGAGGAAATAATCGTGTGTCTGTGGAGATGTTTATCTCAATCATTTGCGGTCCTACCAGCTCCTTGCCTTTTAATGAGGGGAGGAAAAAATAGACCTCCCCTCCCGTAGCAAGGGTTTTGCAGAAGGGAATGCAAATGTGTTCCCCTCCCTTAGTTTGCCATGTTGCTGTAAACCAGCAAACTTAATAAATCCTGCACAATTGGGCACAAGTCTTGTTTCCTTAAAAGCGATGTTCTCTATAATTGTCTATGACACAACATGCTACATATTAGTTATTTTTCCCTTAGTAGATCATCAGAGCACAGTGAAGCATTGCAGCTGAGGTAATTGAATGTCTTCTTTAAAACAATATGCTGCAAAAAGTCTCCTGACAAGTTCCAGCGTCTTATTTTAAACAAATAATACCGCGGATTTGGGGGAGGGGGATTATCTCTGGAAGAGAGGGGGCATTTTAGGCCGGGGACTAATGTGGACTTGCGATCTGATGCTGGTGGACACGCTCAGGCTGATGTTTTCCAAAAGTCTGGTGTAGATGAGAAACGCTTTAATTCATGCTAAAGCCGAAGAGGGGACCTCATTTCTAACTTTGCTGCTTTAATATACATTCAATTTTATGCTGCCCTGTCTGTGCTGGTCCCTTCAAGGCCATCGGGGGCCAAATGTCCCTGCTCACTGCAGGGGGGTTGGACCAGATGACCTTTAAAGGTTCCTTCCAACGCAACACATTCTGTGATTCTATGATTCTGTGATTCTAAATCCTGGTCCTTGGGAGAAACCTCATCACTCCCTGCTCGAGCAGCGCTTGGGCTCAGGATGAATTTTGGGGGCCGATGAGCATCCCTGCGCCCCTGGGGACTGCAGAAATCACCGACCGAAAGCTGGGAGAGAAATGAACCCAGAGCCTTCCCCGAGCATCTGGGCACCCGCCCCCGTGCGTATTTGTGCATTTGCATGTTAGTACAAATGTAGTTTTATGTTCTTGAAAGGCTATATTCTCTTTGCAAGGTGTGACATTTTCTGGAAGGAATTTCAAAGGGCTTTGTGCAAGGTGTTAAATAAGCTCTTAAATAAAATTGAAGCAGAGAGTGCTGAAGTAAAGCGAACATTTAAAAATGTATGTGTACATTTAATTAGTCCAGGAACAGCGATAATATGAACCGCTAAGACACATTTATTAAAACTAATGCAAGACAAAAATATATCTTAAAATTTTGATGTGATAAAAAGACCGTTAATACATAAAAAAGTTTCCCTGTAGGGTTTTCTTTTTTTTCTTTTAAGCATGTCACAAATCCTGTGAAAGAATAATTCTTTTTCCTTTTTTTTTCTTTTTTTTCTTTTTTTATTTTCCCATTTGCTTCAGTCCCTTGCATTCCTGTTTTGCTACTGAGAAGAAAGGAAGAGGTAAAATCCTTGACAGCCTTTCTGGGCTTCAAAATTTTGGTCTGAGCTGGATATGAAAAATTCAAAATGTCATGAAAAAATGTAAACTGAAAAAAAAAAAATAATTAAATACGCTTAATGTTTTTCCACCCACCAAAAAGAGAATCCCAGCGCAAGGATCCAAACCCCAGCTCCCTCCCAGTGTCTCTGCGGAGAGCCGGGAGCCTGTCCTGCCGACTCACCAGGAATGAATTCCACTGATTGCTGCCGTAACCAGCCGTCCCACGAGGAAATTTAAATGTAACGCTAGCGCTATTGCAGCAACGGGGCACAGGAAAGAAAATACATTTTGTTGTTTTGCTAAACATGTAATCAAGCCTCGCGTAGTCTCGTTCTTCTTGTTCTTTTAATTACTTTTTCCTCTTGCAGCATGGTCTGAGCCCACAAACTGGAAATAAATTCTGTCTCCCGTGTAAGCGGGTGGTGGTTATCCATGGACGAATTTCTGCCCCGGCTCTCTCCAATTTGTGTTGGCCATGGTCTCTGGAAAAACAAAGTGTGTTGTGAATCGTCTTGGGTGAAATGCAAGGTGTGTAGCAGCGAGTTTTATGTCCTAAGGGTCACTCAGCATCTCTGAGAGCCTCCAGGCTCTACCTGGCGTCAGAGGTGGCCCGAGGTCCTGGGGAACAACCAGTCCCGCAGCAAGCCGAGGGTCCAGGGCTTGAGGCCATCCTGGCCACAAAGTTTGGCAAGTGTTTTCCAGCTGGTGACCAGCCATGAGCTGCGCCCAGGGGTGAGGCGAGGAGAGGCTGGGCAGCCCTGCTCAGAGCCAGCCCCGGGTGGGTGCGCAGCACGCAGGGTGCTACGGGGATGCATGCATCCTATGGGAACCTGCCACACACCTTTGAGCTGCACAAGCTCCTTTGGGCGCCTGATTTGCTTACCTCCACTATTATTTTTATTTACTGTTGGCTAATCCTGTTAAAGGAACGGGAAAAGAAAAGACTAATTCACTTTAACTCCAATGACTTGTTAATAATTGATGTATTGACAAGAGCAGGCTGCCTGATGACCTTAAACAACCACCCAAATCCTGTGTCGAACTGTTTGACCTTTTAAGCCAGTTCAGATTCTTCTCGCAGAAGAAACTAGTGTCCGCTTTGATTTAGTGCAGGAAAATCCCCCTTAACCTTCAGGTGTCGGTGAGGATGTGTTTAATTTACAGTAAAGCCAAGTCATGATCAGCAGGAGAATGAAAAAGTCCTTCTGTGGTGGAAAGTTATTACCACTCCCTCCACGGCGATGATCTCTCCAGCTCAACAAGCCAATACCTCTTTAATTATTGAAAAGAAGCCTTCAACAAGAGGATGTGGAGCTATGGGAATGGCAGCTGCCGACTCGCCCTTTGCAAAACACCGGCGCGGGCGGCTGAGCAGGGTGGCCTGTGGTCATCTCCAGGCTTCTGAGGAACCTCTCCTCCATGGAGCGGCCATTGCGTTCTCATGTGCGTCTCTAGCTTTGGCCCTTATGAGGGACAAAAGGATGATTCATAGTGCACAACGGAGGGCATCCCACTCCTGCTTGCCTGTGTGCAAGTGCAGGAACAGTTCGGGATCCATTTGCAAATCCCAGGATGTCCGTCAGGCTCGCTGGGGCACAGGAGCAGCAGACTCAGCCCTTAAGCTGGGAAGCCCTCAGGGACCTTCTCCTGGGCACCTCGCCCTGACCTGCGCACATCTGTGGGTGTTGTGACCTGCACACATCTGTAGGTGTCCTGCACCCACGGTGCCTGTGCAGAGCTGTGCTTTGCCCAAGCCGTGCCTTGTCCCCAGGGAGCTCCTAGGGCCATGGCAGGAACCCTACGAGCCCGTCTCCTGCCACCCACTGCAGTAGGAGTGCAGAGCAGCACCCAGTGAGTGCCTGGCCGGTCCCTTGGGGCACTAAGGCACTTCTCCATGCAGGTATTGGCACCACATTAATTTAGGAACCAGCGAATCTGTCCACAAAAGGTGAGTGCTCCTGGGGCAGCGCCCAGCTGGCTGCCAGCCATGGGCTGCACTGGGGCACAACTTTCTGTCACCACCAAGAAAATGCTGCAAATAATCAAATATCCTTTAAATTATCACTGGGGTCAGAAGCTTAATGCTTCAGGATGGAGCCCGGGGTGCCCAGGGGAAAGAAGCTGAACAGGATGTGTACAAACCACCCTTCGCCGGGTGCCTGGTCACAGAGTGAGGGGGAGAAACATCTCCCTGAATGCATATCTGACACTAGGGGCACGATCAGCCTTCACTTGAGCTGTGCAGACCTTTGCGGTGCTGTGCACCATGATGGTCTCTGAGTGCTACCGGAGGAGCTGGGCATCCAGCTGTCGACACTGCGGAGGCGACCCTGCTGCGGCCGAGACCCTTGCTATGTTTTCTCAGTTACGCCGGTGGGGAAAGGCAGGCTGTATAACGGCTGCTCAGCAATTATCAGTAGGAAAATTTGAGACTTCACCAGGCTGCTTAATTAAGCCCCCATGTGGCCTCTTGGAGATTCATCACACGGCACTGAAAATTGTTCCCACCATCCTCACTCCTCTTGGAAGGGCAGGGAGCACCAGAGGAGCCTTTGTTTAGGATTTTTGGACCCTCGGTGTCTCGGCAGGACCCGGGAGCTGCGGAGATGCCCCGGTGTGTGGTACTGCCGTGCCGTATGGCGAGGGTGGTGGGGTGCAGAGCAGCCCGGTCCAGCAGGAGGGATGCGGATTGATTCTGATGGGAACGGTTTGCTCAGCCTCTGTAGAAATAACTATCACGGCTCCTTTTGCCTGCTTCCCCCTGGGGATGATGCCGAGGAGCGGGTGTGCTCTGCTGCCCTCCTTTGCGTGCCCCCCTTTTTGTCCAGAGCCTGTGCTGGAAATGAGAGTGGGATCCCAGGGGGGATCTGGGAGCCTTCGCGAGGCGGGAGGATGAGAAGAGGGAGCGGGAGAAATCCCAGGGTGGTTATCGCCCTGTGTCTCCCATGTTCAGCGCCTGCCTCCCCCCGGCTGGGGTTGTCTGAGCCCCCCAACAACCGCTCCATTGCCCGCAGGGTCCCCCCCGGTCCAGCCCCAGTGCCGGCCGGGGAGCGGGGGCAGCCTGGCACTCGGGGGGGGCAGGCTAGAGGAGCTGCTTTGTAGAACTGAAGAAACTCCTCCACCACAGAGCCTGCGAGCTCATTTACATACTCCTAGTTTAATTCTCCTAGGGTATGCAAATATATGCAAACAGCAATCCAGAGAGAGTCAGAAATAGCACAGAACATTAAAATCACCCTACTTGAATATTGTTTTATGCAAACGATGTACGCACGCAGTGTGTAGCTGATTTAAATAGAAGCAATGTCAGCATGGCAGTTATTTACCCTTCCAATGATCTTAGCAATTTTTTTTATTAAACTTATATAAAATATATTGAACAGGCACCAAGAACGTAGCGAGTATTTTAATGTTAGCCTTAACTAACACTAAGAAAAGGGCAAACTATTCCAGCTGTCTGTGCACAAAGGGCAGTTAAGTGTTATTTTTCATCATTTGCCATTTGCATGAACGATACGCAATTTGTAAACCCCACCGCTGCTGCTATTGATTATCCCAACGCCGTTTCTGGCACCTCGGGGGGAGACCAGACCCCGCTGCCGTCCATGGGTTTGATGTCCTCGTGGTGCGGGCACACGGCTGTCCCCATGGGGGTGTGCGTTGTGGGATGACTCCTTGGCAAGCAGGGACGTGGGGCTGCTTCTGCCTCCCTCCCTGCCCAGCGCTCCCATGTGAGGATGATGATGGTGGGATCTTGCTCCACATTGTGACTTCCCTAAAAACCGCTGCAGATGGAGGGCTGTTACCGACGTGCTGCGGGAGGAGCGAAGCGAAACCTCCCCGGGGATGAGGGAGGGCAGCCTGCGAGATTACAGCATCCCCTGAAAATGCGCTTGCTCGCGGGGGTTTGTGCAGGTCGGGAGTGGCGCCAGAGGCTGCTGCGGGGCCCGTCCCCCCCCGCCAGCACCGGCTGGGCTTCCCGGGGGCCCAGTTTGCAGCCAAGGCACTGTGTGCCCAGAACGGGCTGGGTTAAAACCGCTCGAGTGATCGCAGGTTTGAGATGAGCACCTTTTTGACTCCCCTATTGCACGGCATTGGATTTTTGTAACTCATTGATAAACGCGTGTGCCACACTGACCCGTCCAGCCCAGCTAGGGATGCCGAGCCCAGCCCTCCACCTGCACAGGAAAATCAGAATCTCAGAATCACAGCACGGCAGGGGTTGGAAGGGACCTTCAGAGATCATCCAGTCCAGCCCCCTGCCAGAGCAGGGTCACCCAGAGCAGGTGGCACAGGAACGCGTCCAGGCGGGTTTGGGATGTCTCCAGAGACGGAGACTCCACCACCTCTCTGGGCAGCCTGGGCCAGGGCTCTGCCACCCTCAGAGTGAAGAAGTTTTTCCTTGTGTTGAGATGGAATTTCCCGTGTTCCAGTTTGTGCCCGTTGCCCCTTGTCCTGTCTCTGGCCACCACTGAGAAGAGCCTGGCCCCATCCTCTTGCCACCCCCCCTTTAGCTATTGATGATCCTTGGTGAGATCCCCTCTCAGCCTGCTCTTCTGATGCCTAAAGCCCTGTCTGATGGCCTGGGAACAGTACAAAGTCCCTGTGCGTGCTGGGCACATGATGTGCCCCTTGTCAGGGCATGGGCATGGGCACCCGTGGGCAGGGTGCAGTCCCCAGGTGAGCCCTGGGTGGCCCAGGGGTGTGACACAGGAGACACCCCCCATCATCGAAAATCCAGCTCCTGCCCTGGGGATTGCCTCGTTAAAATGCCCTCGTTGGGCATCTGTCCCCAGGGCTGTGCCTGATGGCTCCCTGTCCCCCTGGGGCCACCCCGAGCTACCCAGTGGGGAAGCGGGGAGCCTGGGGAGCCCAGGGAGCAGGACGGCCATGGGTGCACAGCCACGGCCCCCCCCCCCCCCCCCCGACATTCCCCTGGGCATTAAATGGCACTGACACCTGGAAAAATGAGACATCTCCAGACACACACTCAGCACCTGACCACAGAGTAAATGAATGTAAAAAGAGAAAGAGGAAGGGGAGTGAATGAGAGGGAGGGAGAGCGGGAGCGGAGCGCGCGCTGCGCAGATGGCTCTATACATCATGCGACAGACACTATTTGTACTCTATCATGTGCATGTCATAGAGCTTATCTTCCCCGGCCCCGCCGAGGTGCAAGCTGAGTGGTAAGACGGAGAGGACTTTCCTCCTAATTAAACATCAAGGGCATGATGAATGAGCCCTGCACGGGATGTTGTGTGGGCACCGGTGCAGGCACCTGGTCTGGAGTGCCACTGCCCACAGGGGATGGGACCAGCTCCCCGTACCAGCCCCAGCAGGGCCACCTTGAGGGGCATCCCTGACCCGGGGACGGCGTCGGGCAGGGTCCTGCCGGACCCTCTCCCTGTCATCCCCACGGAGCAAGGGGAGAGCCTCGGCACTGAGCCTGGGCACTGGGGGGGATGTCATTTGCATCGTCCTTGGAAGATGCCCATCCATCCCCTTCGCCTGCACGGCGAAGCATCCCACGGAAGCTTCTGTGGACTGAGGCATCCCAACAAGGGCAGCCGAGGTGGGTCTGACACAGCCCCTGAGAACCACAATCTCCTGCCCAGCCTCGCACAGCACCGGAGAAGCCTGCCCTGCTCTGGCTGAGTCTGGGGTGGGCACAAAACTAAGTTCTAAGGCTTTTGCTCGACATTTTTGCAGGACAATAAATGGTCCTAAAGTCTTTTTCTCCAGTAAGCTTTCTGCCGGCCACCTCCATGCATGACACTGCACAGCTGAAGATAGGAGTGGGCATAAAATGCATTTTGTTTTCTTCAATTTATTTTAAATATTATCACCACGGCGCCAGGCAATTTGAATGATTATGGCTGCAGAGGAAATTACTGTACAGTATATTTTTTCAATCAAGCTCACAGTTGCATTTTATCACTGTTTCTGTTAAAGGCAAGTTAGAGGTTTTATTTTTGCCTCTAAAGCCCCATCTCCGTGGAGGCAGTTAAACAGCTAATTTTTAAATACATTTAGAACAACAACAACAACAACAAAAAGAAAAGACTGGGAAGGCACTGAGTGAAATATCGTGCATCTGTGCCAGTCTGAAGGGGAGCATGTTGCAGCAGGCAGCACGGAGCTGGAAGTCACATTGCATTATCACCACGTGTCAAGTGCTTCCCGCAGCCCAGGGAAGACCCGGAGAAGCCGCGCACACCCACGCACACCCTGCAGACACATCCCTGCGCCGGGAGCAGCCGGACGCGGTGCTCTGCAGCCTGGGCTCACTAAACCCAGTTTACCCCATCAGGAGAAGTCATGTCCAGGCTTGAATTTCACCTCAGGGGATGTGGAGGCTGGAAGAGCCCACGGGAGAAACACAGGAAGGAGATTTTCTCTCTGCTGTGAATGTCACTGTCTATATACGAGTTGCCTGTCCATTATGTCTGCAAGCGCAGGGAATTACTGTCAGCTATGTTAGACAAGCAGTGGTATGTCTTGCATAGTGCCTTACTTACAGCTTACATACCACCTTTTTATCCACTCCATTGGTATTTGGTGGCCTTTTTACATGTGCATAGGCTGGAAGTGGGTGACTGGGTGCATACTGGAAGCGGTATTTCCACATCAGCAGCGCCCATCGCGCGGCTTTGCTGTGGGGTACATTAGAGCAGAGCAGAACAAAACAGTTCACTTGGATGCAAAAGAGATTTTTTTTTTTTTTTCCTGCTGTCACTGGGTACTGAGCAGCATCCTGGGGGAAAAGAAGTCTGCGGTTGGTACTGAAAAAAAAAAGCCTGAACGTGTTAGAGAGTTTGTCTGGTGAGGGTGGAATTCCTGCTGGCAGGGGGTCCTGCCCGCGTCTCTGCCTCCTTACAGCCCCCTTCAGCCTCGGGGGCCCTTTGCTGGTTCCCTGCCCAGAAACAATTTTCTCCTTACCAGCCTGTGGTTCGACAAAAGCAGCTCCTGGAGAGCTGGTGTGCCCGGCTGCGGGCTGCCTGCGCTCCCCAACCCAGCCGCAGCCACCGGACTGCTCTTCTGGGTGGCAATTTGCAGCTTTGGCAGCTGGTGTCATGCTCACGGTGTTGTATTTTAAACTGTTTTTGGGGGTGGAAGCTTCACGGCTTATTTCTGATACTTCCCCCATCACCCTCCCGTTTGAGGGCGGTGAGCCCCTGGCCCAGGTTGCCCAGAGAAGCTGTGGCTGCCCCATCCCTGGAGGGGTTCAAGGCCAGGCTGGATGGGGCTTGGAGCAACCTGGGCTGGTGGGAGGTGTCCCTGCCCAGGGCAGGGGGTGGCACTGGGTGGGCTTTAAGGTCCCTTCCAACCTGAACCATTCTATGGTTCTATGATTCTATATTCCAGATAACTGGCTTCCTTATTAGCAAGGTGGGAAACATCTCTTGTAGGAAAAGCTACTGTCAGGTCACTGTGGTCCAATATTGTGAGCAGAACTACAATATGGGGATGTCACCTTGCCTCTGGGCGTGCGAACAGCGCAGGGATTGCAAACCATTGGCGGGATGTGGGCTGGCTCACAGGCGAGCTCCGCGCACGCTGGGGGAGCCTGTCTGTCCCCCCCGGGGCAGGATGCCTGCTCCTCCTTGGGGACAGCATCATCCCATGGGGTGGACACATGGAGTCAGCCCAGTCCTGCCCCTTGCAGAGCTCCCACCCCACGGTGGCCTCAGACCCTCTGTAGAGCTGTCTTTCACAGTGAATTTTAGCTTCATCTTTCCTGGGATGCTGAGCTGTCTTTATTCCAGTTAGTTGTGCTGTCAGAAAAGTTATTTTATCGAGCAGAGCCTAAACAGCCTGACTTTTGCAGTGCGTTGCCTGCCTTTTATCCATCTGCATTTTTTCCCCAGGATGGAAATCACCCCTGATGCTGAGCAGAGGAGGTGAGAGGATTTACACGTGTTTTCAAAAATAGCAGAAAATAACACGGCGGCCTGATGGGCCGGACCGAGCGGGGCTGCGAGCGGTTCAGACCCCGTCAGCGTCGGGCATGGTTGTTTTTGGGAAAGGTTTTGCATTCACCAGACAATACGGCTTTTTCCTGCTTGGCAGCTTTGTGGGAAAACCGCCCCAAAATCCTGCTGGGAAGGGAGCGGTGGGGCCGGGCTGCTGCGGGCTGTCCCTGGAGCACCGGGGGGGGTGCGGGGAAGGGGAGACCACAGTGTCCCCACGCTGATGGGGCAACGGGTGCCTCCACCAAGCGCAGCCCCCCCGCAGCGGGGCAGCCCCAGGAGCCCACCTGCACCGCGGGTCTGTGCCCCTACACGTGTACAGAAACTGCTCAGGTCCGGGGACGATCGTGGAAAAAGAGGAGTCTCTCTGAGAGACTAACAACAACAATTATCCATGTAGATGTTAGTGTTTTTATCACTCGAAGCCTTTGGAGTGGTTTTCAATTGGGACCCGGTGTTTATTCAGGGAGATCGTTGCTGCCGCGACCTTCCTGAACTGCCACATTCCTTTTAATTATGATGGGCAGCTCATGGAAATTTGGGCCCTTGATTGGCAGCTGAAGTAACTTTCTTCCTTCCCACAATTCTTCAGGTTCCTTCCCATCAATAGACATAATGTTGGCTACTTTTCTGGGATAAATAGCAACCTTTGCCCCCCTCCTTTATTTGGCAAACGCTCAACACTTCATTCTTTTCAGAAAGCCCCTTGGAATGCAGCTGAGAAGGGCCTCAGCAGCGCTGCCCTTCTCCTCCTCCTCCTCCTCCTTCTCCTCCTCCTCCTCTTCCCGCCCGCTGCTCCTCAGCGCCCGGCCGGGGGACTTTTGTGTGAGAGCAAACAAAGGCTCATTGGCAACACTTCTGGATTTCATTTCAAAATACATTTGTCACTCTGGAATAAAATAAACTGATTTTTTCTGCCTTTTTTTTTTTTTTTTTTGGCTTAACTCCTCCCTCTCAGGTTTCCCCGCACGCGGCTCCGATACTGGAATTGCTGGACAAAGATTTGCGAAGGGTAAATGAAAGTGCACGTTTGCTCCGGGGCTCTGCGCTTCATCTCTGTTCTGTTGAGCTGCAGAGCGGCTTCCGCAGCAGTGCAGTTAGCAAATGTGTCTGTCCTGCGCTCGGAGCCCCAACCGCTTGTCCCTCTCCTTGCTGCTGAGAAACCCAGGGTGTTCTCTGACCTTCTCCCTACAGACTGAGCTCAGCCAGCACCCAGGAACCCACAACCCGATTCCACTTTTTAGCTCTTAAGATACTTTTCCCAAGCCACCTGAGGGATGCTAAAGCTCAAATCACAGTCAAAACCGGATTTGGCTCACCGGGGTGTCAATGCCTCTGATTTTCACTGAGAGCAAGGTCATTTTTGAACATAGGACTTGGATTGGGAGGTCCTGGAGGTGCCTTTGAGGAGGGGCTGTCCCAGCCTCTGGGGTGTCCTCTCTGAGCAGGGGGTGGGCACGGAGCAGGGGAGCTGGCACGGGCAGCACTCGCTGTCGCTCACTCCGCGTTTCAGTAATTAAATGAAACTCAGCCTCAGCTCCTAAGAGCTTCTTGTGCTGAACAATAGACAGTTACAAAAGGATTTGAAAAATGATGAAGAGAATACTTGAAGGTTGTATTTTAAAAGAAATGAGGAGGCTCCCAAGCCGCAGAAATTGCTTGTGTGCACA
Organism: Dromas ardeola; assembly: GCA_013398915.1. Lineage (NCBI taxonomy): Eukaryota > Metazoa > Chordata > Aves > Charadriiformes > Dromadidae > Dromas > Dromas ardeola. Next base: position 189,709 of record VYZM01010225.1, read on the forward strand.
ATACAGACATTCACCCTTCTCCATCAGCCCCAAACTGCAGAGTGTTTTGAAGAGAGATGATAGACCTCGACACTCTCTGTGTTTCTCGAGAGCAGGGTGGATGAGGAGACAATTAGCGAAATGCAGTATCATTTGCATTTTCAGGAATACTTGAAGGATTCTCACTCTCTGCTGGAGGAAAAGGGGAAATGGGATGGAAGACGTCCAGCATGGCTGGATGAGCCCCGGGAGCACAAGGTGGGGCTGAGCAGGGGAAACGCAGCGACTGAGGTCCTTCACTCTTTCACCCCAGGGCAAAGGCACCCACCTCGTTTCTGTAACCCAGAGTTTGCCCATCTCCCACCAGAGGAGCGTTTGGGATGGTGGGAGGGTGGGAGGGTGCAATCAGGCTCTGCAACGCGCCTCCGTGCAGCACCCAGGGGAGAGGGGCTCGGGAATGGCGTGCTGCTTCTCCTGGGCGTCTTCCATCAACCCCAAGTTTCAGAATTAAACTTTTGTTATTTTTGTTTTGTATTATAAAGTAAGAGACATTTTATGAGTTTTCCTCATAAAAAAACCTCTCCTTTTTGGAAATGTAAAGCGTGTCTTTGAGCGTGGAGTGGATTCTTTACAGCCAGATACTGTCTCCTTACAAGGGAGCCACAAAAAGTTTGTGACCTTCCCAAAATTTGCCTCCTTCACAAGAACTTCATGGCTATTTTCTGGTGAATACACATTTGTCAGACTCTGGGTTAACTTCTAAGCATCTGGGTTTATTCTCTCTCTTAATTCTACAATTCCTGTCATTAATAAAAAGTAAAGCTGATTTTTCCTTCACAGCTGACTGTGTAGTTCAAAGGGGGGTTGGTGAATATTCAGATATCTGCGCTGCTGAGGCTCGGATGCCCTCGAGAGAGGAGGGAATGGGCTGGGTTGAAGGGCTGCTGGGGTCTTTGGGGCTGCGGTGGGTGTTTGCGGGGCTCCGGGGCTCCGGTCGCGGGGGATGTGGGGGGCTCCAGGTGCTCACCCTTGCCACAACCCCCTTCACCACAGGCAGACCCTCCACGCTTAAACAGACAAGAGAGGAAAAACAATGGAGCAGACAGAGCGCTTGATATGTTATTAATGGAAATACGTCTTCCCCTGTTGTTATTTGCAGCTTGTGGGAACTGAGCAGAACCGCAGAGACCGGAGCCAAAAAAGGGGCTCTTGCATAATCCCGTCTGCTTCCCTCCACCGCAGGGCTGGGGACTCATCCAGCCCCTCCAGGTGCAAACAGAAACGCAGCCCCAGCTGCTCCTGGTCAGGGCCTGGGCTCTGGGCATGTACTTGCCCCACGAGGAAGCCCGGCGTGTTCGATCCCTGGCTGCGGGGGCTGCTGGCCAGGGGCTCGCCGAGATTTACAATACAATAAATTGCATTAGCTGATGGCAGACGAGGAGGAGGCGATCTGAGACTTTGGTTTCCTATGGCAAATAAACATTTTCTGGGTGTTTGCAATGCACTGCCCTCAGGTGAATGGTACCCAGCAGAGCCGGCGAGGGCTGGGCCGAGCTGCAGCGTGTTTTGCTGTTTCCCATTCCCAGGTGTCAGCATCCCCCGTGTCCCCCGTATTTCACACGGCCGCAGTCACCCAGCTCATGTGGGGCAGCATGGTGGCGGTGGGGGCTTTCCCACGGGCAGGACTTGCCCCGAGCCCTGCTGCAATCCCCCTTCCCCACTGCTTTTCTTCCCCCTCGAGCCCCTGGTCCTGCTCAAATCGTTGCTTTCTCCTAATGGGGACAGCTGTGGTCACAGCCTTTGCCAACCTCACCCTACACAAAGATGAGGAAAGCCAGGAGCGATGCGCTGGGCTGTGGGGAGGGCGGCTGGGGCCAAGTGGCCACGCTGGATCTGTGATGCTGACACCTCCCCCAGCCCCGCAGGGACCGGCGGTTTTGGGAACCGGACCTTATTTCTCACAAGTCTGTCTCCCACCATCATTCGTGAGCTCTGTCAAAGGTTGTCCACAGTCGGGGCGGTTTGTAAGAGCCTTCGCCTGTGCCTGCCCTCCTCTGCACCGTGACGGGTGAGCCCTGCCAGCCACCGGCCCTGGGCAGGGACAGGGGCAGGGGCAGGGGCAGGGACAGACACATGGCAGCCTTCCCCACGCAGGAGCACTTTGTCATGGAACGTGGAGGAATGTCATTGTCCCCACACTTCTGTCAGATTTGGTTGAAATCTGCCAGGAGATTAAAAAGTTATTATAGTAGACATGTAGCCAGATAGAGACAGGCATGGACAGCCCCATCACATAAATTGCATTTCATTAGAAAACTGAGCTTAAAACCATGCTGGATCTTATCTTCCTCTCCCCATAGCCCTGGTGTCGCTCCCCCTTTTCATGTCTACGCCCACTGGGCAGACTGGTTTCAATAAACTGTAATTGTTTCCAACTCTCCCCTAAACTCTCTCGAGTCCAGCTCGTGCCCTGGCGTGCGGAGCAGCCAGCTCTGCCGGGGGCCGGCTCTGCCCAGCTTGGCTGAGCGAGGGGCTTCCTAACGAATGAGCATGCTAAAAGAGAGCGTGCAAGATGCGGAAACAAGGACGGGCAACAGAGGAGGAATGTGAAACTGTTGCTTAGGTCCTTGGGGATGAACCCAAGAAGGTGAAGCCCAGATGGAGCTAAGGGCAATGAGGGACGTGAGGGGTAACCACAGCTTTGGGTGGCTTTGCAGTTGGCCAAGGGACCCCAGAGACGCCGTGAGCCTGTCAGGGCATGGGAGACAGTACGGTGGTGGACACTGTGGAAAAGGCTGAACAGCTGATGACTTTTGGGGTCACTCTGCACATACTGCCTGGTTTTGGAGGGGGAGAAGGAGGCTGGATCCATGGCAGGAGGGTTCATTGGGCTGATGCGATTGTGAGGCCACTGCCTATCACCAAACCCAAGTGCTGGCCAACCTCCTACCTCTTGGAGCCTCCTTGTGTCACCAGGGAATGCTTTCAGCTGCAGCTTTCCCTTTTTTACATCCAGTTGATTTCTCTGATTGTGTGCAAAGTCACCCCCTCTCTATCTTTCTTGCACGGCCACCGCAGCCGGTTCCCTTCCTGTGGGTGGTGATAGTGCTTTCAGGATGTGGTTTCTCCGGAAACGCTTGAGCGTGGTGGCCGCAGGAGCATCCCAACGGCCGGAGGCAGCTGGTGGGCTCCGCTGCCAGCTGCCCGCCCACAGATTCAGCCCCTCCAGGGAAGGGCTCACACCTCAGCGGGCAGGGGGATGACCTCCCAGCGCCACCCTGCCCTCCCTCCTTGCCACGGACCTCTGCATCTCATGGGTGCTGGCACTGAGCTTGTTGGTTCTCTGCCTGCTAATGAATCAAGTAAGCTCTCACCTGGATCTTTCCCTGGGTTAGTTTTCTGCTACGTTAATGAGTTCTGATGGTTTCTGGGGAAGTTCAGACAGCACCAGAGGTGATGCCAGTGAAGGCGGTAGCCCTGGGAGCAGGGACAATCCCCCGCCAGCAGCAGGGACCCTTGTTCTTGGCTCAGCTGCCTGTGCACCACGACACAGATATGTGGGGACAAGCAGTTGGGCAGGACAGATGATGGGGAGCAAGGAGAGGGCAAGAAACTGCGCACTGTGAAGGGTTGGTTGGCGTTGGCCAGCGCTTGTAGCTGTGGCTGTGCACCCTCTGTGCTGGGGACTACTTAACATGGTGCTAAAAACACTCCCTACCCCAGAAAGCTTGTTAGCAGAGCTGGGTCACAACAGATGGATACAGATGGATAGGGAGAAGAGGAAACAACAAGGCAATAGCAGTAGCATGATGTGCGCTCACTAAAGCACAGCAGCAGCCTAGCTTCGGAGGCAACGGAGAATTTCGAGGAGCGTTTCGGTTCCTTTGGGATGCTCACAGGTGGTTCGTCTGAAGCATGACAGCCAGCATGAGACAACACACTTGTTTGGAAACCTGGAAAATGGTTGATGAGAAAAGGACTGATTGTCTATTCCTGGTCCTGTGCGAATGATGAATTCACCCCAGCATGAGCCAGGACGAAGCGGGCTCTGGTTGAGACCTGAGCAGCCCCATCCTGTCTCATCCTGTCCAGTCCCGTCCCATCCCGTCCCATCCCATCCCATCCCATCCCATCCCATCCCATCCTGTCTAGTCCCATCCCATCCCTTCCCATCCAGTCCCATCCCATCCCATCTCATCCAATCCCGTTCCATCCTGTCCTGTCCCATCCCATTCCATTCTGTCCTGTCCCATCCTGTTCCATCCCATACCATCCCGTCCCGTCCCATCCCATCCCAGTCCCATCACCTCAGGTCTTGAGCAAGACTTTCCAAAGCCTCATGTAGCATGACTGCCCATAACTGTGCTGCACCGAGCCCCTCTCCCAGATAACGACGCCGGCAGAGGCAGCACGCCTTGATGTGTTGTATATTAAATGGAGTGGCAGCTGCGATATTGCCATCTAAAACTAAGTACAAAATTTACAGCAGTAAATTCTTCTCTCTTCAGGGTGGTTAATTATCTTAATTACTTTTATTATCTTTTATCTTTTAAGATCCTAAATTGCTTATTTCTGCTTGTGTTGCCAAAGGGGGTTGCATATTTTTTACTGGCACACGCTGTGCAGAGGCACCGATATGCGTGTCTGCGTGGTACACTTTAAAAGAACTTTGATTTATACAAGGCTTCTCCTTGGGATTTTAATTGTACTAAATAGGGAAAACAAAGTTCAGTGAAATATTGACTGACTGAAGAGTTGACAAGTGGCTCTTTCCTTTTGCTCAACGTGGGGACAGAGCCGTTCCTGCTGGTCCAGAGTGAGGGAATTTTGCATTTTGGGGCCGTGACTGCTGCAGCCTGGGGGATTTGGCCAGATGACCACCGTGTCCGAAGGGCACCGGGGGGTGTGTGGCCCTGGGGGTGGCAGGGTGCCACGGCAGTGATGGGTCTCAGCAGCCCACCGCTGCAAGGGTGGCAGCCAGCGAGGGCATGGTGCAGGCACCGGCACTCTCCCCTCTCCTGCTCACAGGCAGCTGGCTCCTGGGCTGGGGTTCCGTCAGTCAACACACGGGGCTGGGGTCTATGCCCATCCCCAGCACCTGTGGGAGCACCCACCCAGCCACCACCCCGGGCACCCACCGTCCCTCCCCATCCCAGGCTTTCCCTCTCCCTTCTCCTGCTGCTTCGGGGAAGCTCTTCTGCTGGGTGAGAATCCTGGCCCCAGGGAAGTGCCTGAGCTGTGATTTCACCCCCGTGATTTCATCCCAGGGGATCACAAACGAGCCGCAGATGACATGTCACTGGCAGCCCCCTCCGGCACTGTGCTGGGTGCTGCCCCGTCACCATGTCTCCTCTCACCGCGTCCCCTTGGCCACCTGCAGCACCCTCTCTCTGCAAATACCCAAACCCAGGGAACCGCTTCCCTCTCCTCCTCCTGCTTCCAGTGCATAAACAGCTCTTCTCTTTTTCTTTTTTTTTTGGGGAGAAATCTTTGGGAAAGCTGCCTTAGCCCTGGGGAACAAACATGATGGACCTGAGCTGAAAACAAGCACCAAGGAGAAAGGAGGAGGGAGGAAAGAGGGAAGGCTTTCTCCGTCCCACAGAGGAGCCTCCCTAAATGCTCCCAGGTGCTTTTTGACTGGAACGGGCGATTTCCTCCATGTTAATTTTCAATGCCGTCCTGCACAAGGAGCCTGGGGGGAGCCAGCCATGGCAAGGATTGCCCAAACTCTGCGTGTGCTGAAGGACCTTGTCTTATGGCATTCAGTTGACTGAGAGGGAAAGAGAGCTTTTCATCTGCAAAACAAAAGGGGAGAGTGGGCTTTTCTTTTCTGCGGTGCTAGGAAGCATATACTGAATGCCACGCACCCCTGGCGAAGAGGGGCAGCTCTCAGCTCAGAACAATCATGACATGAAAGGCAGAGGGGGAGGGAGGGAAAAAACCAAGTCTTCCCTTCTCATTAGAGCACATTAGTCTGTAGCCTCTTTGGCGGCGATTATGGGGAGCTCCCTGTCACCCCAGTAGAGCTGTGGATGTAATTACTCCAAGAAATGTGTAATCCCACACCTTACAGATATTTTTTTTCTGTCTTCCCTGCCCCTATCTTTTAATAGCAAACAACAACAGAACTGTTGCAGCCCGCTCAGCTTCCTGCCCATTTACTTCACTAGCTGTCTGCTGGCAGCTGAGATTTATGCTGTGGTTTAGGAGTAATTTTTAGTTTGGAAGGATTGTCCTCCTGCCACCCGCTATAAATAACCCACCCGTCAGTTTCGGCCCCACGCGGTGCCCAGCCCTCCCCCTTCCCCATCCCCACCTGCCGGCTGGGCTACGGTGGTGGCAACACCGGGATGCCCGGACTGTGCCACTGGATGCTCCTCACCGGCCACCAAACACCCAAGCTCAGGCTGGCCGTCATCACCGGGGTCCCAGTGAGGAGGGAGACCCCCGTCCATCTGTCTGTGGTGATGCCGTGACATGGCCGGTGAAGGTGGCAGGTCCACGGCACAGTTTGCTGTGGGTAAGGACCAGCCATCTTCACCTCAGCCTTGCCCATGGCCAGCACAGGCTCCCAAGGGCTCCGGGATCCCCTGGCTGGTGGCCCCTGTGCCTGGGGAGCAGCTGGTTTTTGGCCACCATCTCTTCTCCCTTCTGCAAGCACCCGGACACGAGCTTCAGAGATCTGAATCTGCAGCTCCCCTTCATTTTCATGGTAATCTGTGGCGCAATCATTTGTGCTTGTACGGAGTGTTTTTAATGAAGGGAAACGCAGCCCCTGCCGTCGCCTGGAGCCAGGCTCTGATCCTCACAACCCGCAGCAAGCTGAGGAAACAGCTTCTTTATTCAAAGGGGCATTTCTAGAAGGTCAAGGCAGTAACAGGGTCACACAGAGGGGTTTTCTGTGAGCAGATATGGATATGCTACACAAGCTGAAGCTGCCCGCCCCATGGGGATGTCCGTTACCGCATTGGGAGACACCCCGCGAAAAGCTGCTCCTTAGTGCTGAGAGGGTTTAGAGAGGGAGGGAAGGACCTGGGGAGATTTGCGTCTGATCCACAGGTATCACCACCCTCAAGAGAGGAAAGGAAAGGTACCATTTGACAGGAGGAACCTTTCTCCAGTGCAAAAATAACAATGTGGGCAAAGCTTGCATTGGAATATTTACATTTGTTTGCTTCCATGCAGTGTTGGTTTACCTGAGGACAAGAAAAAGGCCTAAAAATATGAAATCAGAGCAAAAAGTTTCCTTGGGAGCTTCCATTTGTTCTTCGTACAAAGGATGCTCAAACTAAAAGCAAAAAAATTCAGCACAGGGTTCATCTGCGAAACTGGCTGCTGTGTATCATAGCAGAAAGCGAAACATTAGCAAGCAGATTAACCTAATTAGCAATATTGAGGAAGAGTCCTCCTCTCATCTCAGCGGATAACGAGGAGAGCCGCAATACACCCCTGCAAACTTGTCATCTTTTTTGGAGGGCAGATGAGCTGTCTTGTGGAGGGGACTGCCGTCGCCATGGGGGCCAACATTGCTCATGCATGAATATCCAGACGCTCTGCCATGGTTCTATTTTGTAAAAAGGGCATTTCTTGGTTTCTTTAGCTTTTTACTTACTTTGGGATGAAACATAAAATCACGGGAGCTGAAAGAGAAGGAGAATATTTCTCTTTGCCCGCAGCAGAAGGTAGTGCGCGGAGGTCTTGGGCTGCAGAGGTGACTGATTCCCACTGCGGCACTTGCTCCCATGGCCACGTGTTGGCACTTTGGATGCAGGAGAGACCTCACCACCCGCTCCGAGCCCGGGTCCTGCCCAGCCTCCCGGCAATGCCGGCGCTTCTGCAGAGGGGCTGTGACACCGCATGGCTGTTTGACAGGCTGCCGGCAGCCTGGACGCCGTGTTTACCCAACTGCTTCATTCTGGTTTCAAGCTCTAATTGGGTCCGTAGCCGTGGAGCAGTTTGTTAGGGGCTGTGATGCTTTTCCCAGATGGTCCAGTCCTGGCGACTGTCATTGCAAAGCGAGCAGCGAGGGCAGCTCTGCTGCAGAACAGGTCCCCATCCCCATGGCAGATGTGGCAAAACAAAGCTCGAGGTGAAGCAGCAAGTGGCCGGTGGCAGAGATGGTGCCACCTTCAGATGTGTCTTAGCACGGCTTTGCCTGTAGCATCCCTACAACTTTTATCATGGGCTCGCCGATGCCACGCACCGCCAGGGCTCTGCAGGGGCTGTTGTTTCTTAGATAAGGCAACCTCTCCTTCTAGAGCGTGTCCTTTACCCAGGGCAGCAGCTTCACTGCCCGCTGGTGCTCTCCACAGAGCAGACTGAACACATTTAATGATAAAACAGCAACTGTGATGTTCATTTGAGGGAATGCATTGGGCACAAAAGTAGCTTTGCAGGCAGCACCTCCGGAAGACAGGAGCCCAGCCCCGCTCCTGGGTCCCGGGTGTGTGAATTCTGGCTTCGGAGCTTGGGAAGTGCTCAGCGCTGCTTGGCTCCGGATCCCGCATCCCAGCATGTCCCAGCATGTCCCAGCACGGCGGGGGTGGCAGCAGCCCCGCGGTGCCTGTGGCCTCAGCAGCTCAGCATTGCGGGCATTGCGGGGCAGCAGCTCTTCAGACGAAGGGACTTGTGCATTTGTAAGCCCATCTCTTACACCATCCTGTTTGGCATTTGGCAATGAGTAACTTTCAGTGCATGACTGCTGTATCGGATAGCTCTCATTTTTTAAGATTCCTTATAGATCCTCGAATTGCATCGAGCACGATGGTCACCCTCCCAGCGCTGAGCCCACCGCTGCAGCAGGTCCAGCATCTCTCCATCTTTGGAACTCAGTGCTTTGCAGGACGCAAGGGAGGAGTGCTCGCTGCAAACACTTACTGAATTTCGCTTGCCAAGCAGAAGAGGATTGACTGATACTGAATACCCAGGCCCTCGTCCTGAATTTTGCAGGGCTTGAGAAATGGAAGTGTTTCAGTATTATCTCTGCATTTTGACATCTTAAGTGCCTTCCTTCTGTTTCCGAGCAGAGAGCATCTGAAAGAGTTTCCTTTTAAAAATAAACACATCTTGAGGGAAAGGCTGGAGCCACCATGTGATTATCTCAGGATGCTTCAGCGGCTGCTGCAGAGCTGGAGCGTGCACAGCCAGTCTTTGGCCAGGGTGCCACGTCCCATATCCCATGTCCCATGACACCATGTGGCGATGCTCGCAGGGGACACATGGCCACCCCACAGCCCAACCCCGGTGCACCCACAAGTCCAAGCACAGTGGCTGCTTTTACTCCCATTTCACCACGTGAAGGAACACGGCAACATCAGGATTTGTTATTTATTTTAAATTGCAAACTTTTCAACTGGAAAGGAACAATGGAGAAAAATAAATGTGCCCGGGTCGACTTCCATGTTTAAAAGTATCCCATGTCTTTAAGGCAGTGAATTTTAAAAAGGCACATAATTAGCAGGCTGCTTCCTCGTCTGTATTCTTCTCGTCTGCCTGCCCACATAAACATTCGGCACACAGCACTTCCAGACACTTTTTAATAGAATCGCTTAAAACAATTAATTACCAGAGTTTTCATTCAAGCTGCAGTGGAAAAGATACGCCGGCAATAAAAGGCATTTATTCGTTGGTTTCTGGAGGCCTGTTTGTTATTAACATGTAAATTAAATCATCACAGATGTTCCATTTTTAATCTGGGGATGTGAAGTGCAGGGCTAACCACGGCCCAAACAGCCTGATTTTATTACACACACATATTCATTAGGAACCAGCAGTATTATTGGATATCATTTTTCTTTGATGCATTTTTTAAACCAATTATCAGTATAATTTGTTCATTTCCCTCCCTATTTGTTTTTCTCTTGCCATTTGTGTCAGGATTGTCCAATCAAGGATGATGGCTTTGGCTCCTTGTGGCCTCCCTCCTTGCCACCGGCCGGTGCCACCGCGGAGCCTGTGTCCACCCAGGGCTCCAGGTGCCACTTTCTGCTCAGCTGGACACAGGTAGTGACTGGTCCGGTCCTGGGGAAGGCACGCGGAGCCAGGAGGAGGAAGGGAACTGGTTTGCCATGCAACAGCGGCGTTTGAAGGACTGGAGAAGCTTGCTGTGGAAATGTGACCCAACCCACTGCTGGAGAATGGTGGTCCAGTGGGGCCCACTATCAACTGAGGAGCAGCAGGAGAGCACCTCGGAGGGACGAGAGAAGTGGCAGCCCCAGGGTCCCTGGAGCAGGGTGCCCAGGAGGCCTGCGGGTGGGACAGCAATGACAGCGATCCTTGGCTTGGGCTGATCAGGACTGTCATTGCTTCTGCTGCAGGAGTGGCTTTGCACAGCTGAAGGAGGAAGGCTTGGTCTTCCTCATGCCAGGCAGAGCTCTCCCGACCTCACCAGGAACGAAACGCTGCCATCTGCTCAGCACCAGCCCCCTGCTGCCGAGTGCCACCTGGGAATGCTCACCGTGGCATTTCAGGAAGATGTCACGCTGCGGAGGACGGTGACCCACAGCCCCGAGGGGGGAGCGGTGGATTTTAGCAGCTCTCTGTGCAGGCTGCCCTCATCCACCTCCAGGCTCCGCGTCCCCCGCAGCCGCAGAGGAGCCTCGGGAGCCCCAAGAGAGAAATTCTTGAAATGCGAACGGTTTCAAATTGCACACAGCCCTGCATTGCTGCAGTGAATGTGTCCCAGGGACAGTGCTGGTCTAAAAGCCTTAATGAGAAAAAAATACCTCTGCCTCCCGCAACGCCTTTGGTTGGATGCGGGGACAGTTGGCACCTTGCACCGGGGTACGTATCTGAAGGGGCACCGCTGCAAAGGTGCTCCTGCTTGGGGTGAGGGACATCCTCTGCCATCAGGAAACCTTTAGGCAAAGCCAGCATTGCCCAATCGCAATCTAATTAGGAATTGGTTAGTTCGATCTGGGTTCTGCAAACAAAACTCCCATCAAATCTGCGCGTGGCACAAGCGTTGTCTCACTCCGAGAGATTTGCCAAGGAAGGCAGCAAACAGCTCTTGCAGGAGAAGGACGAGGAAAAGAGTTTGGTCAGCAGCAAAACGTGTTAATTCCCGTGGGAAGTGCCCTGTGTCCGCAGGCCTCACACCTTGGGCAGAACCCTGCCGTGCCCGCTGGTCACTACCCGAAGCATTTACCGCTGGCAACAAAGGTTAGATCAAGACAGAAATGATGGATGTGTCAAACAACTGCTCCCTGACCAATGCAGCTCACAGGCAGATCACCACAATTTAAATGCAGTTAAAACCACTAATGACAACAATCGCACAAGCCAGTTGGGTAAGGGATTCAGGAAATGAGGAGTCATTTACACATAAATGTGAGACGCTGGGAGAGAGGGCTTATTAAAAAGTTCACACAAATCAGACGGGCTGACTTTGCACAGTTAAGAAATAGCGAAGAATAATTCACAGAGGCCACAACGGAAAGCGGACTCTTTACCGAGAAATCAGGTATTATTCAAAATGTCTGCAGCCACCATTTCAACCTGGTGGAGGTTTGAACCAAAGGTTTTGGGCTGAGTGCTAAAAGATATGGCAGCAGCAGAGATCCGGCAAGCGAGACAAAGGGCAACCGAGCCCATGATGATGCAAATGGGGTAATAGTGGAGAGTCGTCTTCATCTGAGAAAAAACAAGCGTTGTGAGACTGCAAAATACATAAATGTTTAATTTTCACCTGGAATAATTTTCTAAAGTGGAAAGACAGCTTTTTGTACCCAAAGAAACTAGTATTTCATCCTGGAATGCAGCTCCTGTGAACACAAGCATTTTTCTGAAAAACAGGTAAATTGCTGCTGGGATCTAATTCACAAGGATTCTGCGAAGAACAGCAGCACACGGGTAAAACCAGAACAACAACCCAGCAGCTGAGGGAAACCAGAGTATCTCCATTGATGAAAATAACTGGTTTTCAGCCTGAATCACTCTTGCGAATACCCCGTGAGCCTCGTCTCCCACCCGCACAAGCACCCAGCCCGTCCCCAGCTCTGCCCCATCCCAGTTCTTCCCCCCATGGTGACCGGCTGCCCCAGGTGTGATGGGAGCCCCGGTGAAGGACGCAGCCCACCATGCCCTTCTCCTTGGGAATCATCCGCAGGACCCTCCCACTGATGGCTCAGGCTGCTTTGTTCCGCTGCCGCCCCGTGTCCTTGCCGTGATAACTGTCGGAGAGGGAGGGCGGGGGGAGCCTTGCAATGACCAAAAAAAAAGTCTTGGAAATGCTAAAAATCCCATATTTGACAGAAGTGTGAGATACCTTGAGGCCTTCTATTGATTACCTGGGAGCAGAAGTACACGGGTGCTTTGAGCTGTCACAGTTCCAGGCATTTCTGAAAACGATAGAAGACTGGAACAAAAACACAACTAAGGCTCCTGACACAGTGTGTTAAGCAATAAAACATGTTTAATTGTGTTGTCTTAAGGCTATAACCGTTCACTGGCTGAAGGTCATTCACTACCCATCCCGCCAGGGGGAAAGAGGTGCTCTGACAGGTGGGAATCCAAATAGGAAACAGATATCTGCGAGATTACGGCGTGAATGACACTGAAATGCCAATGATGGTGTAGTTAAAGGGAACAGGACAAGCAGGAGGCAGGACATCTCTTGGCTGGCGGATCTATAAAGAGGATGTTATAGACACAGCTTGCAAGCAGGGGCAAGACGGGATTCAATCAAGCATCCTCTGGGGCCATCTCATCACCACGTGGCACCATTAGTACGTGTTTGCCTTCTGCACCACAAACGGAGGACCTGGAGGGACGAAGTGCAGAGTAACCCCCATAGCCCCCACGTCCATGGGGGACCGGACAAGCTCCTGGTGGGAGCTCATCTCCACGCAGGGACCCTCCTGCCTTCCTCCAGGGATTGGTGTCCAGATGTTCACCGACACCCTGCACATCTACTCTGCAGGAAGGGAGACAGTGTTGGCCCAGGAGGGCATCTGAGAAGCTCTGTGTCTGCAGCCCTCAGCCATTCTCCTCCATGACTCACGGTCTCCTCTTGGTCTCATGGCCAAGCCCTCACTTGGCCTAGCAGAGGACCTCTGCTTACACCCCACCCCCACCAGTGCCCAAAACTCCTCTGCAGGTCACATTTTACAGGTCTGCTTGGCTCCCTGGGGAGCCACCAACTGGTCGTGTTGGGTAGGGTGGAAAACCCCTTCCAGGACCGAGTACCTGCCTGGTGCCGTGGCTTGCAGCGAGAGGCTGGAGCCTCGCAGGCACTTGGCTCCTGGGCAGAGGCGCAGCCGCCTCCCCATGGCAGACATCCAAGAACGAGTGTCTGGGAGCAATCCACTTTAACAGTTCATTAACCTCCTTAATAAAATGGCCAAAAGTAACGTTTCCTTCCACGCCACTCTGGACTCTGACCTTTTGGACCACATTACAGCTGTCTAGAAGGCGTCAGATCTTCTGTACGAGGAAGCTACTGAAATAGATAGGAAAAAAGGTGAAAATGAGGAAAAGGCTGGAACTTGGTTTCCAGACAGTTTCTTGCCCTCATGGCAGAGAAGAGTCTGGAATGACCGTGTGGATGTGATGGGAGAGACATTGGGTTTATGCTGGCTCAGGGATGCCACCTTGTTTTGACGTGGAGGATCCAGTCTTCTGAGATTTTGAGTCTTAGAAACCAAAATGATGGACTGGAGCGAAACATGGAGAATGCTTGAAGGGGTGATTTTTTTTTTTTCATTTAATGTTGTCATTTTTCTGGCACTATCCGGCTTTTTTCATTGGCATCAGGTGGTAGGGACTGTAAAGTTCCCCGAGGGAGCAAGCAGCCTTTAGCGTTGGCAATGGTCAAACCCAGAGTATAAACTCAAACCCTCTTCGGCTCAAGGTGTGTCAGGAAGCAGAAACCAGGAACACGCGGAATTGCCTGGGGAGGTAACAGAGCAGGATCAGTTTCCATTAAGGACAAGGAAAACCGTATGCAAGTGACTGTTCTGATCCGGAGGCATTTCAGCATGGAGTGATTTTCTTTTCCACGGTCAGAGGCATCATGACCATAAAGTGTGAATTTGGGAATAAATTCCAGGCATTCCTGGCCCTCGATGCTGTGTGTTCTCCTGGATGGTGTGTGCGACTATACTGTTCTTCGTTAGTCCTGCTAACTTCTGTGTTACAGGGGGCTCTGCATATGGAAAAGGTTTGAGGTGTCTTGTGTTTAATGAGAAACAGAAAAGATTAGGTTGTAGCAAGGTATTTAATTATTAGGATATTTCTGCTCTGGCTGCATCCTTTGCCTCTCCATGCGGGAAGTGCCAAATTACATGTCACCTCAGAGGGCATATTTTCTGTAGTTTTCAGAGCTCCTACAATGGCAGCCTCATGAATATTTACTGAACTGCTCAGATATGCAGCGGTGGGAACAAATAAAAAAAAAGCTTGTATTTGCATCTCCCACAGACACTAACAAACCATGTGGCTCTGGTAGGGAGAAGATGGGAGATTGCTGTTGCCTTTCCAGAGGGATAGAGAAAACAGCTTCTTGTATAATGAGATTGACTTTTAAATTGAAAGTGTTACTGGTTGTGCCGCAGTTCATACTTCCATGCTGTGCATTTACTCCCTAGGCTCTAACATTAAGACATCTTATGTACAAGCTGGGAGGATTCAATTAGAGTTTCTGTTATTAATCAATCAATTAAGCCACAATCTTTGGTATATACATTTTCACTCTTAAAGAGGTGAGATGCTGGCACTGCAAACTTTAGGGACGCCATTTCGGTCGGTGTCCGCTGCAGTCTCCATGTGCCGGTGTGATGCCAGGGCTACCCTGAGCTGGTCGGATGCTGCTCTGGTGCAGGGGGACAACAGCAGAGCCCAGGGGGGGACAGCTGAGACCTGGCTGCAGCTGCAGCGCTCTGGCTTCTCACCGGGAAATGCCAACTTATAGCTGGCACCAAGTCCTTCAAGAAACACTCAACTGCCTTTACGTCGTTGCCAAGCTGAAGATCCTCTGCCTGGACAACTGCACAAGAACGGGAGGAGAAAGGCAGCTCGGCTTGTGCTGGAGGAGAGCCTGGAACCTTCCTTGCCTGGAAAAATCTGTGTCTGAGTGAAGCGAGTCAAAAGAGAAAGACATGAGAGGTGTTGCGAAAGAAATGCTTGGGTTATTCACAAATTAACCCATCCTAGAGCTGCCTCCAGCCTTCAGTCAGGAGGTGGTTGGCCTGGAATAAGTGTAAGAAATGGAGGAGTCACCCTGCCCATGACGCTGTGCACAGTGACCAGGCAGCAAAGCTCTAAGGAAAGCAGCGTGGGAGTGCACCCCTCAAACCAATTCTCTGGACACCCTGCCGTCCCACTTGTTTTGCTCCTTAATAAAAACTTTAAAGTGGAGATATGTGATCTTTTCCCAAAGGCCCCTAGGATTTCTGGGAGATTTGCTCATCAATCTGGAGGAGGTGGCTCTGCCCAGGAGCAGCAGAGGGCTCCTGCCGTGCTGGGTGCTGGCGGGGGGGACGGGACCTGCTGCAGCCCTGGGGGTGTCACGGAGCTGCCCTACTCACAAACACACCGGCTGCGTTTCAGGGGCCACACCATCCTTTAAACTCTTTTGGTGCTCTAAGTCCTAGTAAGTAACTGTCCCAAAACCAACTATCCCATCCTCTCGCTGTCTCTTCTGTCAGCCCTTCTCCCCTGTTCCTCCCTCCTGCCTTCAGCCCCCCCGCCCGCTCTCTGGTCCGGATTAGGAGGAGATGGAGGTAATATTACAAACGCTGTGCTTGCTAACGTTCTCCCAAATCTCTGGCATTTTCCTGCTGTGAACAGGGGTCGAAGGCAGCACCTCCAGGTACTACACTGGACAAAGCGAGAGGCAGCAAAGAACTTGCCTTTAATTTTTTTAAGAGTATTCCACAGGCTGCAGCTGTATCAGGGCGAGATGCCCACATGCGTGAGACCCGCGTGAGTCAGAATGTCACTTCTACACTGGTATTTCTTCATCAGTGACACTTGCCCAGCACTTGCTGGTCAAGCCAGCGTTCATGGATGAGCCTTTCATGTTGTGGATGTCCCCAGAGCCTGCAAGTGACAGCCAAGACACAGCCCCTGTGCAGAGGGGCCCGTCTTTGGACACCAGCCCCTTTGGACACTTCGCTGCCCACCACAATCCCCACCCAGTGGGTTGGGAAAACCTTCTTCCATCATCTACGTTTCACCAGCATGTCGGCGTGTGCGACGGGTGGCCACGGGAGCGTGGGATGGTCCTGCGCAGGACCCCTGCCAGTGTCCCCAGGGACACGGGTGGCACGCAGGGAGGGTGGGCTCAGCGAAGGGAGGAGAGTCGTGGTGGCATTTGAAGCAGGAATGACTGCCTGCGTCCTAGTACCTGGAATATTAAATCCGACCTGTAACCGGAACTTCAGGGTTTAGAGAAAATGAGCTTCGTGGTTCTGAGCTGAAGTTTGAACACTTGACGAGAAGTAAACATGTGAGTGCTGTCTATAGGCAAGGCAAAAAAAGGAAAAGAGGGGATTAAATGGCAATGTTACCTTTACTCTTGTCAAATACCTAAGTAGAAACATTGGTTAATGCCCTTAAAAAAGGCCCATTACCACAGGGCAGAGAGTCAAAGAGCCCGGCTGCCCTAATACTCAGTTATCTCGTTCCTGGATAATGGAATGACCCCTCGCCTGCCCGAGCTGTACTACGATATAATAGCATGAGCCGTGTGAATAAAGAGGTTATTTTTGGAATCCAATTGAAACAGTGCCGGAGCCGGTGTGACAGGGGAAGGATTGAACAAGATGCAATGTTCTAAGGGAAGGGGAAAAAAAATTGAATTTTGGGGAAGGTGGCCCCGGCAGTGAACTGTGGGAAGGAAGGCAGCGCGGCGCGGCGCGGCAGGAGCTGGGTGCCACGGGCAGATGGCACAGTCCTGGGAAGGGATGGCCAGTGATGGCCGGGCTGGGGGAAAGCTGGTGCTGGAGACGGAACCAGTCTCTCCAGCACAGACCTGGGGAGGGTGGGCTGAGCCCCCAGGGGGACAGGGGGAGCACCCAGGGCAGCAGCAGCCTAAATTCCCCCATCGGCCAGGCGATGGGTGGCTCCAGCAGTCCCAGGCTGGAGTGGTCACCGGCACCAGCCCAGGGCCAGCGGCTGGGGACGGGACATGGCAAACGCCCCCGTCAGAGCCGGCGCCTGGTCCTGGCCCTGCCGGCAGCTCCAGCTCCCAGCCTGCAGCCTGCAACCTCTGCAGCTGTATTTTCATGCCACTTAAGCACACCTATAAAGGTAAAACACAATATAATGCTAATTCTGGGGCACGGTATCCAATACGCAGGGCTGCAATTCATCAAGCCGTGAGAGACAAGACGCATGAGAGATTCAGCATAAACGCGGATACAAAAATGAATATTAATTTACAAAGCAGCACAAAGACAATGGGATCCAAGGAGATTGATATCACAAACTCCCCTTATTCAATCAGATTAGGGTCCCATCTTCCCCAAACACCAATTGCTAATCTAGATTTGAAAGACAAATCCTCCCGCAGAAGGGCTTTGCCTTTATCTTGTCCCTCTGATGCCTCTACTTAAGATGTTACTACAATTTTGGGGAGGAGTTGTGGCGGAGGAAACCTTCCTATAAAACATTTAACCCTTTTGCTGCTGAAGTGGAAAGTGGTAGGGGCTGCTGTACCCTCCCCACTATCACCCTGGCCTCCTGCCTGCTGTTTTAGTCTGCGATTTGCAGCGGAAAATGTGAAATTCCCGAGGGCTCGACAACTCCGGGGAAACCTGCACGGCAGCAGACACCAGTCAGCCCGGCGTGCCTCCCAAAGAAGGGAAGCAGAGGCGTGCGGAGGGGGCTACACCTCTCCTCCCATAGCGCAGGTGCTCTATAATTGATGCTGAGCGAGAGGAAATGAAAGCAGGAATCCTTTCTAAAGAAGTTAGGGCTGGTATCTGATGCCACAGACAAGTTAAAACAATGTGTAGTTTAGTTGGGGAACAGAAAGCCAAAAGCCAGTTGAACTGTTTTTCGCTAATCCTCTGTGGGACAGGCAGAGATTCAGGGGGGATCTGGCTCCTTCCAGCGAAG
>VYZM01010225.1:212747-246373 GCA_013398915.1 Dromas ardeola
GGAGAGCCCCACCTTCCCGAGGGGCCGGGGCTTCGCTGCCCGGAGCCCCCCCAGCACTGTCGGGGCAGAAAGGGAATGAGCTGGTGGGGGCTTTCCCGGGAGCAGCTGCTGGCTTGTGTCCCACTGCCCTGGCCACCACTGGAACCAGAGCTCTCCTACACATCTCTCCCTTTGTTTGGTTGTTTATAAACAAACAAACACTCTACTTGTGTTGGGAGATATCTTAGTTCTCTGAAAGCTTGGGGCAGATCAGACCAAAAGCCTTTTTTTTTTTTTTTAATCCTGTTCCTTAATGCCTTTCTATTTGGCGGGTTCAAATTGTCTGAGAGGTGGAGAGGTAGCACCTGGGTGCGTGTGTACCCATGGCTCTGTGAGACGATGTCCTGAACCCGTGCAAGGCTCTTGGTAACAAGGAACAAGTTCATAATAAAGTCAACAGCCCAAAGTGGTCTTTCTGCGTCTCGCTGATGAGCGCCATACCCACAGGGTTGTAGTTTGCTGCCCTGTGACAGAGCAGCCACGTGTCTTCAGAGAGAAAATATGGGAAAGAGAGTCTCGTACCTGATCTGATCCCTCTTCCAACCAAATTGCAAAGGCGAGGATGTGCAGGAGGGAAGAGGGGAAGGGGAGATCCCACATGGGTTTCCCAATCCAGCAGACACCTTGTGTGCTCGCTCTGTGGCGTTTGGAACCTGCACATCCTCCTGATGAGCCTTTCGTGTGCTCCACAGCTTCTTCCAAGACCCAAATGTTTCCATGTCTCACTAAGGGATGTGCTCCTTTTATTACAACACACTAATAGGTTAACTTATTTACGATGATTATGTGCCTATTTATGCTGGGTGGAAGCGGCTGCTTTTGTTAACCATTTATTACCTAGGGAGCTATTTTCAATGCGTTCCACACGATTATTTTCCACCACTGCAATCTGGTTCTTGCTCAGCGGCTGGAAGGATTGTTTCTCACAGAGGTGACCTCCCCGCCGTTCGGCTGCGTGTCAGTGTTTGAGGAATATACTTGAGTTGATGGGTAGGTTGTGTGCATCTCCTGACCTCAATCGTTTTCACACTGTGAGAACTGCTGGGAAGTGGTTTGACATAAAGTGTTTATAATCTCCATCAGAAGGAAGTGAAATTATAATGGGGCCATCTTAGCAAAAAAGGAGACAGCCACCAGCCTCCCTGCTACAGTGGCCTTAAGCTCTTCTATGATTTGAGCATTATAATTAGTAAAGAAACAAGTTGTAATTAAATTAGGAGACGGAAAGGCAGGAGTACAGCCACCGCAGAGCGTGATTACTGGAGCAGTCGGAGGCAGCAAGGCTGGGACCATGGCAAAGACTATGCCGTTACCTCCCTCCTCCTGCACCCTGCAGAAATAGGGCACTGGAAACCAGTCAGGATTCTCGATAGGAATGGGATGAAATACTGGAATTTTGCTATGACAACATGCTCCTGCTCCCGGAGCATCTGATTTTCACAGTCCCCACCGGCAGACGGGAGCAGGGGCTGGTGCTGGGGATGCAGGAGAGGCCGGTCCCCGGGAACCCCTCCAGTGCCAGGCACCGCCAGGGCCCCATCACAGGCACCGCACACGCGGTGCGTGCTGAGGTCTGTGACTGCCCTTGGTTTGGGCCAAGAAAGGGCTCTTTTGGGAAGGAACCACTGCTTGCAGGAAACGGGGCACCCAGGGGCGCAGGCACTTCTCCCAGGGCGCAGGTTCCTGGAAAGTGTCTTTAACACAGGGCCTACAGGAGAGATGGGGAGGGACTCTTCATCGGGGAGGGGAGCGACAGGACGAGGGGAAAGGGTTTGACACTGAAAGAGGGGAGATCTAGATGAGATCTCAGGAAGGAATTTTTGGCTGTGAGGGGGGTGAGCCCCTGGCCCAGGTTGCCCAGAGAAGCTGTGGCTGCCCCATCCCTGGAGGGGTTCAAGGCCAGGTTGGACGGGGCTTGGAGCAACCTGGGCTGGTGGGAGGTGTCCCTGCCCAGGGCAGGGGGTGGCACTGGGTGGGCTTTAAGGTCCTTCCAACCCAAACCATTCCGTGATTCTATGATTCTATGATTATCACATCCATTCAGACCCACTCGTGTTCCTGCCGGGGGTTGGTGGTGGCCCCTTTGCCAACAGGAGGACCTGGGGCAGGGCACTGCTGCCCTGTGGCATGGGATGCTCTGGCTCCGGCTCTGCCTCCGGGCAGGGACAACCGCCCCTGCACCGGCACAGGTTTCTCCCAGGCCAGACGTGCCACAGCTGCCCAGGCTGCCCACGTTCTCCCAGGTAGAAGCCTCAGTGGAAGGACTGGGGTGAGACTGCCAGAAGCCAGGATCGGCAAATTCACCCTATTTTACATTCGCACAAAGGACCGCAGGACCAGGCTCAGCATAACAAGGCTTCCCCCGCCGTCGAGGGGCTGACGTCTGTGTGCACTTGACCCCTTCCTCCGTGAGACCACACCGAGCTATTCCGGATTTGCACGAGGCTTCTCCTGAGCCGAATCTCTCAAGCCCCAGCACCCCCAGCACAGCCTGGCCCCTTGCAAGGAGGTGGCGGAGGGGCAGGTCTGAGCCCCCTCCCCGGGGGACACCGGAGAAGGGGTGGGTGGCAGCGCCGAGGGTGCTGCAGGCTCTGGCTGAGTGGCTCAGCCGAGAAGCTCTGGCCCTGCAGATTTATTTCCTGGCTTTTAGCCAGCCTAGGAATGAAAATACTCTAGAGGGTGAAAGGCTCATAGTCAAGAGCTCTTCACCTCTTCCCTGAAAGGACCTCTCATCCTCATTCATTCAGGGGTTTATTACCACTCCACTGCCTGAGAATAACTGTTTGCAAAGATGGAGCTCGGAAAAAATAAGCTGCCCAGGTGCCGGAGTGTTTAGACCCGTCAGTTCTGGATTCAAAACAGAGTCAGTTCAGGGCTCTTCTTCCTCCTTCTAGCCCCATTGATGGGCATTTTAATTCAGAGGACCAGGCGGTGGCTTTAGCTGGTGGTTCGCCACCAAAGAGCATCTTTATTAGCTCCTGGGCTTGGGGTGCTAAATGCAGCAGGTTGTGAGCAATGGCCTTTCCTTTATTTACTGGGAATTAGCACTCAAAAATAGCTGGAGAAATGGGAGCAGAGGTGTCCTGCCCAGCACTGCATCAGGCAGGAGCCCTGAGTGAGCTGGGCAGGTCACTCCGCAGTAGATTTTCTCCTCCAGCGCAGCCAGACAACAAGCCCTGGTTAAACCTCCAGCTTTCCGAGCAGAAGACAGGGGACACAAGCACGGGATGGAGCCGTGTGGCACCGAGGTGGGCGCTGGCATGGGGACCGCTGCTGCTCTCATCGGGGTGTGACGATACCCTGGCTGAGCCAGTGCCCAGAGGGGCCAGGACACACAGCAAGGACCCTGCGGGAGGCATTGGCACATCCCCTGCCCCCTTGGCAGAGGTTTCCCTTGAGCGGAGAGCAGGGAGAACAGCACACCTCTGGGCTTTGCCTGGTTGTCCCCAAGGCAGCGGGTGACATCACCTTCCCGGGGCCAGGTCCTCGGTGCTGCCCACCTTGGCCGGAGGAGCTGCTTGGGGAATCCTGCCGAAGTTCATCAGGGAGCATCCCCTCACCCGGGGTGTGGGACCCTGCCGCAGCCCTCCCCGCTTTCCACGAGCACCCCCAGATTCCTCCCTTTAACTCATTTTGGCAGCTCTGAGGCTTCCTCCCTCTCCCGCCTCCCCTTGAATCCTTACTCTGTGCTTTCTTAAAGCTGGACCCTAACAAATTCTTATTATTTTGTGTTGCAAGGTGTATGGCACAACACTGCTCTGTTGCACTTATTCTGGTATTTTTCCCCAGCTCTGGAAAGCGCAGGGACGGGCCGTGACTGTCTGCAGAAAACTGCTCTGTGACGAGATGCTTTGCTGCTTCGAGCCGGCTCGTGCTTTTCAGGCGTCGTATCTTTAACCTCCGCAAATTAAGAGGCTGAGGAAGCAAAAGACGCCGCCGCAGACACGGCTGGGAGGTCTCCTGGGGAGCCGACAGTGCAGTTTTCCAGCCGCGAGCGCAGTTCCCAGCCTCAGTGCTATAAACGGAGAGAAATCGTCAGCACCAGCAGTGTCTGCGGTGCCCAGGGCATCCCTGCGGTACGCCACCCGGTGCCACCGGTTTGGACACCGGCGGCGGTGGTACCGCTGATGGAGGAGCAGGAGAGGCACGGAAAGGCTGCGCGGGAAGGCCGGGGTGGGAGCAGGGATGGCGTTGGAATACCGGCTCTCCCCACCGGAGCGGGAGCTGCGGTTGCCACCCAGGCAGAGGCTCCCGTACCCACAAACAGCTTTGCCATCCCAGCGCCGCCAGCCTGCACTGCACCGAAACAGGCAGCTAGAAAGTAAACAGTGTCTGAAACCTATTCTCATTAGGCTAATTTACGAATAAATTACCATATTCAATGGCCTTATTTTTACTGCTCGTTAACAGGCCCATGATAGGATGATAATTATGGGATTTTAAGTGGCTAATGGCAGCTGGGGCGTCAAAAGCAGTTTTTACGAATCTGTTTATGGCAGGGAAGGTGACAGGAGGGTGGGACACTGAGATGTTGGAATCGCATGTCGGGGAAAAAAAAGCTTTAATTGTTGAGTATTTATTAGAGAGGAGGGAAGACTGTAATTTAAAAATGAAACTCTGAAAAACAAAAAGGAAATTAATTAGTCTCCTAGCGCTCCGGTGGCTAGCGCTTAAGGAGGACCTCGCCCGTTTGCATGTGGCCTTCGAGGGTCCCCAGGGCCATCGCTTGGTGCAGCCGTCCCCGCGTCCCTGGGCACCGTCCTTCCCACTGTGCCGAGGAGCCGGCGCGGGACCAGCCTGGCGACGCTGCGAGGATGAAAAGGGCTTTGGCACCGGGGTCCGAGGGGTGCGAGGGGACAAGGCATTCCCATGTCACCATCCCACGCTGTCACCGTGGTGCCCAGCTCGGTGCTCCCTGCTGCATCCCGGCTGCGCCGCACCGCGGCTGGGGGTCACCGGCCCCTCCGCCAGCGAGGGCTGCGCATCTCCCTCCAACCACCGCCCGCTGGCCCCGTTTCCCAATAGCCAATATTTTTTCTATAGGTTTAGCCTGGCTGCTCATCATCTCCCATCTCCACCGATTCATCTTGATCTTCCAGTTTAGTATGCAGCGCTCGGAAAACAAACACGTACCAGACTGACAGTGGGAATAAATATCGTGGAGATGTTGATTAGCATTTGATCCCAGCTGGGCCTCTGGAAGCTGCAGCACTGGAATGCCTTGGCAGTTTTTTAATGCTGAATAATTTGATTAGATCAGTGGCTGAGCCTGCTGCTCGTGGTGAGATAAACCCTCCCAACGCCGCTGCTCCCCCCGCGCCGCGCTCGCGCCGCTCCCTTCCTGGCTTGCTTGCTTTCTTTTATGGGGCCTTAAATACGTCGTTTAATCAACTCTACAATTTCAATTTAGCACAGTTGTTGACTCGCATGGATGATAAGGTTCTGAAGACCCCACAGATTGCTGGCTGGTTTAACGCTGCCATTTTCCACGGCCTCCTGGCTTTTTGCTGCCAAACTGCAGCCAAGCCCAGCCCCAGCCCAGCCTGCGCGCGGCTGCCGAAGGGTCTGTTTGCTGAGCCGCGGCTGTCAATCAGCCACCCAGATATTTCCAGTCTCTCCACTGCTTAATTACCAACGGGGAGACGTCCCCTCCGCACCATGACATGATAGCAACCAACGGTTCATTTTCAAAAACACAGGAATAACATTTATTTTTTGTTCTTTTGAGGCACAGAAAGCATGAGGACACAG
This sequence comes from Dromas ardeola, assembly GCA_013398915.1. Taxonomy (NCBI): domain Eukaryota; kingdom Metazoa; phylum Chordata; class Aves; order Charadriiformes; family Dromadidae; genus Dromas; species Dromas ardeola. The sequence continues at coordinate 218,538 of VYZM01010225.1, forward strand.
GGAGGGAAAACCGCAATTACCTAAGACCTCAGCGATCCTAATTAAACATTGTTTTCTGAAATTTTCACCTCCCTCCCTTAAGAAAAAAGAGCGTGGCAGACTCCTGCACTGTCTAAAACACTTTTACTTCTGATCTAATTTAAATAACACTGTAGGCATTCCTTTCCAACCAAAGAATAATCAGTTCAGTGAGTGGCCAGCAAGAGTGCAGTGAACAGCCCTGGCTCTTCTACTGCAGATTTTTTCCAAAAGACTTTGTTGATGGCTATTTTCAAAGCATATTTTAAATACCTTATCAGCAGAATATCATTTAAAAATAACCAACCTTTACCTGCATCACTAAGACGCCACACTTACATTTCTCCCCCTGCATCAAAAAAGGCAAAAGCGTGAATTACAAACAAGCGCTTGCTATCTGGAAAGAATTATTTTATCTGAAAAAGCAAAACTCTGTATTTTCAGCCACTGACCGAATCCAAGATAAACAAACAGGCAGAGACTTCTTGTGTTTACTTACACTTATTAACATTCAGCGGAGGGTGTGAGGGTGATACTATCTGACAACCACCATTTCAAACTTTCTCCCTTTAGTTTAGTGCCTTGTGATTCTCACGCACAATAAACAAAGCGGCTCCCACTGGGGCTGCCGCCAGCCCGCGTCCCCCCACACATCTGGAACCCCTTTCTGCACCTGCAGGACAGCTCTGCCGTCACCGTCACCCTTCCCGGGGGGGACACTGGGGGGACACCCAGGGAGGTTTTGTCCCTTAGCAGAGGGGAAGGGTACAGCGTACAAACGCACAGACACCTTTGCAAAGCTTTCCTCTGCTCAGGAAGTTTTGCATAATATCAAATAATCAGAACAAGGTGGGGTTTTTTAGCTTTATTATGGTTAAAAAGTGAACAAAAGTCAGGAAATGCAAAGTAAAAAGTCACCCCTGTTCTGCAGCTCTAAAAAACCAACTCCTCTTACGGTGTGAAGTGCTGATTCAATTAAAAAAGACCACATGCCTGACCTTTCATATGCAGGTGTTCCTATGCCCTGGTTTCCCTTTGCCCAGGACAGGCTCGGGGTGATGAGCCTGCCCGGTCGTGCACCCCAGGGTACCCGTGATCGCTGGCGAGGAGCTCGGGGGGTGCGTGTGCTTCCAGGACCCCCCCAATAACAGAGGCAACCAAATCCAAGAGGAGACATGGCAGGTTGTGGAACTGGACCTGCTCTGGTCCCTGCAAGCATCCATGGTCAGCTCCAACGCACCCTCTAACGGATAAGAAATCACTGTTTCTCCACTTACATAGTAATGTAAAGTCCGGTATAAACTGGGGGCACTCCGATCTAAACTGCTGTCACCCAAATTTATCAAAGCAGGTCTCATGGCCAGTTTCCCACTAACACACAGAGAATCAGCGTGAGGATCCCAGACCCCCTCCATCCAGCTCTCCATGCAGAGATGGCACCACCCTGCGAGAGCATCCCTGGGGCGGCTGGTGGCTCCCACACCCAGGAGACATTGCCTAACCAAGGATAATTTGTTTTGAAAAGCTGAGAAAAGGAACCCATTTATGGAAATAGTCCCTAAAGTGGGGCAGAGAGCGGGGTGCTGGAAAGGGCTGCCTTTCCCGTTGGGAGTGGGGACAGCCTGGAGGAGCATGGCTCCCGTGGCATTCGTTGTGTGCTCATATTTGAGTGCAACAGGTACAATCCAGCCCCTGTGGAAACAAATGGGAGTGTAGCCACAGGATTCAAGGAGGCCAAGACAAGTCACATCAAATAAGAACGGTTGATTTATGTTGAACATTAGATCCATCTCCAACTGGTAGAAGAACCTGTTAAGAGCATAAAAATAGCTATAGTGTCATGTCTCTGGGAGAGAGCAACGGCAACCACCCACTGAAGAGCATAAGAACAGAGCAAGCGAACAATGATACTTCATTAAATACTCTATTAACCTCCAGTAATTTATGGCTCGAGACCTTTCAGAGCCAGGAATAATGTCTATGTATGGATGTTTGATGGATTTTTCTGCCATTAATTTGTCCGGTAACTTTTTGAACCCATGTAAATTTTAGCTTTCACAATATCGGTGGAAGATATCTCTGGTTTAACTCTGCACGTGACCTCAGCCCTCCTTACGGCTTGGCTTCAACCTAGTGCTGGTGCCCCTTCACAGCCCTTCTTCTTGTATGGTGAGAAACGATCAGCAGCGAATACTTGTTCTCTGTCCTGGTTTCATAGATTTCTGTTGTATCCCTCCTCAGACACCTCTTTTCCAGGCTGAAAAGCCTTCACCCAGGGAATCGTGCCTTTACCCCTGCTCATCCCTGGGGTCCTGCTCTCAATCTTTCTCACTTCTATTGTCATTTTGCTATCATGGAGTAAGGAGAGAATAATGCAAGATTCAGGCTACGGCTGCTATACGGATGTCTACAGCAGCACTGTGCTCTTTCTTTGGTCCCTAGTTTTCCCCTAATAATTCCCAATGTTTGGTTTGGTTTTAGGCCACTGCTGGATGTTGAGCTATTGTTTCCATAGAGTTCTTTATTGCAGCCCTCAGTTTTGACTCCTGGGTGCTGGCCATCAGTACAGAGGCCTCCGTGCACGTAAAGATGAGATTTCTAGTTCTACACCCCCCACAGAGTTCAAGATTTTACATTTATCTGCCTTGAATTTCATCTGCCTGTGCCCAGCCTCCCACTCCAGTGAGATATCTGTGACTTTTGCAGCTGTCCCTGCCTTCAGAAAGACAGATCATGGTGTGCATTCAGCAAACTTTGCCGTCTCACCCCTTTTCTGGATCATTTGCTATCCCCTCTTCCAGCACTGGCTCCAGCACAGATACCATGAATCTCCCCTCTGAAAACCAGCAATTTATTCTGATTCCTTGTTGCTGTCCTTTAGCTGTGCCACGTGGAGCCACTGCCTCCAGCTGGGCCAGTTGCCTTCTCAAGGACTTTGCCGAAGACCTTGCCCAACACCTCCTCCTCACGCGCTTGTCAGCTTCTCCTAAAGAAACCCAAAGGGCCCCTCTTGCAAAGCACTCCCTCCTCCACCGCCATACTGGCGTTCTCCCTGTTTGTCCCAGTTCTCCAGCTGGAGGGTAGTCCTATGTGTTGTGATCATTTCTACCAGGCTGCCTGATGTGGACACTGGGGCAACAGTTCATCAGTTCTTCCCTGTTACTCTTCAGAAGGACTTGTCGTCACGTTATTTGCCTTCTAGACCTTTGGTACCAAGAGGATTTAAAATGAGACAGTACTTAATATCAAACAATTAGATTACCTGTATCACGTTAGAGCTCTTGGGTAAATGCTACTTGTTCATAGTTCTTCATAACTGTTCAGGTGATTTAGTTGCCTTAAAACTCCTTACATCAATACTTCGCTTTGAGACAATGACAAACGCATGGCTGCCCTGCTTGCTGGGCCGGGGCAGCCTTAGCCTGATCCAAGGTACAGCTGGAACAGGGTCAAGACGTGGGGAAACTGGTGGACAGAGTATGTGAGGAGCACCGCTAACCGCCACAAAAAACTGGGGACACGGAAACAGGAGTCAAGACCTCAAAGCAAAAAAAGCGACATCTCCAGCAAAGAGATGCCCGATGGAGCCGGCAGGGAGCGGGACCCCCGGCAGCCCCGTGGTGCCGCAGCCCGGTGTCCGCAGGCTGGGGGTCCCCAGGAGCCCGTGGAGGCTCCCACGGACGGGAACGATGGGTTGGCGTTTGGGTCCAAGCTGCCACCAAGGGCAGGTTTGTGCGAGAGACCGGAGCTTTTGTGTTTGCCTCTCATTACCTTTTGCAAAAGGTGCTTTGTACGGAATTAAGAACAGGATTTGTTTCTTCAAACTTTTGCGATTTTAACATCTGCTTGTTTTGGTAAATTTGACAGGGACTCTCTTTTGTCTCTTTTATTTTATTTTATTTTATTTTTTTTTTAAACAGAAATTCTATGAAAAGTGTTTTAAAAAGTGCTAACTGACAAGCCTACACAGGCTGCCTCCACTCAGGGAGCACTCTGCACAGTTGTTAACTTGTTAGACAGGAGCTAGATTACAATCATAAATAAATGATTTGCTGTCTCCTTACATTCAGACATGTAGCTTTTAAAGTGTAGCTGTCATCCCTGAATCAGATTTAGTCAAATGCTGTGTAACTGCAAAATTATCCTATCCTTACCTTTTTTTATTCTCCATATAATGGACAGTTAAATTGGATTTTCAAATTTGAAGTGCATATGTTTTTCAAATCCCCACAGGGTTGCCATTTTTTCATTTCTAAAGCAACTCACTAATGTTTATCATTACCACACAGAAATATTACAATTCTTAAGGGGCACCTTATAAAATCAGTACAGGAGAAATATGCTTTATCGTCTCAAAATGAAACCAATTTCTCAGCTGATTTGCAATTTATTTACATGTTAGCACTTGATTTTCTGCTGATTTATAGCCCCACATGCCTGTGTCTTAGCTGCTTTCTAAATAAACACAATCAGGTTGGGAAAGCTAATACCAAATTACGGAGCTTTGTTCTAGCTTTACTCTATTAATAAGTTAAATCTTTTACCAATAGTGCCTGGTGTCCCTTAGCACCGAGTGCAAGGAAAAGTCATGCGTGGTATTTTATAAGGCTGGAGTTCTGGTGTGCTATAAATAATCAGTAGGTGTGGAGAATCTAAGGGGAAAATAGAGATCTCAGAAAAAGCACAAGCAAAAAAACGTAGTAGCACAATTATTCTATTTTTTTTAAGCTATAAACTTCAAGATTTAGTCACACCTCGCAAAAACTCCAGTGCTGTGGACATTTTATTTTGCACGGCCATTTAAGACCTTCCTTGCACGGCGGCTTTGCAGGAAACACGCTGCACGTAGGAAATCCCACTTTCGGCATGTTGTCGTGGCGTGCGTGCAGCTGCACGGGGACCGGGTGGCCAGTGCTGGGGATTGTCTCAGAGTAAGTTTTTTAATGGCAGGTAAATTATTCATCGGTATGTAAAATAATACTCTCAGCCTTAACTAACGGGGTAGTAAAAATAACCTCTGGCGAAGATCTCATACTTTCAAGGTTCGGTTCATTAATAAACAATCCGAAAGCGAGTCGGCACAACGCGTTCTGGAAGTCCAAGCCATTTGATGGGCGATTCGGCAGGGAGCGGGGCGCGGAGAATTCCAATATGCATTAGTCTTGGGGAAGCACACCTTTTTCACTACGTAAGGTGCATGTGCAAATTCTATGGATAATTAATGCAACAGTTACTTCAGCAGCATCAAAAGACCCACTGTTTAATTCAACATCCTACGAGTGCAGTGTGACAGCAGAGAGGAGCATTATTCCTGGCAATGAGTGACAGAGGGCATCAAGCATTCTTCTGAAATGCTCTCGCATCTCCCGCGAATGGCACATCAGGTGTGTCTGAGCTGCATTAATTACAGGATTGCACACTCGCATCAAGGCTCAGCTGCTCGGGATGCCAGCCTGCCCTGGCACCGCGCGCCGCAGCCCCCTCGCCATCCCTGCAGACGAAGGGGATGCTCTACAAAAAAACATGGGAGCAACTAGTGCCTGCGCGAGCTGCTGTGATCACTGGTACCAGGATATCTTGTAGGAGCTGGGGAGGTGCCCGCAGAGAGGTCGGAGGAGCAGACCTTCAAACGCCAGACACTAGTACCAGCCTGGGCTTGGCTCTGCTGAGCCGGGGCCACCTGAGCAGCCCTCCTGGTCCCTTTCTCTCACCAGGACCAGGCGCTCACCACCGTGTCCAGCCTGTTGACACACCGGCCGTGTCTCAGGCACTGGAAAACAAGTGTAAAAAAGCCAGAGCAGTTTCTTTGGAGAAGTCATGGTGGCTTTAGCACGGTTATGAACCAACCAACCAACCAACCAACCAACCAACCAACCAACCAGTGCTGCCACCAGAAGGGTCCGTGCCCAGATGCCCACTCGCTCCCTGGAGCCTGCCCAGCCTCTCCAGGAGCACATACCACGTTCATGCCACACGTGAGCTGGATCTGCTGGCAAACTCCACACCCTGCAGCTTGGCAATTAAAATCCAAAGGGGCAAGAAGGGACCTGGCCAAGGGTGAGCGTGGGAAGGAGGAGCCGGGGGTTGTGACCTTGCCCCCATTCCTTCCCCAGGCAGCAAACCCAGCCCTGGCACCCACAGCAAGGCGGCAGCAAGGGCCGTTTCGTGCCTGCGCACATTACTGGCTGCTCAATGGTGTTCTCTTTGTTTTTTCCTGTTGACATTGATCATAATTGTTAGCCCATCGATTGACACGCAGACTCCTTGACAGAATAACAAGGAATGCTCCGTGCCAAATTATTCACTCTCCACCGGCTAAATCGCGCATCCTCCTGCAATCAAACCGCAACCGCTTCCAGCAGGTGGAAAACAAAGGTCCTGTAATTCCAAGCGGGGGTGCAAAGAGCTGGGCGGCAGTGGCAGAACATCAGGTTCCCGGTGCTCCCCACCGCCTGCCAGTGATGGGTATGTGACAGCAATAATGATAGCGTCAGCGGAGCCGGCCCTGCTGCCTGTGCAGCCGGAGCGGCAGGGAAATACAGGAGGGAAAATGAACCGCAGCGAGTGGAAAGGGCTGAGCGACCAAACCCAACCCAGAGCAGGGCAGAAATCTCTTTTCCCCTTAGAATTTGGAGTTCGGAGCTCAGGGTCTGACCTGCAACCGTGAATTAAAAATAAGAAATCTGATTTTCGGCTGGTTTAAAGTCAGCGCGGCTCCTTCGAGTTCAGGGGGACAGACCAGCATAACGCCCTTTGCCTCGGTGGACAGGCACTGGTTTGTGTTGGGCTGGGGCTCTGTTCAGTGCCAAGCTCTGTGCCGGCGCTGAGCCGCTTTCCGAACCCCAGCTATGGAGCTTGGAAGGTATCACCTGGGGCTGAACATACACCAGAGAAGCATCAGAGAAAGTACACTCCTTCTCCCCCAGGAAAGCTTGCTTTGCTGAAAGTCACAGCTCTTCCCGGTTATTTCTTATGAATATTCAACTGTGCCGGGGATCTCATTCAGCAAGGGAGCCTGAAGAACCTGTGGGTGCTTATGCAAAAATCCAGGCTCTTGACACCAACGGTGCTTATTTAGTTGATGTGAAATCTCTCCAGTTTTCTTCTCCCAGTACCTACACAGGCTTTGTGGGCTGAAATGTATTTTCCAGCAAATCATTCATCAAAGACCTAGAGCGATGCGTAGCACATGTGACAGAAAAAGAAAATGGCCACCTAGATAATGGCTTAAGGACACCCAAGAAAGACATTTGACGAGCAAAAAACTTCCTGTGAATTTGTGCTGGGATAAGGGTTAAATAGGGGACTATCTATAACATCTTGTGTCAATCAAAAGGAGTCATCTGTGCAAATCTGTGGCAGGATCTCAAAGGGAACTCTGGCATGTCAGAGGCTGGGCTGGGCACGGATTAGTCAGGAGCTAGAAAGGGCTTATAAAAACCTGACGTGAAAATGCTTTGCTTTGCACGCATTTTTATAGCATGAGAGTATACGCGGAGAGCTGTTATCCCGCTGGCTGCTAGGCAGAAGCAGGGAAAAACAAAGAAATATATTTTGGGAAAAAAGAAAGGACTTCAAAGAAGACATCCTCCCAGTGCGGGAAGAGGGTTGCTGAAGAACCTCGCCTGGCTTTCGGGGAGCTGGAGAGGCGCCACTCGCAGACACTTCTGATAATGCTGGTTTTCTTTCCCTTTGTTTTGACTTAACAGCGTTTTCAGAGCTGGCTCCCCCGTCCCTCCCGCCGGACCCGGACCCCTCGCCAGGAGCCATCCCCCTGCCCCGCTCCCCGCAGAGCTCTGCTGCTGCCGGCGGCTCCTCCAAAACTGCCTTTTAAGAAATCGGGGCAGAGAACAAGGGAAGTGGGTCCTCAATGACGTAAGTGTTACAGATCTCTGAAATAAGCTGGGCTCATTAATAGCTTCTCTAAACATTGCAGGCGCTGGCGATGATCTCTGTGGTGGTTTGCTGTGTGAGAGGGTTGAAATCTGCTGGCGAATCTTGACATTTTCAGACCCGTGGTGGGCCACATGCTGGAAGACCTGCTCGTTTCCCTGTTCTGATTGACTCCGCAGCTTCGCCATGATGTGGCAGACTGTTTGGAGGGATCCATGTCAGGATATTTTAGGGAAGCCACTGCTAACATTGCTGTGAATACAATCTCTCCGTGCATTGCACAAATCCCTTCCCTGGTGGGAATTAACGTGGCAGGGCTGGAGCTCGCCGAGGGCTTCTGCGGGCGAAGATGGAGTGCCTGTTGCAGAGGCAGATGGACCCGCTGGGGTCTGCAGGGAGAGAGCATTTCTGTGCGGCAGCATCTTCCCTGTTATCCTAATGAGAGCCCAACCAGGCGCCGAGGCGTCGGAAGACTCCAGCACAAAGCACCGGTGCTGCCCGCTATCACCCCCCGCTGCTGCGGTCCAGGCTGCGAAACCCAGTGGTACCCAGATCCCGCAGGCTGCGCGGGGCATGGGCAACCTCATCCCAGCATCACTGGCCCGTGGGCAGAGCCCTGCTCGCAGCGGGGCACCTGAACCCCGCAGCCACCAGCACCCGCCTCCGCTCTCTGCTTCTCCACGAGAAGCTTCGCAGGCTATTTAATAGATTGCCGCAGAATGACTCTATTCTCATCAATCCACACACTGCTTAATTAGTTAATAATTTACTGCAGATAAACTTTGCACTTTGCAGTTTCAGCCGCCTCCCCGATACCCCCAGCCTCTCAGGGGAGCTGGGGAAGGGATGGGGATACGCTGGGGGAACAGCTCAGGGCACTCGCGCCCTGGCTACAGGGTTCCCCGGCTCTTAACACTTTGTTTTGGAGCCACAGACTTGCTCAGCAGAGCCAATTTCAGTGAACCTGCTTTCTCTAACATACATCCTCTTCAGCTGTGTTTTGTAGAAAGGGAGGAAAAAAAGCCCACCCCTAAATATTTTCCCTGGGATAAGCCCCCATGTTAGAGCCATGTCCCTTTCATGCTGTTGCACATGGGCTGATATTTAAGGCAGGGACTTATTGTATAACCCAGTGCCTGTGGGATTAAAAAAAATAAAAAAAAAAAAATAGTCTCCATGGAAATGGAGGCCATATCTTTTGAAAACTGTATCAGAGCTCTCTATCCTCTCCCCTTTATCATTGTATTTTAACCTACCAGCTGCATATTTAAGAGCAGAGCTTGCAAGATGATCTTACCCTTTTTTATTATTTTCCCTCATGTGTTAAGGGAGGGAATACTGACAGGGACAAGTGACAGCTCGCTAATTATTCCCTTACTGCCACTGCTGTTCTTGTTTTGGACGTGTTGCTCATTTTCCTCTGCTCTTCGCACTGAATAATGCATGGGTCCCTATCAGTATTCATGCAGTACCTTCGGGAACTGCCAGCCTAACTAGCTGATAACTGATTCAGTTTGTAACCGGTGCCTTTGGGAGTTGCAAGGAAAAGTAGCCAAGAACAAATTTAACACTTCTTTCTCATTGCCTTAGAACATCAAGGAGAGGTACAGGAGGACTGCGCATGAAATACATTTGTTGCCCGAAGCTGTTGGAGGTACATAACTAAAGTAAGCGCGTTTAACCCAGCGCGGCGCAGGCTGGGAGGTCAGTGGGCAATCCAGATGGGAGCACCCGGGAGGGAGAGGGCGAGGAATCAGCTCTTCCCAAGCAGTTGTTTTCAGCAGATGCCCTCTCTAGGTTTGGCGGGGAGGTGCCAAGAGAAGCCACCCCGGAGCCATCTGTACTTTGGAGTGGGAAATAGTGCAAGGCTGGTGCAGGCATCGGGGTGTGCTCCGGCTTCTCAGTTGCTATCGGTGTGGTATGAGCACATGGGAGCAGTGACCCCGCAGGGCTGGAGCCAGCCGGGAGCGGGACGGGGCGCATCCTCGCCCCCGCCCTGCAAAGTGCCAACTGCCGGTGCCGGCACACAGGGCTGGCCCTGAGCAACGCCTGGGAAGCAGAGCCTGGTCCCTTACAGCAAGGTCTGTACTGCTCCAAAGCAAGCTTCCAGAGCCTCCGCTCATCCCAGGGAGATATAAAGCGAGGGAGGATGGGTAAAAGCAATTTCCTCTCTTCCTCTGTTAAATATGATTGCGAGCGGGAAGAAAGAGAGAGTGAAGTTTGGCATTTTGGAGTGTGCCACATTCATTAAAGGTGAATGGTAACTCTGCATACTGCGTGAAATACACATTTCCTTGCCCCACAAGGACTGGGCTCACGCTGCTGAGAGCTGCTCCGCGGGGAACGGGCTGTTCCCTCCACAGGAAGGATGAAAAACTGCACTGAGCAGTTGGCTGAGTATTCTTGCTCCAGCTTGTCATCTGACGTGTCAGATGGTGTGACCTTAACCACCCTTAATGGCATGACCTTAACCACCATATCCACAGTTTCATTCCTCTCCAAGTGTGTGTGTATATATATATATTTTTAAACTAGTGCTATGGAGAAAGATATGCATTCGGTTTTGGGTTTCGTCAAAGTTGTCAGACGTGTCTTTTGAAGGTGCTGAAAGCAAATGGGGAGATGACCTCGTAAGTGTCCATCATGCCTCATGCGATGGACAGAGGTTCAAGCAGGAAAATTTAAAAGGTCTTTTCGGAGCTCACACTAGGAATTATTCTGCTAGTTCAAATAAAATGAACTTTGTTGAGAAAGTTTAAAAGTTCCCCTTCCAAGTAAAGACCATCCAGCTGAATGTGAGACAGTAAAGTGAAGTTTTTTTCACAAGGGACAATGTTCCTGAAATGCAGCCAGATTTAAGAGCAACTTCATCAAGATGTAACAGAAAAGCCACAGCTGGGCTGTGTGCAGGCTGGACGGGGACACGGACGTCCCCCGCCGTCAGCCGTCAGTGCCGGCAGCCACAAGCGCTGCATTCAACAGGAGCCCCTTCAGACACGGGGACGAGAGCAGGGGTGTCGCGGGGAGGACGAGATAGAGGGACACGGTGACCCAGCTCAGGAAGCTCTTGACTCAAAAAAAACCTGCTGAGTGTTAATTGATTCTTCTCTGCTATTCCCATTTTAGGCTTTTCTGTGCTTCTTTGCCAGGATGTACTGCTCTCTTGCTCCCAGTACCAGGAGAGAGACCAGTTGGCCATATCGGAAAATCCTGTGCGAGCTGCCCCATCAGCCCTTCCAGAGATGTGCAAACAAGGTATTCACTGACAGCCAGCGACCTGGCTGGGGGGGGATCAACCTCTCCCTCCTTGTGGGTTCTGCGGAAGTTGACAGCAGTTTGTATATAGAGTCTGCTAAAACCCAAGGCTAATTGGACAAAATTAGTGACATCTTTTAAAAGGTAGGGAGAGAGTTGAATAATGCTGATCTCTTTATCGTGCTGCCTATAATTACAGCAAAAAAAAATAATAGGATGTCAATAAGATAATCAACTACAGCATTGAAAATCCCGTGGTGATGACTGCTCTCCTATTCCTTGCCCCCTGTCTGCCGGAGAAGTTTGGCTTCAGCTGCAACATGCACATTGTTAACTTGGCAGTGTCACTCCGGCGCCTCTTTCAGTGAACAATTTTCCCCAACCATAGTAAGGCTTGGAAAGACATTCACCAGTGTCTGTGGTGCCTCTGGGGAGCCCCTTGGAAGACAAGAAAAAAAGCCTCAAGATACTGTATGTCAGTCTATCTCTCACTATAATTATCTTTATTGATTGGGGAGTCATTTACATTTCCATATCTCTGCGTTTCCTGTTAGTGCTACTGTTTAGTTGTGTTCATGGATCAGATTTCAAGAGATTTCATCCCAGGCAAAAAAGCCTCGTTATGTATGAACTATATGCAAATCTCAAAAGAGAGGTGATGGGGCTTTATGGCAAGAAATAACACCAGGAATCAGTGGGAGGAGAAACGAGGAAGCGGCCATGTCAGCAAAGCCATTTTTCATGGCATCCCCATCACAAGGTAATGCACTGCACAGATTTCCTCCCAATATTTACTCAAAATGAAAAGGAACAGAAATGCATGAGGACACAAAGCCACCAAACCAGAAATTCCTCTTTCCTGTAGGTTTGCGATGTGTCCTGAGGGGATAGATCCTCCTGTAGGCAGGTATACAGAAATATCTCTTAACTCAGGCTTGGAAACAGTTGAGGATGGCTCCTCAGAGTATGCTCTCCCCTAAATACTCTGCTGGCAGAAATCCTGCTCATTTTCTTTCTGCTTACCCCCTGTTCTGTAGCTCCACGTGTCTTCTGCTGCTTCTCGGCAGCAGAAAATAACCAGCTGAGATGCCCCTTCACTTTAACACCCCGGTGCCATGCAGGACGCTGTCAGTCTTGGGTCACGTTTCGAGGAAGGCAACGTTTGCCCCTGTGTTGGTGGACACTGACTGGGTGTGGGGACAAAAAAGGCGGCAGTGGCAAAAATACCTTTTCATGACAAAGGCTGCGCAATGACACTGTCTGGAGTGAGATTTCAAGTGCAACCTTCAAGTGAACCTCAAGTGCAGGAATTAGCCGGTATCTCTGCAGGAATTGAAATCTCAGACTTGTGCTTCTTCTCGCCGGTGCCCAGCTGGTGGCCAGGGGAGAGGGAAAGAGCAGGAGAGGGTCTCCTGCATCCCCCCCTGCTGCACCCTCCTGCGTGACACCAGACCTCAGCCACAGCACGTCAGGGACCAGATGTGGCCCCGTGGACCGCAGAGGAGGGCGCTGCTTCCCTGCATCACCTGGGAACACCCCAGTTACCCGGGCTTGGACCACTCCATGCCCCACCTCGGCGGTTAGGGTTGCAGCATCTCTGAAAACAGCCGCTTTCCTCCCTCTAACCAGCCCCTCACACTCAGCTCGGTCTCACCCAGACTAGACGCAGAATCTGTGCTCCAAAATGGATGTTTTTCCCATTAAAGAGCTGCACAAACATTTTATTTCCCATTTGTGGCCCTTTTGCAAACAGCAGAGAATCCACTCTTTCCTCCAGAAGATTTGTGTCCGAGGGAGCTCCCAGGCTGACATAAAGCTGCCCATACTTTCAAGAGGCCTCTCTGGTAAGCTCTTATTTCTTGGATTCCTTCCCAAATTGAGGCAGTATCACTTATGGGAAGCAGCAAACAGGAGTGATATGAAGCATTGAGAAAACCTTCCCGTTTCAGCAGAGGCGCAAGTGTCATGTCTCTACAGAAATATCAATTATATTTCCTGTACGGCTAATGAGATAGCAGTTGGCAAACATTAGCAGGTAAACAGTCAAACACAGCCTAGCACATAGTTTGGGCTTTTTGAATTAAATTTTCCCGTTATTAAAGTGTCCCTGAGCGCTGCACCCGCTGGCATGCCCAGATAAAGAGCCCATAATAATCAATGGAGTGTAGTGAGATGCATGAGGGATCCCTTCCTCCTCCGGTTCCTGGCTAAACAAACCCACCGGGGGCTCCGCACCTCCAGCGGGAACAAACACCACCATCGGATGGGCCACTGGAGCTTTGACCAGCATCCCTCAAACTCCTTTTAACCGTGTTTTGACTACATCATATTACTTCATCCAGTTAAACCATCATTTCACTGTGCCCCAGGGACAGCCAGGACCTCATCCCCTACCCCACATCGGCCATGAGCCCCAGCACCGTGCCCCGTGCCCAGTGGGGGAGATATTTTATGTTGGGAGATATTTTATGTTGTGACTTATCTGTTCGCCTCTAGCTGCAGGCTGGGAGATACTCTATATGAATATATTCAGGCTAATTTTGAATAACTCCAGCATTTAGATGTCTTTATCCTGCAGGGATTGCAAAGCTGCACAATTGTTTAGCTGGATTTTGCAGAATCTGCAAGGAGATCACGGTCCTGCTTGCACCCAGCCTGCGGCTCTGGGTGCAGGGCTCCAGCTCTTGGGTGCTTTGGCACGGCATGACACCCGTGCACCCTCTAGCGCACCCACAGGTTTGCCGATGGCACCAAGCTCTGTGGTGCCATTGGCACTCTGGAGGGAAGGGATGCCATCCAGAGGGACCTGGACAGTCTTGAGAGGTGGCCCCGTGTGAACCTCATGAAGTTCAACCAGGCCAAGTGCAGGGTTCTGCACCTGGGTCGGGGCAATCCCAAGCACAAATCCAGGCTGGGTGGAGAATGGATGGAGAGCAGCCCTGAGCAGAAGGACTTGGGGGTGTTGGTGGATGAGAAGCTCAACATGAACCGGCAACATGTGCTGGAAGCCTACAAACCCCCCGCACCCTGGGCTGCATCCCCACAGCATGGGCAGCAGGGCGAGGGGGGGATTCTGCCCTTCTGCTCCGCTCTGTGAGACCCCCCTGCAGTGCTGCCTCCAGCGCTGGGGCACCAACAGCAGAAGGACACGGAGCTGCTGGAGCGGGGCCAGAGGAGGCCCCGGAGATGCTGGGAGGGCTGGAGCCCCTCTGCTGTGAGGACAGGCTGAGAGAGCTGGGGGGGTTCAACCTGGAGAAGAGAAGGCTCCGGGGAGACCTCAGAGCCCCTTCCAGTCCCTGAAGGGGCTCCAGGAAAGCTGGGGAGGGACTCTGGATCAGGGAGGGGAGCCATGGGATGAGGGGGAATGGCTTTAAACTGCAAGAGGGGAGATTTAGATGAAATATTGGGAAGAAATTCTTTCTTGTGAGGGGGGTGAGCCCCTGGCCCAGGTTGCCCAGAGCAGCTGTGGCTGCCCCATCCCTGGAGGGGTTCAAGGCCAGGCTGGACGGGGCTTGGAGCAACCTGGGCTGGTGGGAGGTGTCCCTGCCCAGGGCAGGGGGTGGCACTGGGTGGGCTTTAAGGTCCTTTCCAACCCAAACCGTTCTGTGATGATACTATAACAGTCCCCAGGGCACCCGCAGCACTTTTCAGGGGTGACACCAGGATTACCTGTAAGCGGGTACCTGCTCTACAGATGGGGAAGTCGAGGCACAGACTGGCCAACTTGACTCCTCTGGGATCACCACGCTCTCATTAAAAAACAGCTTTTTTCCCCACAGCATGTGTGTTTTACCTCATCAGAGCTTCCTCTGCGCATTTTTACTGCTCTGTTCTTTTTGGTGAATAAGAGCACATATCTGATTCAGCATTATTATTAATCCCATATGTAGCTTATGAAGGGAGGGAAAAGCAGTAATTAAATGCAGTCATAAGTTAAAAGAATTGAATGTGTGTTTCTTGCTTGCCTAATATCTGGCAAGTGCCTCATGTTTACTCAGTCATCTGCCTCTGATTCGGCTGAATTGTGAGGTTTTTCTACCACGCTGTGTGCTCCCTTTGTCCTGGCCATGGATACAGAGGGGTTTGTGGGATGCCCTTTATCTTCCAGAGTTTTCTGCGCTAAAGAATTACCTGCCAGGGCCAGCACCCATCCCTGCACGTAGGTACGCGTGTGCTTTCTCAAGCACAGCTGGCTTTCCTAAGCTAACAGCACAATTAACAGATTTCAGACTCAAATCTGAAAAGACACAAACTTCTACACCAAAAATTCTAGCAGGAAGATGAAGAATTTTTCACAGCCTGCTGGGAAAGGGGCAGCTGTGTGGGGATGCTGGAGTGGGGTATGGCAGGAGGGAGACAAGGACCAGTTGCTGACACTAGGCACTGAAGAAAAAATCAGAAAGGGGGCATCCATGCCGTAAGAGGGAAAAATGAAACTAAATACTAGGAAAAGGTTGCAAAAGTCTAGAAGAGCAAAAGGAATCAACAGGAAAAAGAAAAAAAGAAAAAACCCAACCTGAGGGTCCAGAAGCTATAAAGACACAGATAGCCTACCCAGGCAAGGAATGTGGTGACACTGGAGATGGTGTGGCAGGACATGATCCAGCAGGAGCTGGCAGGGAACCCCCACCAGGAGCACGACAGCCTGGTGGCAGCCTAGTGTCTTACCACAGTGTTTGCAGATGGCTTTTACAGTGTGCTTGGGGGTGCTTGGTCCTGCCATCCTGCCCCTCACAGGTGGAAACCCGGGGCAGGTGAAGCATATATCAGGGTAACGGCATCAGCCCTGGAAGAAACTGGCTTTGGGTAAATTTTGTGGGGGTTAGCCTTGTAGTCTTATGTAGAGAGCAAGTGTGTGGTTTTAATTCAGGCTTTTTCTGAAACAAAACCAAGTTCTTGTGTTCTGCGAGATGCTGGTGTGCCATTCTGTTAGTAGGGGATGGTGCACAGCTTTACCTAAAGAGTGGAGTTTCTGCTCATTGCTCTTGGGAGCTCCTTTCCTGCAGCTGTTCTGTGAGACCATTTTGGAAAGGTCCTTCTAGACTGAGAGTAAGGTAACCCTTTAGGAAAAAAAAAAAAAAGCATGAATTAATAGCAGTGTACTGGTAAGATGTGAGCAATAAGGAGAGCATAGACTTCTACCTAGTCCTAGTGCAGTGAGCTTTCAAGTGGTTCCTAGACCAAGCTTCATCTCTCTGAAATAGGGTGAGTTATGAGCTCTCTGAGTTGTTTCTCTCCCTCAGGCACTGGAGGGTTTTAGAGTTTCCCCTTGCCAGGGTCAAGATCTGCTTCAAGGTACTCGACCAGCAGCGTGTGGGATGAGGTGGTGCAAAAGCCGAGTGTTCGGGGCTGCGGGGTTTCTGCCGCGGAGCCGGTGGGTTCCTGCCGGGTGCTGCAAGAGCTGGTCTTGCTCTGCGGGTGATATTGGGAGAACATACATCCTTTGTAATCTACTTTAATATTTTAACTACTATAAAATCTCCATGTCCCATGAAGTCCCAGGACTACCTTCACCTGCAGGGGCTGTGGTGTGCTCTGCCAGCCCCCGGCTGGGTGTCACACTGCGGTTCTTCTGGCCGGGTCCCTCGCAGCTCGGCATTCCCACCCAACCCTCCTTCCCTGTTTCTTTCTTGCTATTCCCTCCATCCAGAGGATCATTTTTCAGACAGCCCCAGTGCTTTGCCCTGCAGTCAGACTATTTAGTCTGGTTTTGGTGACCCTGTCTGACTGCTCAAGAATAAGCTCTCAGGTTTCTCTTTTCTCTGCAATCACTACACTTTTTTTTTTTTTTTNCCTTTTTTTTTTTTTTTTTTTTTTTTTTTAAGCAAATACATACCTTTGAGCCTCAGCCTTTCAGAAGGACTTAAGGTGGTCCCATTCTCCTTCCTCTGTGCGAAGAGAAATGCTCAGAATAGGGCTGGGATTTGCATTCCTTCGCAATTGTGCTGCGGGAGTGCAGGGTTACCTTCCCTTATTAGTCACTCTAGAGTGGCCATTCAGAGCTAATATTTACCAAAAAAATCGAAAAAAGCCAGGAATACCCACGCTGTGATGTACAGGCAGCGCATATCTCTGGGCACTAAAGCAAAGACACCACTGGAGTTTTCTTTGGAGGAGTGATGATATAATTTTTGGGTGGACTAATACGCGCTGAAAAAGCCCATTGTGCTTTTAAATGTTAATTCTAAGCGCTTTAAAAAATTCCCAGAAGCTCTTTCCTTTGTGCTGCTCAGCCATTGTCCATCGCCCCTAGCAAGAGTTCACATTGTGCCTCCGCATTGTGCGCTGGGTGCCGAGTCAGCAGAACCGGCTCCTGCTCGGGATGGATGGCTGCGGCTCTTCACCACTTAATTTTGCTTTAATTACTATACACAAGTCGAGGCAGCTAATCGCTCATCACGGGCTTTACGTTTTAGACGCCGTTACTCCAGCTTCTGAAATACAACAGTTGCTAAATGTGCAGAATGACTTTTAAAAAGTGGGGCTCTATAAAGGGTTAAAGGTGTGAAATATCTTTCTTCACAGATAACAAGCAAAGAATGTATTTTAAAAATAAAATGTAAGGGACTGATGGCATATCATATAAAATTTCTGGAGCTTCGCGCTCCGAGCAGTAAAAGTGCTGACGGTGACAAGCCAGGGGAGGCTTTTCCATCGATCAGAAAATAAAAGTTAAGCAGGGGCTGGTGCTGGGCCGGGATAGCTGGATTCATCCCGATTTATTGGGCCTACCGCAAAACACAATGACTGCTGGTTGTGGATCGTTCAGCCGCCGCGTGCTAATGAAGTCTGCATTAATTAGCCACTGTGGATTGATTTTCGTGATTTGTCTGTCTGGGGCCCTCAAATGAGTCTGGAGGAACTTGGTGCTTGACCTTCACCGCGTTCAATGAGAGGGGAGACTCCTCATTCCCTGGGTATTGGGGGAAAAAAATCTCCATTTCTGGGGCTCGTCCTGTCTCCAGGTGCCTTCCCGGGGGTGCTCTGCTCTCCCTCCCGGCTTCCCATGGCGGTTCTGAGGGTGGGGATATTTTTATTTAATGATTCTTGCTGCGATGGAGGGAAACCGCAGTGAGTTCCCAGCTCTGATAGAGGAGGCGCTGAGGGGGGAGAGAGCCCGAACACCCATCGCGAACCCGGAGTGGTTTTGCAGGGGACGCTAATGGGAAAAATAGCAGCAAACTGATTTTAAAAGAGGTTTGGAGGGGT
The DNA here is from genome assembly GCA_013398915.1 of Dromas ardeola. Classification (NCBI taxonomy): domain Eukaryota; kingdom Metazoa; phylum Chordata; class Aves; order Charadriiformes; family Dromadidae; genus Dromas; species Dromas ardeola. The sequence continues at coordinate 236,913 of VYZM01010225.1, forward strand.
CTCTGCACCCCCTTCCACCGCACCGCCCAGAAGCTTTTCAAGCGGAACAGCCTGCAGCTATTACAATAAACACCTCAGCCGCAACCTGTCTCTCATTTGCATATTAGCAGCCTTAATTTTGATGAAATATGCAAATGTATGCAAAATGAAATTCATCTCATAATGACACAAGGCGATTAAACAATTTTTATGCTTAAATATTCTGTTTAATGAAATCAAACAGACCCATGCGTGTGACAAATTTGCCTCAGCATGGAGAAATTAGTGGATATCAAAAAACTAACACAGAATCCCAAACACGGGACGTACTGCGCCGGGCATTGAAATCGCCTCTTCAGCGTGAAAATAATCAGTGTTTCTGATAACCAAATGAACTGGAAATTATATTACAGAGAACTGCTAAAATAAGTTAGTGGCAAGGTACTTTGTTTCCTACTCTCCAAAGAAATCCCGTTCTCCGGCCATCTTTTATTTATGTTCCAGATGTTAAATTGAGTAAGCACGCTTGTAGGTTCTTTTTGCGGATATTTTTGTGTTTTAAATAAAAAGATGATCATATAGCCTCGCTCAGCTGCAAACAAAGGGTCCTTGGTGGATGTGGCACCGCTAGATGAATGCGATGCCGGCGGTGCCGGTCGGGTGCTGCGGGGCCGTCCCTGCCAGCGTGGTACGGTGCTGGCACTGCTCCTACTCCCCAGTCCCCATCCCGCTGCCAGCCACCGTGAGCTGCTCTTCGCTATAGTTACGCTCCCAGTTGCTGGTGCTGCAGATGTTTTATTAGACGCAAGAGTCTGGAGCAGGGTGCCTGGACTTGCATCCCCCGACACTTCAGCACCCTGCTTAAAGCTTGTGCAGGCTCCTTAAATGTTTCCTTTGCCTTTCTCTGCAACCTGATCATGGAATCCTAGAATGGTTTGGGTTGGAAGGACCTTAAAGCCCACCCAGTGCCACCCCCTGCCCTGGGCAGGGACACCTCCCACCAGCCCAGGTTGCTCCAAGCCCCGTCCAGCCTGGCCTTGAACCCCTCCAGGGATGGGGCAGCCACAGCTTCTCTGGGCAACCTGGGCCAGGGGCTCACCACCCTCACATTTCTTCCTAATATCTCATCTAAATCTCCCCTCTTGCAGTTTAAAACCATTCCCCCTCATCCTATTGCTCCCCTCCCTGATCCAGAGTCCCTCCCCATCTCTCTTGGAGCCCCTTGAGGGACTGGAAGGGGCTCCAAGGTCTCCTCGGAGCCTTCTCTTCTCCAGGCTGAACCCCCCCAGCTCTCTCAGCCTGTCTTCATAGGAGAGATGCTCCAGCCCTTGGAGCACCTTTGTGGCCTCCTCTGGACCCATTGCATGTCCTTCTTGTGCTGAGGACTCCACAGCTGGACACAGTACTCCCCGTGGGGTCTCACGATGATCTTGTCCACCCTGGCCTCCCAACAGGAGCATCCCGCCCAGCATTGGTGGGGCTGAGGCTGCTGAGCCCCTGAACCTTCTTTGGTCCTCAGGTCACCAACGGCAGAGCGTTGGGACAAACTGGAGTGTGGGCGGACTCTGCAGGACTCGTGGCATCAAATGGGGAACTGGAGCTGCTGCGGAGCGTGATGGAGTCGTGTTGCTGATGGCATCTCAGGCTGCTCCGGCCATGAGGATCTGGCCCTGGGATGGTGCCATTCCCCTGCCTTGGTAGGGAGGGAGGGACTCGCGTGGGTCCCCATGGAGCCCTCTGTCCCCTTGAGTGCGGGGACACCTGGCTCCTGCGCAGAGAATGGGAAGAGGCTTTTCTTTATTTATGCAGCTGTTGCAGAAAGGGTTTGTTTTTATCAACTTGAACTATATTTGGTTTTCCTCTTCTTATTCTACACCAAGAGCTTTCTCCCAGCTCCCAGGGCATGGTCCCCTGGCCAGGACTGGGGGCTCCCTGCTCCAGCACCGCTCCTGTACGGGAACCTCCCGCACCCGCAGTGATGGGGCTGCGGTGTCAAACCTTACAAAACCCCCAGTCTGGATACGGGGAAAAGGGGAGAAGCACATAAGACCATTATCTCCCAGTATTTCATTTCACTTTTGCTCTCCAGCCATCAAGTTCACGGATTTCTAAGGCACACAAAAGGTGACAGTGATGTTAGCCATGGGGAAGGAACCTACTTTTTGAGAAGAAGAAACCAGTTAGGAATTATTTCCAGTTTGGTGGCTGGTTCCTCCTCCACTCCCTGGTGCAGTGCTCTCCGCTGAAACCAGCCCTTCCTCCTGCAGAGGTTAGAAACTCCCTGGTGCGGGAAACACAATCTCTGCGCCCCAGTCTGGACCAGCAAGACTTGTTCTTGCTGCCGTGCTGGAAGGAAAGACCACAGTGACCCTCCATCGTAACGCTGAGCCTGTTACCATTAATGGTTTGTCCAGATGTCGCTGCTTTCCCCTCTCGGTTCAGATATGATAAAACTGAGGTAATTTAGTATTAGTCCCATGCATACTCCTGTTTTATTTTTCCGTGGACTCTTTTTATTACCAATATGTTTTGAAATGAACTTGCTGCTGATGGTTTTCCCATGTTCCAATTAACTTTGTTGTGCTGAGTAATAGGTAAATTCATGACTGCCCTCGTCGTTTTCTAGACCCACAGGTGCTGCAGGTCTGCTAGGTCACCCGAGGAGATCGCGCTCCAGGATGTATTTCCCAATACTTAGTCTACCTTCTTAGTTGCGTTCTTGTTTTGTTTTCAGCATGCAAAATGAAAGTTTCTACAGCTTCCTTTGGGCATCTCGTACATCTTTCTGCCAGGAAAAGAGAAAGCTGGGATTCTTAATCTGTGCTTGGGTCCAACTCTTTATACTTCCCAATACATCGGATATTGGCCCAGCAGGCAGCCTGCACACCACCTTCCCCTCCTCCTGCCCTTGCTCAGAGGAGCTGGAAGATAAAAACAAGCCTGGTTGTTGCTTTGGTGTCTGGTGGCTCTTGCTTTCCTCCAAAAGCCCCTTCCTGCCATGGAGGAGTCGCAGCCGACACACAGCACCTCGTTTTGCTCCAGCCACTGATAGAGACCGGCACGTTTCCATGGACTGAAACGATAGCAGGGTTGGAAAGAATCTTTGCTTTCATCCGTCATTGCAGACTCATCCCAGATTTTCTGTCTGGAATCTTTTTTGCCTCTCCCATCAGAACAGCATCCAGATTTTCCTGTCTCCTCCCTCTCACTCCCTCAAGCCTCAGCTCTTTCAGCTGCACTGTGTCCCAGCCGTGTTCCTCTTGCTTCTATTCTGCATTTTCCTAAGTCTTGAGTCCTGTGTCTTTTGCTGCTGGTGGTATTTGCAACTTATCCCAGCCGAGTGTCATCTGTAAACTTTATTGATAGTGTTTTTATTCTCTCTTTCAGGGTATTAACAGTGCTTATAAGCAACACTAGTCCTGTGCCGGCGCTGCACCCACCCCATTCCCCCCCATGATGCTCATCCTGCTGTTCCAGCTCGGCTCCTGCTCCCGAAATTCCCGGTGCCCGCAGGTGAGCGGTGCTGGTGCTGCGGGGCAGCTGTGGAAGCGTTACCCACCCACCCACCCAAGGCTTCCTGCAGCTGGAAATACCGTTGCTGCCTCCTGATTCACAGCCTTGTTTTTTAACTACCGCTCTGTCCTTCTGGCCTCACACTCCCCTGCGCAGCGTGTCCCTGACTTCCCCTCCTCTCCTTCTGGGCTGTCACGGCCTAATTGATGATTTTAGGGAGTAGTTGAATCAGGCTTGCCTGGTTTTGCTCTGAAAGTTCATTCCCGCAGCTTGGAGCTGGGAGGCCAGGCTGGGACGGCTCCAGCTCCGCTTGGAAATGCCCCGATGTGAAGTTTGTCCGGATGGACCAAGGGCACCCCAGGGAGCACGCCGTGCCATACCATGCCACGCTCTGCCACGCTGCACCGCGCTGTGCCGTGCCACGCCGTGCTACGCTGCCACGCAGAGCAAAGTCCCTCCAGCCCTTCAGCCCAGTTAACAACTGGGAGCTGCGCAAGCGTTTTCGGCACCTTCCTTCCCTGGGGGGACACTCCTTTGCTGGGTGACACCCCCTTGCTGGGGGACGACCCCTTGCTGGGGCTCTGGGCGAGTCCCTGCCACCCCCAGCGAAGGGACGGGCGCGCTCGGTGCCTCTGCCCTGTACGAGGCTCCCTCCCCCTGTGCCAAAAATTACAGAGTGCTGGGAGCTGCGAGCGCAGCGCTGAAACGCGGACCCCTGCCAGGCCTCATAGCACAGCCATGATGTAAGAGCAGAAAGTCAGCAAAATCCCCAGCCCTCGCGCCCGGCAGAGTTAACCCTTGCGGCGAGGGAAGTCCTGGGGCGCCGATCCCTGAGAGATCCTGGCTTGTCCCTCAGCTCTGGCTGCCGGCTGCCTGCACCCACCCTCCTCTGACAGCACCCTGGGCACCTGCGGGATGCCTCCTCCCTCCGGGATCACCCCCAGGCACTGGTATGCACACTGATGGAATCATAGAATTGTAGAATCATAGAATGTGTTGGGTTGGAAGGGACCTCTAAAGGCCATCCAGTCCAACCCCCCTGCAGTGAGCGGGGACATCTTTAACCAGATCAGGTTGCTCAGAGCCTCATCCAGCCTGGCCTTGAATGTCTCCAGGGATGGGGCCTCCACCATCTCTCTGGGCAACCTGGGCCAGTGTCTCACCACCCTCAGTGTAAAGAACTTCTTCCCAATGTCTAATCCAAACCTGCCCTGCTCTAGTTTAAAGCCATTGCCCCTCGTCCTGTGGCTCCCTGCCCTTGCAAACAGCCCCTCCCCAGCTTTCCTGTAGCCCCCTTCAGGGACTGGAAGGCCGCTGTAAGGTCTCCCCGGAGCCGTCTCCTCTCCGGGCTGAACAACCCCAGCTCTCTCAGCCTGTCCCCATAGGAGAGGGGCTCCAGCCCTTTCATCATCTTCATGGCCGCCTCTGGACCCACTCCAACAGGTCCATGTCCCTCTTGTGCTGAGGGTTCCAGAGCTGGACACAGTACTTCAGGTGGCTGTTTTTCCACGCCAAGCGCTGGGCTGCACCAGCTCCCTGGTCCATGCCTGGGTGGTGGCAGCATCTCTCTGCACCGGCCGTGCCAGGGGACATCCCCAGGCTCCCACAGCACCCGTGTCCTCTGGTCCCAGGACCCCTCGGTGGGTGCCGCGACCGGTGTCCCATCCTCATGCTCTGCCTGCCTTCCACATTTAAATCATTCCTAAGGCAACAGGTTACGGGGCTAAGAAGTCCTTAAATTATCTGAGAAAGTTTATGAACTTTCACGGCATAAAATGAATGTGACATTTCCTCACCATAATAAATGTTCATCAGAAATGACTTGATGCAAACAACCTTGTGCTACAAAGCCACCGGGCCATGAAAAACCTTTGACAAAACAATCTCCTTTAAACGTGGCTTTGCTGGAATTAGGGCTGATTACGATCAGATGGCTTAGTATTTTGACCTTGTTATATTCCCATTATTTTGACAATTCACTGAATATTTGTAATATTTCACTCTGGATGAGTATTCTCACAAAGTGAGGTGTGTACAACTGCTGTATTCATTTTTCTGTATGGATTTAGCTCGATCAAGGAGTGTTGAAGTGCCGTACGCTTTCCCCACTACACTCTCTAAGCAGGCCAGTTTGGGCTAATAAAAAATGATGCAGAAAGGTGTTGTTCATCCAAAGACCATCTAGTAAGAATACACCCCAATTTTTTAATGGTCAGGGTTCCCACTGTGCTGAGCTCAGCCGGCGTTGGGAGCTACAGCAGCTCCATCGCAGCACCCACTAACTGTGTTTGCAGATGGTTTGGGAGCACTGGGGAGCACTGGGGAGCACTGGGGAGCAAGCCTGGCCCTGTCAACATGTGTTTCCTGCACTGAGGTGTTTTTTTTTTCAGGGACCAGACAAGCAGCGCCTAAATAAATAGGCAAAGTGGATGCAATTCCAAGCTCATATCATGTTACAGTAATCAGAGGATAAAATTGTTTTTCTCTGTGACCTTGTTACAACCGTTTGCGAAGTCTGTGGAGAAAACTGCGTGTCTGCATCAATCCTCCCCTCAGAAAGCATCGCTGTTCCTCTCTCTGAAGTCAATTAAAAAGGAGCTGTAGATGGGGAAGGGGACGAGGGAGCGTGCAGCACTGCGGGATGCTCTGGGAAGGTTGGTCGGGTTTGGGACGAGCGCCGCGGGGAGCTCCCGTCACAGGACGGACCCGGCCACGGGAATCGCACGGACGGGTGGGGGCCCGATAGCGCCTGTTAATTGATATGCTTTTGATAATGTGAGCTGGAGTTTATTGTAAAAACTCCCGGCACAATTGGAGGGCTGCCTGTTATTATCAGGCTAAATAAATACGGGTTAGCAACAAATTCGAAACATCTGCTTGGGGCGAAACTGTCTCTTCTGTTAAGACTTTTCCCAGTCAAGCGCCTTGTATGAGGGAGACGGTGTGGGAGCCCCAGCGCTGAGGAATGTGTGCTGGAGCCCGGCTGTCCAGGGCTTCGGCCGCTGTTGAGCGTGTCTGACCGGCCGTGCTGGGTGTCTCGCTACCATGGGGTCTCCATTGCTCCCAGGAACGCTGCTGGGGGGCAGAGACACGGACACCGCTGCATGGGGGCAAAGCTGGGGGTCCCACAGCCCCTTCCTCACCCATGGCAGCGCTGGGAATGGTGCGGCGCCGACCGCCGGACCCAAGGGTCAGCAGAGCCCATGGTGCCTGTGAGGCTGGAGATGCTCCGAGCCCTGGGATGCTAAAGCAGAAATTGCATCTGAAGCAGCTCAGGCTTTAAAGCCGTTCCTAAACACCTCCTGCACAAAGACGGCTCGTCCCAAAGAACTGAAATCAGAGGGAAAAGCTGCCTCAGGGAGCAGCCGAGCACCGGGGTGCAGCCTCAGAGGATGGGGACACAGCACGGGTGGGTGTTCCCGGGGCTCCCCGGGGCTCCCCAGCACCCAGGGGCCGGGGGACTGAGCTCAGCTGCCCTTGGAGATACGATAAATGCGGGGGGAGGGAGGGAGGGCTTTCTCACAGGAACCTTGTGGGAAAAGCGAAACCTCAGGTCGTGGTTCACTAACTGCCCGCCTAATGATATCCCCCAGGGAGCCGGCCAGGCGTCATAAAAGCAGGCAGTTTGCCCCGGAAATAGGTGAAGAGATGTAAATGTGCTGAAGAGAGGTAAACGTGCCACCCTGTGGGAGCAGGAGCTTGTGTCCCAGTCCATGAGGATGCAGGGGGATTTAGGGGCCGTCTGCCTTGCACCCCATCCTCACGCGCAGCACCCCACGCACCCATGCCGGGGCTGTGCCCCTGTGGTCCTGAGCACACCGGTGCTTGCGATGTGCTCTTAAGACCCCAGAGGGGTGAATGTACCCCCAGACAGGAGCACTCATGGTGGCCAGCACACATCCTTCCACGATCCTGCATCCAGGGGTCCCAGCCATGTGCTGGGACAGCCAGAGCCGGGCGAGGGAGGCTGGGAATCCAGCTCAGATGAGCACCCAAGTTCAGCAGCGTATTTGATGCTTGTTGAACATGAATGAGGCTGGAAATCGTAGTCCATGTCAGCGTCAATGCAGTGTCTGAGTGAGGCCTCGGGGCTGCTGATGCAACAAACAGTTTTATTTACTTTTGGATGCAGGGGATGCTCGGTACTGAATAAATAATCCTGCCCCTAGCCGCGGAGGCAGCGTGGCGCATAGGCTGTGAGCGCACGCTTGGGGCATACTGAAGACGAAGCACTGGAGGATGTCGCGGAGACGAGATCCGCGTTAACCTCATGCACTAGGAATTCGAGAAAGCCACCTTGGCCACCCTTATCCTTCCTCCCTCGGTGTCTGAGACAGGCCAGACCCTGTCAAGCTGGTCATCTGCCTGGATCCTCCTAAATCAGTGCTCCGCTCTCCTTTTTTCCCTGAGCACAATCCTATCTCCTCGTCGTTGGAGAGCGGCCAAACGCAATCACTTCCCTGAAAGACTCGCTAAATATGTTCAGCAAAAGAATTTAATTAGCCTCTTTCTCTTCCACACCAAGCTTTTTAAGAAAAAAAAAAAAAGGGGGCGAGAAAAGGAAAAGAAAAAAAGCTCCCTGTCTTCTGAGTCCATCTTCTCAGCTCATTGTTGTAGCCTTGCTGCTCTATTTGGGATTTTAATATTTAGTTAGCATTTCAGCGGCAGGAGCTGTGCATCCCTCCTCCCGCCGGAGGAGTCGGTTTCCTGGGACTTGGAGTTTAAAGGATTGTTTGGTTGGGATTTTTGTTTTTGGTCTGAGCTCCTGCGAGAGATGAATCACAGCTACATAAGTTTGGCTGAGCGTACAGGGGTTTTGCTGAAACACATCAACGCGAGGGAACACAGGGACTGGCACATGTCCCTCGTCAGCAGAGCGCTCCTAACGAATACCGTATATCCCTGCGTAGAGGCTTCCCCGCATCAGCCGCTGTGGCCATCCCGCTTTTCCACGGCTCAAAGGGGAGAGCATCTCACCGAAGGATGCTCCGGGCTGGGGCTGCAGGCAGGGGAAGGCCGTGTGTGTGTGCTGCAGAGGGGCTGCTTGGCAAACCATTGCCCTCATACTGGGCTGCACTGGGGGCTGAGGAGCAGAGCATTTTCCCAGTGTGTGGGGCAGGCAGGAGAGCCGGCAGTGGGGTGGGCTGGCATCTCCTCCTGGCAAAAGGCGCTGCAGGGGGACTCTGCAGTGCTGGCACTGAAACCAGGGTGTGCAGCTGATGTCTACACCTCCAGAAACCCTGTTTCCACTGCATTGCCAAAAAAAACTTACCTGAAAATCCTTCCTCTCTGCATCTGCAAGAGTTGATGAGAACATTACCCTCGCGGTTATTGCCAGTTATCCTCATAGCAGCAACTGAGTCAGGCCCAGGACCGCCTGGGGCAGGACCTGCGTGGTCCGTGGGGCGCAGATCCGTGTGGATGGAGGCCAGGAGCCCTCCCACGCACTGGTGGGGCTGGCCGAGGTGCCCGCTGTCAGGCTAACGAGTTGGGAACCAATTTGTTACGAAATTTATGAAATGTTATGTAACTGCAAGGAACCAAAAGACAGACTCTCTTAAAATGATATCCTTGTTAATAATCTCCTTCATCCATCACTGCTGCTCAAGGATCCTCTCGCTTTTATGCAGAACATAAATTATTGGGGGCGGGGGGAGGAACTCTGCAGGCGATGGGAATTATAAACAGCTGGTTGACCACAAATTACACCTCCTGCATCATCAGAGAACGCACGTGAGAGCAGCGACTGCCCTCCACGAGCACCCACACTGGGCCCGGGGACTGCAGAGCAGTCTCAGGGTTTTAAGGAAAGCTACCCCCAGGACACTACCAAGCTGGTACCATCCATTGGCCCCAGGATCTGCCAATATTTTAGCTCTGATGATAAAGAATCCATATTTTTTTTGTACCTACCCCATGCCCACATCGCTCTGCGTGCCCATGAGGACACCAATGCCAGGCCCCCCCCC
>VYZM01010225.1:246408-257906 GCA_013398915.1 Dromas ardeola
ATCCTCCTCCTGCCGAGCATCTCTCAAATACTGACTTCAAATCTGACTTGACACGTTGAGAGAATCAGAGCTTGGATGTCAAACTCCCCGTCCCGAGAGGCTGAATTTTTAGAGGGACAGCACTTGGTGTTTTCTGAACCCTCTTCTGGTTTCCTGGGTGTTTACCCAGAATCACTCCTCACTTCTGCAAATCTTGGCCATCCCTTTGATTTCGCAGCATCTGTGCAGCGCGGCCAAAACTAATGCTGATGTTGGCTTTCGTGCGAAGCTAAGGGTTAAGGGGAAGGGATCAAACCACAGAATATATGGTGAATGCAGCTTTTCTTGTTCATGCTGCATTGTGATATATTTAAACTTTCATTTAGCATAAATACTGTAGGTCAAACACCAGACAGATTCACCAATTATATTTTCCCCTATTAGATGAAATATGTTTCTAATTTGGCTATAGTTTTGTTTTATTAGACCTGTGGCAGCAAGGGTGACCCTGTTTCAAAATAACCTTTTCAGATCATTTAGCCCTAGTCTTTTGCAAATAGAGTTTGATAAAGCAAAAATGTGCCAGTCTATTTTTTAAGTGAGGGTTATGTGAACCCAATTCCTTCCCTGAGTCAAGCAGGGGCCCCGCTGGAGCTTCGGAGCCCTTAGAAAAGCATTACGTTCCAGCCGGCTATCTGCAGAGCCGAGCGAGCCTTACAGACCCGATGGGCAGAGTTCAGAACTAAAAGATTGTTTATTTTGCAGACCGGCTTCGGGACAAAGGATTTTTGTCTCTTTAAAATGTAATAAAATATAGTATTAACATTTCCTGGCTTTAAATGCTTTCAAGCCCGACAGCCTTTGAATGCCGGTTGAAAGGACTGTGCAGTGCGACTCCCTGGCCCCAGCTACAGATCTCCCTGCTTTTCTTAAAAGTAAGGAAGAAACCGTGTCTCTGAACCAGAGAGCACGCATCCGTCAGGTATCTTCCAGGATCAGCTTTTGCTTTTTGTATGCGCTGAAAAACAGATAGATTAGTTATTTTTACTTTATGCAATTCCATTTTTCTCCCGGCTTATCTGATCCGCTTATTTTACCAAGGGCTTTATTTCCTTCAGGCTCTGAGGCTCGGAAGCTCAAAGCTTCTCGGAGCCTTTGCAGCCCTTTTCAACCTCCGCAGCAGATATCCATCAGCTCCGATGGCTGCGCGCTATCGCTGCGGTTATCACGCCTGCTTACAAATCCATGGAGGAGTTTAACAACGCGGTCGCCTGTGTCTGCGCAAGTTTTCCGCTGCACCCGGGGTCTTCGTCCCAGCTCTGTCCCTCCGTGGAGCCCGGGTGCCTTGGTCCTACAGCCAAGAGCAGAACGAGCTCCCCGACCAGGGGGATTTGTCCTTAAATAGAAGTTTCTTAAATTGTCCTCCCTACTTTTTTTGCCTGGAAAAAGTGCATACTTAAGTAACTTCTCCCTTTCCCTGACTCCTTCAGTCATATTTCCCATATATTCCATATAGTCATATTCCATATAGGTACCTAATGAAATTCAACAGGGGCAAGTGTAGGGTCCTGCACCTGGGGAGGAATAACCCCCCACACGGGTACAGGTTGGGGCTAATCTGCTGGAGAGCAGCTCTGCAGGGAGGGACCTGGGAGTCCTGGTGGCAACAAGTTGCCCGTGAGTCAGAAATGTGCCCTTGTGGCCAAGAAGACCAACGGTCCCCTGGGGCGCATTAAAAAGAGCGTGGCCAGCAGGGGGAGGGAGGTCATCCTGCCCCTCTGCTCCGCCCTGGGGAGGCCACACCTGGAGCACTGGGTCCAGTGTGGGCACCCAGTTCAAGGACAGGGAACTGCTGGGGAGAGTCCAGTGGAGGCGACGAAGATGCTGAGGGACTGGGGCACCTCTCTGCTGAGGGAAGGCTGAGAGCCCTGGGGCTGTTCAGCCTGGAGAAGAGCAGGCTGAGAGGGGATCTCAGCAATGCTCAGCAATAGCTAAAGGGCGGGGGGCAAGAGGATGGGGCCAGACTCTTCTCAGTGGTGCCCCGGGACAGGACAAAGAGCAACGGGCACAAACTGGAACACAGGAAATTAAAAAAAATTAAAGAAAAACTTGTTTACCTTGAGGGTGGCAGAGCCCTGGCACAGGCTGCCCAGAGAGGTGGTGGAGTCTCCGTCTCTGGAGACATCCCAAACCCGCCTGGACGCGTTCCTGTGCCACCTGCTCTGGGTGACCCTGCTCTGGCAGGGGGTGGGACTGGGTGATCTCCAGAGGTCCCTTCCCACCCTGTCCAGTCTGTGAATCTGTGATTCTGTATTCACACTGATCAAGGTTCTGACTGATCAACCGATGGCAAGGGAGCAGTTCCAGAAATAAATCCCCAGGGAAGGGCTGTCCTGCCCCGGACTGCGGGTCTTCCTACCGCCCTGCCCTGGGGCTGCACCAGAGCCTGTCCCTGGGGGAATGGGGACCCCGACAGCCACAGCCTCACGGGGTTCCTGCGGGCTGCCGGCAGCTTTGCTTCCCCTTGGCTTCTCCTGCTGCTCATTTGACTTGCAGTGCACGATTATCCTCTGAAAAATAATCACGAACAGCTATAAATGTGGCACTGGCACGTCCTCCTTCTGTCGGCTCAGTTTATGCAGCCGCGCCGCTGCGTGCGTCGACGCCACCGAGAGCAAGAACCTCCCCTGCAAAACAGCAGGAATGATGTCATCGCCGCTGCTTTCATCATCCTGAGTCATTGGAATTCAAAATTTTCATTTCAAAATCAAAACCAGTTAGAAACCAGGATGTATCTTATGCAGAAAATGATTTGCAAAACAATATTTTGAATTGAGAGAATCATGACTTCAAGTTTTCCAAAATTTGATATTCCTAGCGAATATTACTTCTTACTAGTTAAATATTTGATGAAGCACAATGACAAAGGCCGAACGAAAAGTCTCAGCAGTAGCAAAGCGAAACCCATGTAAAAATGTACTTGAAATCAATATATTCCTGTGAAATGTTCTCATGTCACTGAATTTGCAGTTTCCAGTGGAAATGCTCCATCAGAAAATTTCCTGCTAATGCTACTCCAAGCCCAGAACCCCAGAGCTATACCATTTCAGACACCGTTCAAAGCTTTTTTTGTTAAGTCTTTAAAACCTTTTATGTCTTTATTGAGAGAAAATCCCTCTCTGCGCTGTCACTGAATTTAAAGGGCATCATCTCTCAGGTATGGGAGAACACTCCTCCCCCCTCCTCTCCATCGGGATAAAACGTGCTGTGGGTTTCCCTTCCCTGGGGGGGGGGATTTCTTCCCATCGCCCAGCACCCCGTTTTGCAGCACCTGGCTACCTTAGCACTTCACCCCCTCGGTTCACCTTCGCTATCACAGAATCACAGAATCACTGAATCACAGAATCACTGAATCGCAGAATCACAGAGTGGCNAGGCGGGTTTGGAATCTCTCCAGAGACGGAGACTCCACCACCTCTCTGGGCAGCCTGTGCCAGGGCTCTGCCACCCTCAAAGATAAGAAGTTCCTCCTCGTGTTTAGGTGGAACTTCCTATGCTGAATTTTGTGCCTGTTACCCCTTGCCTGTTGCCAGGCACCACTGAAAAGAGCCTGGCCCCATCCTCCTGACACCCCCCCTTTAAGTATTTATAAGTGTTGATAAGATCCCCCCTCAGTCATCTTTTTTCCAGACTGAAAAGACCCAAGTCCCTCAGCCTTTCTTCATAAGAGAGATGTTCCAGTCCCCTCATCATCTTTGCATTGTTCTTTTCCTTTTCTTTTCCCCCAGGCATCCTCACTCCTGCTAAGCGATAATAATGGGAAAAGCTTTTTGCTCAGCTTCAGTGTTTAAAAGCGGGGTTTGTGCTCCCCTCGAAAGCCCAACACCCCCTCCCCAATCCCAGTACGACCTGTGCTCCCAGGGGGTCGCTGTCAGCCCCCAACACCCCAACGGGACCCTCCAGTTTCTCCTGTCACCCCGAGAGTTTCCACTTGCTCTGGAGGCTGCTGTCAACCCCGAAAACCTCTTAGACCCAGGCCAAGCTCTTGCACCACAGGGGGAATGTGGAACTTGATCTTAAGCAAAACAGAAACCTCGCCAAGAGTTTCAGCTGAAAAACCGAACTTGGAAGGAGTAAAATTTCCACCGTCTCAGCCCAGCTGAAGAGCCCAGGGCTGGATGCGGCTGGTGGGGCTGGAGCCCCGAGCCTGGGCAGGGCGGTCCAGCCGTCCATCGCTTTCTCTCCTACCTGCACCTCTGCTGCAAGATGGACGTTTCCTGGGAAAGGGAAACAAGGGAAAGCCTCCGGCAATGTGCTGTGTGGATGTTTGTTGTCATTATTCTTTTTTTCCCCCTCTTTTTTTTCCCCCCATATTTTCACCCAGGTGCTTTCTCCTGTTGTATTGAAGGACAATTCTGGGTCACAGAACTTCCATGCCAACACACAAGTGAGTGGAGAAAGTGGATTTATTTCTAGGTAGAACCCTAACTTGGGAATATTGCCCCCGGGAGGTCAAACCCTGGTCCAGCACAACACATATGCTGAAAATTAACTACGGACTTCAGTTCTGTCCTGTATAAAAGGATGTATTTTTGAACCAAGGATGGAGAAAACAGCAGCACACAACACAGAAAGGCAAAGCAGGTGCAGATCACCAAAACGCTCTTCAACATTTCAACATTAATCATAGAAATTTCAGTATCCCAAAAACTGAAAAGGGATCAAATGTTCCCAAATGGTGAAATCTCTAAATAAGAACAAGGAACATGTATTTTGAAAAGAATCCTGTGGTCTGAATGCTGTAAGTTACAGCAGCCATAAATTTTATTTACAGTCCTGTGAAAGGATATTCTGTTTACAATGTCTGATAACTGTCCCGGGGACTGACTGGGGATATCAGAGCCTGAAAAAGCCCATAATTTCTTTTATTCAGAAGGATGGGGAGGAGCAGTCTGATGTTCTCACAACAACCTCCAATTTCCAAGAGCTGTGTGTCTGCTGCCTGCTTCAGCCTCTCCAGCGAGCGCAAGTTCTTTATATGACAATGTTTCCTATAAAAGTAATGCCTCACATATGATATAGGATATTAATCTTTTCCGAATAGCATCCCTGAACATGCTGGTATCCCTTACTAGATAGGGGTGGATTATGCAGAAATCAACCCATAAAGATTGGACTCCTTCCATTTGTTATTTATAAATGAACTTTTTCTATAACTGAGACATATGTCAGCTGTGGGATGAGCAATACTCTGTGTGTCCCTGCCCTGTCCCGGGATATCACAGAGCATCGTCCCGGCGTTAGCAATGGGAAGGGCCAGGCAGTGACACGCTCGTGGCTGCGGTGCGGGGGTGAGCAGCGTTTTCCAGGGACACCCCGGCCAGTTGGGCACCGACAGGGAGAAAGGTCTTTTGTGTTTGTTTTCCTCCTTTGAGCAGCCCAACGTGCTCCTCATCAAACAGTGCTGCCGTGCAGGATTCTCCGTATCACTAATGCTAATGAAATGTGGTTAGATATGAATTCTGGTTCAACTTCCAGAAATAATAGGATGTGGCTTTTCCCTAATATTTGGAAACTTGCCCATGCAACTATGTACGATGTGTTTTCCTACCCAGTACCATGGTCAACTCAGAGATTTTTAGGTATTTTGTTTGAAATATTTGAATTTCAGCATTTCCGAAGTAATTATTTTACTGTGGTTTATTGCCTAAGAAACAGGGCTATTTAAAGTAAGAGTAACGTAAATAAGAAGGCTGGGATTTACCTCTCACTGGCTGGTTGTGGGTGCTTCGCCGGGGCAGTGGGAGGTTCCCGGCACCGCGGGCTCGGGGCCGGGAGAGGAGCCAGCCTTATCCATCGCTGGCCCAGAGCTTTAAGGCGATGGCCATGGAGAACCCAGCTGCAACGTGCAGAGCGCTCTGCCAGCCTCGGAGGGACTCGGCGGTGACACCAGAGCATGGTGAGGGCTGGTAGTCCCCCGCACCCCATGCAGGAGCTGCGAGGGGGTTTCCAGACCCGAAGCAGAATCCAGCAATGCTCCTTGGGCGATAAAAGGGACACTCCCTGCAGACTTTATTATTCATATGCTGTGAATGAGACATTTATCAGTGGATTAACTCCTGCATTTGCAAAGGGCAAGTAAGGTTTGTATGAGGGAAAACAAAGTGCCATGGGATGCTCTGCCGGCCCCCTGCAGCACATGGGGCAGGAGGTGATGGGGAGCACGCCTGGGCACTGGTGGCATGTCACGGCGTGGCTGGTGCGGGGCTGGGGCAGAGCTCAGGGTGCCCCGAGCTCAGCAGGGCTGTCCCAGCCCCTCGGCTGGCTCCGTTGTGTCCCTGTGCAGGCACGGTCAGGCCCCCGAACGCACACAGGGAGGTGTAGCCAGCCCAGACTTTGAATGACCGGCAAGTACTTTGATACTTTGACCACGTAGGATGGCTCCCTCCTCCTGAGGACGAGGGTCGGAGCTGGAGCAGGGAAAAGTGGGTCATCTCGTTCTTCTGCTGGACAGGTCTGGAAAGCATCCCATTGTCCCTGATCCTGCCCTGGCCACAGAGGTGGCATGACCTTGCTGGCAGCACCCAGGTCCTCTGGGCTGTGGGTCTGGGGCTCTCCAGGACGTGCTCATCCAGAGGCATAACTGAAGAGATTCTTCAGCAATGGAAAAGTTATTTTCCTAAACGGACATTAATGTTTTTTCCATTAATTGGAAGAAATTCTGAGGCTATGGAAAACCTTAAAGTGATATCACTGTGAAAAATCGCAAAAAAAGAAATCACACCGAGAAGGGCTTATGAGATCCAGACTTTTTTCCAACCAAAAGGGACTTTAAAAGAAACCCCTCTTCCTGCCTTCCCGGGGCTTCCACAGCGTAAGGACTGGAGACAGCAAAGGGCATCTGCCGTTGGTGGGGCAGCGTGATGCGGCCAGGGAGACTGTTTTGGCTGGCACAGGGAGCAGCCATCCCATCCCATCCCGTCCCATCCCATCCCATCCTGTCCCATCCCATCCCTCCTCCGTGCCTGGCCCCACCCCGAGAGCCAGGAGACACCTATAAACAAGAGCCTGTCAGCAGCTCGACTGGCTCATTACAGGTGTTGTCAGCAGCAGGGCTCTTCTCCCTTGATTTATCACCCCAAGTTCCTGGAAGAGAAGGAGAACAACCAACCCAACCCAGGGCAGCACCACGACCCCGGGAGCCCTTTGGGAAGGAGGGAACAAGCCGGTGGGGTGTGGGGCTGGCGTGGAGCAGCCAGGATGAGCCCTTGCCCCACAGCAGATGGGATGGCAGGGGGCTGCCGCTCCTCCTCAGACCCTTGGGAGTTGGCAGATTGTCCTGGCCATGACTGTCCCTTCCCGCAGAGAGCCTGGGGGACGCCTTCTCCCTGGGCTTCCAGCAAGGGCTGGAGCTGCAGGGCTTGGCTCTCACTCAGCACCGCTCCTCCCACTCCATTTGACCCAAAAGTTTATTTTCTGTTGTTGTTCTTTGGTTACCCACAGACTTGAAGGGCAGGTGAGACCAGAAAATCAGTTCCGCAAAACTGGCTTGGCATCAGGGTCAGCTGTGTTGGTGTCGGTCTATCCCATGGATTTCACCGAACCTCGGCTCCTGAGCCGCACACCACGCTCCTGCCGCTCCCTCCACCCTGCCAGGGGCTGCGCCTGGAGGCAGCAGCGCTGGTGGCATCGGCATCGCGGCCACCCCGCTGTGCCCTGTTGTCCCTGCTGTCTGGGGAGCGGTGCCGAGGGAGCTGCACCGGTGAGATCACCCGGCCGCTGTCACCGGAGCGCTTGGTCCCGTGGACACACGTGTCCCCAGCTTTCAGCATCCGCAGGCAGCGATGGAACGGACAGCCTGGCTCCCACACACCAATTAGCCATGAGTGTAATTGTTTGCAGAACTGGAACCTTCATTTGCTTTCAATTCTTCCCAACTTTGTCAGTCCCCCAATATCTCCCTGCTCCGTCAGACATCCTCTGTTCCAACACAAATACAGATTTTTCTGGAAATGTGATTTATTTCCCCTAATTTTGATCTCTTCTTGCATTCTTCAGTTTAAGAAGCAAAACCCGTGAGGAGTTTGGCTGACATGAGTATTTGTGGAAAGGTTTCCTTTTATCCCCTCTTCCATATTTTTCTCAAAAACAGCTACCTAAATCCAAATAAGATTAAGAGAAAAACCTTTAAAATGGGTTACATTAATTTAGTAACTAGATCTTTTGTAACGATGAAAGAAGCTCAATATTCTTATGTAATAAGTCCTGCTTTATAAATGCATTAATTCTTAAACTATATTGTTTTAATAAACAAGGCTCTAGACATGCCCAAGGGCACTGTTATTCTCAGAAGAGTTTTCCAAGAAGGCTTGTGTTGTTGGATTATTATTCCATGACTTCCAAGTTCACTGAGTGGAGCTATTTTTTTTAATACTCATATTGCAGTAAAAACAACAACTTTCAAATACTTTGTCAAGTAGATTGGGAATCAAAATGGAAACTATTTGTGTAGGATGAGAAGTGCTGAAAGCCTCTCGTTTCATGCAATTAGATTTGGAATCTGGGGCCCGGCTCACATTTTTTTTTTTTCTTTTTAGAAAAAAAGTATTTTCAGAAGGCTCCATTAATAAGGGGTGGAGGTGTAGGAAATTCAGGTCATTGCAGCGCTTCAGGGGCTAATCCCACTCTCGGGGATACGCCTGAGAAGTCATGGCCGAGCCATGCAAAGGCAGCGTCTTGGGGCGCAGGTGGGACCCCGCTGCTGGCTGTCCCCAGCAGGGGACACGCGGCTGGTGGAGATGGGTCCCACCGCGGCCTCCAGCCCACCCTCCCTCCTCCTGCCTGGCGGCCACCTCGACACCTCCCCTGCTGCGGGAAGAGCACATCAGCCATGGCGATGGAGGGGTTCCAGGGTCCTGGGTGCTCCGTCCCCCGAGGCTGTTTGTTCGCTGCCGCAATGTTCCTGCTGATTTCTCCCAGGGGATGTCGGTGGCCGGATGCCGGATGCTGCGCTCACCCGGAGCTGCTGAGCACCGCGAATCCCTCCCGCTGCACCCCCAAATTCACCTCCAAAAGGGTGACACAGACTCCCACCTGGGACTACCAGCAGAGATAATAAGACTTTAAAAACACATTCCCATCATTTATCAAGGGTCTTCTCCACTTGCTGGCTGGGCTGGGGAACGCCAGTGGTGGCTCAGACAGAGTGGGGTAGGCAGCGGGCTCCCGGGGGGCTGCGGGAGCTGCCCGTTTCACCCGCTCACCGTGGGAATTTCCACGTAAAGATGCACCAACAAAAATGATAATAATAAGCTAACTCGCATATTTCCCCCCAGATCAGCTTCTTGGAGTTGCAGACCCCCGTTTTGGGGCATGTTGCATCCAGTCAGTGCCCGGGAGCACCGGCAGCCCGGGGAGGAGGGGGGAATCCTCCCAGGAAGAAAACAAGCCCCAGCGTGGAAGGAGATGAGTTTCATTCCTGGGTATTTCCCTTGGCGTCACGCAGGGACGCAGCCTGCGTCGCATGGACTCACACCACAGGAAACCAGAAAAGGCCTGGAAAAGCTGTTGCGCCGGGGCAGCTTGTGCCATCTTTAAAGGAGGAACATATTCATGCTGTTTTCACACCGTTTAATCGCTGATAACGTACCGACGTGCAGCTTTTTGGGCTCTGGGTTCTCGTCTGAACCTTCCACCTACCGCAGGGGGAGAAGCGGCGCCCACGGAGGCAGCCGGCAGGGACCCGCTCTCCCCTCCTGCCTTCCTGCCCTCACCCGCCGCTCCTTCAAAACCGGATGCAAATGAAGGGAAACCTCACCCGTTTGTGCCTCCGTCGAGTATCTTCTGCTTTATTTCCTTGAATTATTAGCTCTCTTTTATTGGGTTTGGCTTGCAGGAGGATGACTATTTCATCCATCAAATCAGAATCTTTTTAACACTAATACTGAATTTATAGAAGTGGTTAAACGAAGTGTTGACAATATGGACAATGTGTTTCTGATTAACGCCGCAATTTAAAGTGAAACTGCCAACTGCCGGGAGTTACTAAAACAGAGCAGCATTTTTCCAGACCCAGTGGGCTGGAGCTCGGCGTCGCGGCACGAGCAGATGTCGGACACCGTGCGCACCGCACTTGCGAAGGACCGACTCTGCAGCCAGGTCTGCTCCCCAGAAGCTTTACTCTCCCCCCCCGGCGATAATATCTCTACTTTACTCTTCCCCTTTTATTGCCCTGGTTGGATGCGTTTGCCGGTGTAGGTTACTCACAGTGAAACCTTTTCCTGTTGCTCCCCAGGCAAAGGGGACTGGGTCGGGGGGGGGAAGGACAGCACTCCCAGCCCCCTTCGGAGGAGTGCTCTCCCACGGTGGCAGCATCCCACCCGTGGACTGCGGGTCCGCCGGTGCTGAGCTGCACCCTCTGGGCACGAGCACCCAGCGCAGCGTGAGCGTGGGTGGGTTGGGGAGCGGGGATGGGACTGAACAGCCGGTCCCTTTATCTTTGAAGGACTGCAAAGCAGATTAAAATTTCCTTTTTTTTTTTTTTTTTTTCCCCTTAATATGTGACACAAGAAAGGAGGAGTTGTACAAAGGAAATGGCAACAGGAACAAAAGGGAGAGGGAGAGAGGGGAGTGCAAGCGGAGCCGAGGCATCGCTGCAGTATCTAACGGAGCGGTGTGATCACAGCCGACATAAGAAGTATCACTTCTACCTGAAATCTCCTTTGAGAGCACTTGCAGGACCAGGAGCTTTGATTCCCTCCTTTCCTCTCCTCGTTAATCGCCTTCAGTTGCAATACTGAACTTCTGAAATTCAACAGCTACTAAAATATCAAGTATTTAAGGCTGGGAAAACCTTGTGGAGTGGGAGGTTTTGCAAAATGTTTTGGCTTCTCCAAGTTCAGAGCCGCAGTTGGAGGTTGGGAGTTTTCTTCCTCTAGTTTTACATCTGCCGGGTTTGCTTCTTGTTCAAAGGAGTTTTTTTTAAAAAAAACAACAATGTGTCTTCCCCATGGAGGGCTGGAAGAGCCAGGGAACCCCGGGCAGGGTTCGAAGAGCCAGGGAACCCTGGGCAGGATTTGCTGAGGATGCTGAATTTCCACGCGGCACAAGGAGCAGAGCCCAGCACCGCTCCCCCGGTCTGCTGGTGCTGCTGGTGCTGCTCTCGCAGCCTCTCCTTTGCCAGACACCGCTCCAAGGGAATTCACTCAAAATTAGTCTTGATTGAGCTATGCTAATGTAAAACCCCACTGTTTATCCCTCTGCTGATGCTCAGCAAGGGCATTCAGCCGGAGTCTCTCTCACCAGTAGGAATTTCACCTGCAGTGATGGAGCCGTCATCCCCTAAATTTTGGATGCCTGGGCTGCTTGGGATTTGGTAAAACCAGGCTCATCCCAGGGTAACACCGGCGAAGGGGATGCTTTCCAGGCTTGAGATAAAATAAAATCACTTCTAAACCTTCACTCAAAGCTTGAACCGAAGCCAGGCTGATCCTTGTCTAAGCTTTTCTTCACCACCCGCC
>VYZM01010225.1:260884-286121 GCA_013398915.1 Dromas ardeola
CTGTTCTGGCCGGCCCCTGCCCCACCTGCGCATTCCCCTGTGTTTCGGATGAGCCCCCCGGCAGGCAGGGCTGGGCGCCCCACCGTGGGCGTCCCTGGACGATCCCTGGGCAGGGAGAGGTTTCTGCCGTCCTGGCTCCAGAGGTCCTGGACCAGGGGGCCAGGAGGAGAGGTAGGCTCACAAGGCAGGACTGCGGTTCCAGGGACCTGCCCCCCCCCCCAGTTGCGATGGCATCTGAGTCCCCCACCAGGGCTTCCTTCCCCTGCTTGGTGTGTGCTCCTTGCCCTGCGAGGTGTGGCGTGCAGGGGGCGGTTCAGAGGATAATAGGGCTTACTCTAGCACAGAACAGCACAACTGCTGCTTTCCTTCGACCTGAGTGCCCAGGAGGCTCGTGTTTACTGTAATTTTGTGTGCTTGTGCCTCTCTGATAGCAAGAATTGATAATTCTTCCTAAGTAAGCATCCCAGCGGGGCAGAAGAACGGGGGCCCTGCAGAGCCAGCCTGATGATGAGCTTGTCTGGCTCATGATGAACAAACGGCATCAGGACCAACAATTCAGGGCTGAATTGCCCTGCCCTGACTTCCAGCCCATCAGCTCCTGAATCTGCCTTGTGGTGCTTCTGAAACATCGCAGATGACCACGGGAGATGGTTGGCATTGTCCATGGCCTGAAAGCTGAGACATCAAGCAACGCCTTGCTCAAGAGCAAGGGGTGTCAGTGCGCTGTGACGGACCCAAGTCAACACCCAGCACGATGGGTGCGCTGAAGGCAGACAGACACATCCATCCGTTATCGTTTCACTGAGAGCAGTGATGTAGGGTGACCCAGAGCTGCTAAGATGGGCTGGTCAGTACGTAGGTCTGGTGGCATCCCCACCAGTGCTGAGAGCTTTCAGAAACCTCAGGAGCCACATCTCCTTGGTAGCACACATCTTCCTTCATCTGGAGGTGGCAGCCACCCTGGTGCAACGCAGCAGCCCTCTGAGCTGGACTAAGTTAGAGGGAATTTGGGTATTTTTTGCTGCCCTCCATGTCTGGAGGCTCTGGATGTGTGGACACAGGTGGGGACTTGCACCCTTTTGTGCCAGCAGGTCCTCAGCCCAGACTGTGCCCCGGGGGAGCTCTGCCTGCCAGCACACAAGGGGTGTGTGCCCTGCTTTAGCCATGCCAGCGTGCAAATATTGCGGTTTACAGCTACAAGCAAATCCTTGCCTTGGCAATTATGGGCCTGTGATCTTTGCTGGAGTGGGGACCCTATCCTGGGGTGATGCCTGTTTGCTGTGGGACCCCTCAGGGGTGTCCTGGTGCGTGACACGGAGCGGTGCGGGGTGCCGGGGCTCGGCGGCGGGCGCGGGGCTGGATTGCGGTAGCAGATGCAGAGAGCGGATTCGCATTGTCTGCGCAGAGGCGGCTTTAAATCAGGACATTAGCGAGTGGCGGGGCTCCGGGTGCCTGCTGATTCTCCCTCCATCCACTCTGTATTCTAACCCTAATTGTCTGCAGCAACCTGTTATTACCGCGCCTTTAACATGATAGACACAAATAGGACGCACTAATCCACTACTCTTTGGTTTAAGAGTCATTACAAAGTGCTTAATTAAGTAAGCCTCACTTAATCACAAAATGTTTGCATGCTAAACGAGTTCTTGTGAAGCACGACACTTGACATATTCTGTACAAAAATAATTACAAGCGGGAGGCCTGGTACATTGAGCCTCCGAACATTTCATTTCAGGCCTTGCCCATTCATCACCAGGCTGGAATTAAAAGGCTTTCAGCGCCGAGCCGTGCAGAACTCCCACATTCCTACCGGCTGAGTCACCGCGCTGCGCCGATGTGATGCCGATGCTGCCGGTTCGCTCCGGTGGCCGTCACCAGGCCGTGGTGGCACCGCCGGCTGCTCGGGCGTGTGCCGGGGCCATGGCACAGGTGACATCAGCTGGTGCTTGGTGGGTATGGGCTGGCACTGGGCGGGAATGGGACCGCGGGCGAAGGTTCCCCGGAAAGGGTGGCAGAGCATCGGTGGCCCTGCATGATGGTGGGCAATTCGTTGGCATCAGGGTCCCCAAGGGCAGCGTCGTGGTCCCTTGGGATGTGGCAGAAGGGGCAGGGGGACATTCGGTGCCTCCCTGCCCCACAGCCTGTCCCTAAAGGCAAAGCCACCTGGCTGTATCCGTGTCCTCTGCCCCGAGGGACGGCGCCTTTCCCAAACCCTGCACCCCTCAGCTGCACAAAAGCTGCCTGAATGGGATTGTGTCAGCAGCAGCGAGCAGACCTTTGTTGGACGTGCCAGTGCCCATTAAAATCCCTATCGCTGTCAGGATAATTGGGAACCTTACCCAAGTCTGCCTTTTGATGGAAACCCTTTAATTACAGCTCTCTCTGCGCTGCAATGCACTCAGCACCCCATTTGTTTTCTCACATGCTGCTCCTCAGGTATTTTGAGCTCCAAAATGCACCGTGCAAAGTGCACAAGAGCATCCTGCAGTGCCCGTGGGGACGGCCAGCAAGCGAGCACTCCTCTGCTCCTGGGGGTGCCCTCCTCTTCCTAGCTGTGCTTGGGTGGCCACTGTGGCACGAGATGTGAAAGGAAGGAGAAGAAATGTTCATAACGCTCTCAGGCGCTGCTGAGCATGGGGGCAGCACGGGGATGGGGACAGTAGCTAGAGGGTAGCATGTCCCGCTGTCCCCAGCATCCCCGGGGCACAGCGGGGCCAGGCTGTCACCGTGTCCCACGGGCAGCACAGAGCTGGTGGGGAGAGAGCTGTCGATGTGGGGCCGTCATTCGTCTTTATCAAGAAACATGTCTTTTGTGTTTATCAGGGGAAAACAAACAATTTATATTAATTAGGAGGGCATTTGTGACTGGCCCCTTACGGCGGTGTCATATCAGGGTTTGATCGTGCAGGAGAGATCACACTGCGACTTGTCACGATGGAAAGACAATTCATTTCCAACCGGTCTAAAAGGCACCCAGGCTTTGATGTTCAGCTCAGTCTTCCTGCGCTGCCAAATGCACCTTGTGGCACAGACAAGGCTCCCACCCCTTCCCGGGGAAGGTCTCCGGTCTTCTCCCCTGCCCTCCCCCCCCTCAGAAAGCATCCCTTTCATCCTTCCTTGGTGTCCCCTCGTTTGATGTCAGCGATGCTGTCAAAGCATAACCTGGTTTAACTTTAATTGCACCTTCTGTACCTCGCCATGAAATCCTGGTGACATTATAGGTTTTGCAGGAGCGTTTGTCACTTCAGACCACCCTGGTTCGTGGCAGAGGTTACCTGCGGTGGTGATGTTTCATGGTGGGCTCCTGCCCAGGACGATGGACTTCTCCTCTCCCTCTCTCCCTGACCCTGTCCAAGACTACTGTCCTGCTGAGGAACCGGTGGTGACCCGCGGCTGCCGCTCTTGCTCGTGCACAGGAGCTTATAGGGATGATAAATCAGTGGATGACAACCCTGCTAAAATATGCAGCTCTTGGAGGGCAGTTACCAAGCTGTGATTTTCTAACAGGGGCATGACGGGATATTTTTTTCCTCATTTCTTGATGTCACAACCCTACTCCAACCGAGCTGTGGCTTCATCTTCATCACCTTGTGACACCAATGTGTCCTGGGACTTGGCCCCAGCTTGGTCTCCAGGGTGCAGGTCAGTGGCCCCAGCCCATACCTGGTCCCTGGCCACCCATGGGGAAATGGCATCTGTTTTGCCCTGTTGCTGTGGCAACCGCAGCTCCTGCACACCTCTGGCATGTGGGACATCCTGCAGGAGCCGTGGGGTCAAGGAGGGTGGTGGGAGAGCACAGAAAACAGAGGGGTGCACAGCTCCTTCCCGACACCCAGCGCCCCGGTGCTTTGTGGGACCCGATTTCAGTGGAGTTTTGTTTTGGGGGAAAGCTGGAAAAAAATTCAACAACACTGCAGCATCCTGTGTGACATTTCCGTATCAAGTCATTTTAATTTTTAATTCTGAAACAGCTTGTATTTCAATATTTTCATTATTTATCACATTACGTTTTGTGTTTTGCATTGTAACTGTTGTCTTCTATATTAATTTTGCATGATAAATTATTTTGCTTGAAGTCAAAATCGAAATAAAATCCAAGCAATTTTGTCAAAACTGAAACGTTTTGGTTAAGCTGCAGCAACGATTTCCAGCCTCTTCCTCCACAGACAATTTAAAAATGTTTGTTTCTGCTCTCGTTCCAGCAAAAAATTTTTTGAAACCTGCAATCCGTGAAGCAAATCCTCCGGGTGACTTTGATTTCCAGCTCAGAGGGATGTTTTTCCACCCTGCGTTGTGAGGGCAGGAGAGGGATGGCGGGGGAGAGGGGAGGAGGGTGAAAGCATCAGGCGATGCTGGGGGCTGCGGCCGGCACAGGGCTCCCGGAGGAGCCGAGCCCCGAATAACCTGAGCGAGCCCCGCTCTTGGATGCAGGCACTGACACGGCACCAGGAAACACATATGGTAAAAATTATTGAGCAACATTTCCAAACTTGGTCATCTTTGCTCTTACACAAGCGCCGTTTGCCAAGGCACGCCGGGGGACGCTGCCTGGCGGCGGCGGTGGCGGAGCCGGGGCGGGCGGTGGGTGCCCATCGTGGCGGTGCGGGACCCAGTGCGTTGGGTGGCCCCAGCAAGTCCTGGTGCGGGAAAGCTGCCCGGTAAGGATGGAGGGTGGCGCCTGGGAGGAACTGAAGTTATCTGGGAATTTGATCTTGAATTAGACTAAGGCTTTGGCCCAAAAAAGGAGGAATGAGCATTTTTTTTCCGAAACCTCAAAGCGTATCACATTGCCATTTTTGAAATGAGATTTTGCATTTCATAGTGGCATTTATCAGTTAAGTACCGATTTGGGGGTTTGCTTTTGTTCCTGGAGGGAAGGCTTTAGGAACGGGGCTCAACAGCTCGACATGAAACACAGTATTTCAACAAAACATTCAGTTTGCCCCCAAACAGCCTTTTAATTATTTGTTGCCCTAAAATCCACATGCTTATTTTTGGGTTCATTTTCCACCACTGAAGTAAAAGCCAATCTGGGGTTTGTCTGATGTGCTCTGGGACCCGCTGGGTGCCACTTGGGAAGGAAGAGGGGACACGCTCATGCCCGGGCGCCCTGTTCCCCCCCCCGGCACGACATGGGGAGCGGAGGGAGCGGGGCTCGGCGGGGCGGGTTTGCAAACAGCACGCGTTTCCAACAGGTTTATTTTGTGCTCTGGGAACAGCTGTTGATATTCTGACACTTGCCAGCTCCACGGCATCTTCGGGGAGTCTCCTTCCCTCCCCTCCCGCTGCCCGCATCCCCCCTTCAGCTTTTGATTTTCCTTTTTTTTTTCTTTTTTTTCCAGGCGACCTTCTCCTTTTTGCATTTCTTTTGTTCCCAGCCGGAGTGTGAAGAGGGGCTGGGAGTGGGGAAAAAGGCTTCGGTGCTCCAACCGCTCCGGGCTGGAAGAGCCGCCGCGGACCCTGCCCAGGGCGGTCCAGCCTCTGCCGCCCGCAGCATCCTCCGGTCCCCGACATCCCGCCGCCCCCGGAGCATCCTCGGGGCGCGCCGGTAACCAGAGGATGCCCACCCTCACCCCGGGCATGCCAGTGGCACATCCCTACATAGGGGGCAAGGGTGGCCGTGGCCGAGGGGCTAGCCGCATCCGTCCCTTTGCCGACCAGGCGCGCGTTAGCCCGTGGCGGCTCCGCGCCGGATTAGCTGGGTTAAACCGCTAATGCTGCCGCTGCGTGGAAGGCTGCTTTCAGTAAGTGGCTCCCTGTAGCTTATTTGACTCCAGGCCCAAATCTAATGTCTCAGTGGGCCTGTTACATTAAGCAGGCCCAAGTGGTAGGAGATTTAAAGCATCAAAATGAAGTGCTTTATCACTCCGTACTGTGTTCTTGGCTGCTTTCGTTGGCCTCACTTCACAGGCGCCGCAGCCTGCGAGCCGAGCCCTCTCGGCAGGCCCATTACAAATTCCACTTGTTGACGGTTGCCTTGTTGCAGGATTTAATGGTAGAATAATATTTACACAGTAAACTCCTCTGGAGGTGTTATAAACACCATAAAAAGGATTTTAGAAGCTTAATGAGCGTTAGTGAAGTCGAGACAGGATAATGTGGCAACTGTGCGCTGTAATCTGATTTGGCACCTTCTGCACAGCAGGAGTTAGTGGGTGGAAGAGCTTT
Source organism: Dromas ardeola (assembly GCA_013398915.1). Lineage (NCBI taxonomy): Eukaryota > Metazoa > Chordata > Aves > Charadriiformes > Dromadidae > Dromas > Dromas ardeola. The sequence goes on from VYZM01010225.1 coordinate 267,053, forward strand.
TCAGTTTTTTTTTTTTTTGTTTTAGTGTGTAATATTGTTTGTTTAGCACGGTGCTAAACGGGGGATGCGGAGGGAGGCTGCCGCAGGACCGGCTGACCCAAACGTGCAGCCGGGTGTGGGGAGCGCGGGCTCCGGCTCTGCTCTGCCTTTGATCATGACATCGCAGTGGCTTTTTGTCGGAGACAAAAGGATCAATGATTGAGCCAGTTTAATGCCTGGTGGCACAGCCTCGAAGTTGGCTGTAATGGTAACATCAATAATCTGGGGACATTTTGGGTGTGGGGTGCCAGTGGGAGCAGCCAGTGGGAGAAGCAGCTCTCCCAAGGGGCGAAGGGAGGGCAGGGAACGGGGGTGGGTTTCAGGGCTGGGATCCCGGGCTGCATCCCCAGCAGCGTGGGCAGCAGGGCGAGGGGGGGGATTCTGCCCCTCTGCTCCACTCTGGGGAGACCCCCCTGCAGTGCTGCCTCCAGCGCTGGGGCACCAACAGCAGAAGGACACGGATCTGCTGGAGCGGGACCAGAGGAGGCCCCGGAGATGCTGGGAGGGCTGGAGCCCCTCTGCTGTGAGGACAGGCTGGGAGAGCTGGGGGGGTTCAGCCTGGAGAAGAGAAGGCTCCGGGGAGACCTTATTGGAGCCAGTACTTAAAGAGGGCTTAAAAGAAAGATGGGGACAAACATTTTAGCAGAGCCTGTTGCAATAGAACAAGGGGGAATAGCTTTAAAGTAAAAGCGGGGAGATTTAGACTAGATATTAGGAAGAAATTTTTTACTATGAGGGTGGTGAGCCCCTGGGCCAGGTTGCCCAGAGAGGTGGGAGGTGCCCCATCCCTGGAGGGGTTCAAGGCCAGGTTGGACGGGGCTCTGAGCAACCTGATCTAGTTGAAGATGTCCCTGCTCGTTGCAGGGGGGTTGGATTAGATGGCCTTTAAAGGTCCCTTCCAACCCAAATGATTCTATGATCTCCTCTGAGCATCGTTGCAAATGGCCCAACACTGGGAACAAGCTCCTGCGCCTTCAGGTGGGAACCTCCTCCCCGGTACCCATTTGCTTGTGAACGTTACCAGAGACCCTGCCACAGCAAAGTCCCCTGCTAAATCTGGCTTTATTTTATTTCATTCTTTCTAGGCGGAAGGAAAACCCTGAAAACCAAATAACACCTTGCTCTTGCTGAAGCACCAACAAATGGTCAAGAGCCGACGAGGGACACCCCAGTCTGTTGCTGGAGGAGCACGGCAGCGATCCCAAACCTCCTCCCCTGTGCTGCGGTGCCATCGCAGCCGTGCCGGGGGGCTCAGCGTCTCCTGCCATCCCCTGGGCAGGCCCGGACCCCCCCAGTCTGTGTGGGGTGCAGGAGGGGCAGCCTGGGAACAGCAGGTACAGGCTCCACTGTCGTCCCTGGCACTCACAGGCAGCGTGCTGCAGCTCTGCATTTTCCTGCATCTTTTTAATGTTATAATTCATGTTTCCGCCTTTATCTGAGCCAAAAATGCCCTCTTGTCTATTTATGTGCATACATATATATACATATGCACAGATACACACATGTATCCAGACTATTCTGGGATGAGTTTGTGAATCAGCCTGGTGTTTGGTTATTCATGGGCAGATATTTTAAGGTTCTGTTCTGGGGAGGCAGAGAGGGTGCAGCTTCTCTGCGGGCGCCTCCCGCGCTTCTCGGTGGGCAATGGGCATCTCCCAGGGGAGAAAGGGGACCGGCTCCTGCGCCGGGGGACTCCGAGCCACCCGTCTGTGACCCGCGCTGGCTTCTGCCGGTGGGAAGGATGTGTCTGAAAGGAAAATTATTGGGGGGGACCTTCCTGTTTTGCAAACTGCTGGTTACGAAAGTATGGCATCTTCTTGGGTTTTTGCTAAAATGATTTTTCTGCATTTAAATTCTTCTTCACTTTGAATTTTGAACGTTTTTCCATTTTTGATCTTACACGAATATATAAAAGATGACTTTAAAAAGCATCCATTTCATGCATACTGTTGAAAATCGGTGTTTTCTTCCCTTTTAGAACACAGCCCGAAGGTGCGGTGCAGCCTTTCACCCATGAAGCCAATGGCCAAAGGTGAGGCGCAGCCTTTCACCCACGAAGCCAATGGCAGTTCCTCCTCGGCTCCTCTCCCCGCGCCTGGCTCTGGGTGTGAACTTTGAGGGCTTTGACTTTTGATGCTCAAGGAACTACCCTCGGCCTTTGCAATTTCTGAGGGACGCGAGGAGCCGTGAATCTTGAGGCTGACTTGCCAGGAGCAAAAAGCTACCTTTTGTAAATAAGCCAATATTTTCTTTCTTTCAAGGGGAAGCTGACAAAGATCAATACCAGCCTGCAAAAGACATTGCCCTCTTAAGAATTAGCCCTTTGCAGAATCATTAATCCAGGAAGCTGTTACAGGGTGACAAGAGCATGGAGGCTCTGCCAGCTCTGGGAGGGATCACAGGAACGTCCCCTTATGCGCCGAAAAACAAACCGAATGAAATCGCTGAGCAAATAGTTGCCATGCTATGGGCTCGTTCTGCCTGAGGAGCTGATCGGACTTTAATTAAGAAAGGCTGGTTGCACTCTTGATAAGTGTCATTAAAGTTACCTGGTATTTTGCTTCCATTTGGTGCCAGCTGGGTCTGTGCTGGGCTGGCTGCACGTCCCCTTGTACCCTGTGGCACGGGGGGACAGCCGCACTTGCGCATCTTACTGATAAGGATGGAGCACTAAGAAAATCAGTAAACTATACTGCTGGATAAAAAAAAGGTGTTATTTTCATGCTTGGCTGCTCTTAGGCATGGCCACAGCTTTCCCAAATGCTCCAGCTCCTTTTTCTCTTCTGACCACCCTGGCGTGGGATGAATGACAAGGAATGCGCTTGAACCCACTGGCGAGTCCACGGTGCTGAGTTAGAGTAAAAGGGACCCCGACAGTGGGATTTATTGGACTCACCAGTCTCCTGGAGGAAAAGATAGATGCCCTATCCCTTGAAATATTTAATGGCTTAGTTCCGCACAAAGCACTTAGATATACGCTGGGACGATCGCGTGCTCAGAAACAAGTGGTGAGCGCAGAACAAGACCCCATAGTAAAAAAGAAAAGATTAAAAGGAAGTGGCTGAAGAAGGAAAAATATTAACAAGTGGGTCCTTTCCCTGTCCCGGCCCAGCTAGCTCATCTTGTGGCAGCAGCCAGGCTGCAGATGCCCATGGCTGGGAGACGCTGGGGTGGGTTTGAAGGGCAGGGAGAGGCCCACCCCTGCCAGTGTCAGTGGCCAGGAGCTGGTGGCCACCCCAGAGAGAGGGGCTGCCCAGAGCCCCCCGCCTGGCAGGACAGCTTCAGCCTGGGCTGAACTGCTTTCTCACGGGGGGTTTTCTTGACTCATGAAAATTAAGCCATGCCCCTTTCCCACAAACACTCATCTCCTCCTCTTTATTAGAGGAACAGAAAATGGTAAGTCAGGAAAAACGGAAGAATCCGAAGCAGCTCCCAAGTCAGTGCATGAGCATCTTCACTGCAGAGGGAAGAATCGATGCTGTCAAGGGCCCAGGCCTATTGCTTTGGCACCAGCTGAGCTCCCCATGAGATAGAGGAGCATGTGCCAGGATAAAAGCCCCATATGCTCCCCGTCACAGTGCTGCCAGCTCAGAGATTGTCCTCCAGCGTAAACATCCCATCGAGCAGGAGCAGTGCTGTGAAACTGGGGACCCCACGACGGTAAGTGAAGCCCCTGGGTGCAAAGTGAAGGCGTGCGGCCTCCTCAGCTCTCCCAGAAGCACGCAGGGCTGCAGAAGACATGTCTGCTGTCACCCTGTATGGGGCATTCACTTCCCCCGGCGCAAGGCAGGACCACCAGGAACCAAACTCCATGTGTTTGAAGGGAGCAGGGTTGACCAAGTGTGGTTTTTCTAATCAAGGTGGGAATCTCAATGAAATAAATAGGGTACTGTGGAATAAGTTTACACATGTGAATGTTATCAGGAGCTGAATTAGCTGGTGCCATTGTGAAGGAGGAGCTTTCCCAGTCTGATCTGCTGCTGCAAATCCAGTTAACAACCAGCCCAACTGGGAAAGAGCCATGAGTGGCCCCAGAGCTCCAGTAGCTGCTCAGGAGGGAGTGTGCAGTGAAGGGGATGGGGCAAGACCTGCTCTGTAAGTACCTGCTATGGTCACCAGCATTAAAAGTATTTCACTGCTGTTGCGTGGAAACTCTTTGCCTTCCTCTGGTCTCTGCAGCTCTGCTCTTTCTCTCTGGTTTGTGTCCGGACTATAAAAATGCAATTGTCTCTGTGAACCAGCTCCATGAATCTTGAGGGTGTTGCTCTGTTGAAGCTCAGGAAGCCCATGCGCGCTCCTGAAATTAAGTGTTTAATCCTTCTCAGATCAACAGGACAGTTTGTTTGCTTAAGACAAAGCTCTGTCAGGCCATGGTCTAGTGTGGTGCCACAGTGGAGAAGCCCTGCTGTGGCATCAGGGGGAAGGTCCCCGTATGGTACCTGGGCAGACCCTGACCCGTGATGGGCACATGAAAGGGCACATGCACGTGCTGAGCAGTGGCCGTATGGGTGTGGGATAACGTGTGTAATCTTACTTAACCAAGAAGAAAAATCAGTCAAAAGCCGAAGCAGCGATGCGTCTAGTTAACAGCTAGAAATAAAAAAAATAATTCCAAACAAGGCGTTTGTCACAACATTGAAGGGTCACCCGCTAAGCGAAGGAAGCCAAAGAGGGAAACAGTTCTTAGGGGTAATTACAGTTTCTAAGAAGTTTTTCACTCGCTCTGTAATTGTCGGAGGGTGGTGATTGGCACCGCGGTGCCGCAGCAGTGCTGGGAAAGCACCACAATAGAGCTGTAATTTACAGGTTGGAGCCGTGAAGTCAGAAATGGTTTGGGAATTATTACTAATCTTTACGGATTCAGGGGTTTGTATGCTGGCCAAGGCAATTCCGATTGCAGGTTCGAAAGGAACCATTGAGGGTGCTCTCACGCTGCCCGAGCATCTCCTGCCCGAGAGTCCCTGTTTCTGGGGGAGTCGGAGCAAACATTGCTTGGTTTCTGCCTCGGTGAAGAGCTCTCCACTCCTCGAGGTTCCCATGGGAGGTAGTTATGAAGCGCGAGAAAGTTGCCTTATCACCTTCCCTTAACGAACTAAATGATTAAAACTGCTCTAAAGCCAAGACCAGCAGGCACAAGGCAGTGACCATGCCCACCCCAAAACCGAAGGGCAAACCCCATCCCCGGCAGCATGTCCCAAGCTTCAGGCGAGGCTCCTAGCTCAATTTGGGGCAAGATTATTTTTTTTAACGAGTTCTTTTCCAGGCGGTTCTGTTCCCTGGGTTTCACGTGGCTGAGCAAGGGCAGCGCGGGCTCCTAGAAGTGGATTTCGGACATAAAAGCTCCTCTTTGCTCTTGGTTACTCCATCCTCTGCCAGCACGGAAATGCGCAGCTCTTTCACGTCAGGCAGCTGCCTGTGTTCAGGAGAATTAAAAAAAAAAAAAAAAAAAAAAAAAAAAAAAAAGTTCAAAGATGGATTCACGAGAACATGCAGGGATCAAATCAAAACTGAGAGNTTTTTCATTTGTGCTGATTTGCATATTAATAGTTTGCATATTAAACAACTACTTCAGAGGGTGGGCGGGCTAATGAATGCAGCAGTCTCCTCTATTTTAACTCAATTTGCCTCATCCATATTCCAATGACTTTGGGGATTGGTATTCAGTTTTCATTGAAATTATCCAAGCCAGACCTAATTTGTGCTGCCCTTCCATTAATCCAATTAATTAGCACCATTGATGTGTACTGCCTTTGTAATGCAGCTTTGTTCAGCACTGCTGCCGCTAATGACAGCCTAGTATCAGAGCAAATAATGAGCAAACCAAAGGAGCGTTTGACCCTTGATGTACCCTCACACAATGCAGCAGTTTTTAGTCTGGAGGCCCTAATTTAGGTTCGATAGCCCAAATTATAGACAATAATTCAATATTCTTTGTGGAGAGCTGAGCAAGTGTCACCCTACCGTTTGTTTAGCTTATCATTTTTTCCTGCCTCTTTATTTATGTATTTTTTTTTCCCTTTTCATTATTTTCCAACCTGGCCTCCCTGCTCCACCTCCAGCATTGATTTCTGACCTTGTTTCCACTGAGAGGTCTGAAGATCTCTTTGCTCTGAAGGAATTCATTAACCTTTCCCCCTGCCCAGAACTAGAGAGAAAATCTTTATATTTTTAAGTAAGGCAAATAAACACTGGTAGTGATTATCGGAGTCCCCTCGCTGGCTGCTCCCCAAGAACTCAACTGCTGGCTTAGGAGCCGCTTCTGGCTTTCCATTTTTTTGGGGGTAATTTTGGGTTTGAAACAATTGTTTAAACACTGATTAATTTTTCTCCAGAGCCCGGATTCCCCCCGGTGCTCTCCGTGCTGTGTTGCCACCCTGGGCACTGGGTACCATCCTGCTGCTTTCCCTTCACTCCAGCGGCGATGCCGGTGCCCGAGCTGCCCTGTTGACCCCGCAATGGTTAAATACCAGCGTGCAATTAAATGTGGCATAAAAGCAGCATAAAGCCAAACCCATGGCCACAAACCCTGGGCTGGGATATGTCCCCAAAGCGCTGCTGAAGTCCCAGGGTCTGCCCAGGGAAGAGGGATGCATTGGAACTTGCAGGACCCATCCAGATGTTGAGAAAGCAGCTGCTGCACCTCGCGCATCAGCTCTCCTCCATCCCTGGCTCACCGGAGGAGGAGAATCTACTAAAGGAAGTGTTTAGCTATGGTTATCCACAGGTAGGTCACTAAATTCATTAAGCTAATTAATTACATGCAGCACATTCACTGTGTCCACAAGTGTTTGAACTGTAAGGAGGAAGGTATTGTCAGAGGCGGGAGGAGGACAGAAAGTCAATTTGCAAAGGGATACGGAGATTTGGATGCTCGGCTTCCTTTAAACTGGAACAAAACCTGAAGGGTTTTTTCGGGCAAATTCTCAGGAAGGTGGCAAAACCATATTCCAGGAGGACTGATAGGTAATTTGGCAAAAGCAGTGGTTTGGATTAAAAAAAAAAATAAAATCAGTTCATTTTAAACTTTTAAAATCTCACAATGGATAATTTTAAAAGTTGCTACAGGAGTAAGGGTCGAACATGGTTGTAACTGTTCTTTGTAATTCCTTACTTCTACCAAAATTTGAGTTTGGGAAAACAGGTGTGGTTTTGTGAAGTGTTTGCCCTGTGCGAGAACGATGTTTTCCGGAGTTTTTCCGGAGCAGCCCGGTCCCTCCTCCCTGCAGGCAGCCTGGGATGCTGCGTGTGTCTGCGCCGGCCGCCCCGCTCCTGCTCTGCAGGGTTTGGGTGCTGCCAGGGGACAAACCAGCAGAACCCATTGCTGCGGCATCTGGGACCAGAGTCTAAGCAAGTGTCTCCTCCGGTGGCTCTCCATGCTGTTCCCAATCACTTCTCCTCAGCATTATAAATCATGCTATTTGAATAGAAGCTTATACAGTTAGTTGCCTGAAAGATTTTACTGATTAACCCTAAAATATGCTATAAATCTTACTCTGCTACTTGCTCACGGAGCATCGAGAAAGCAAACAGGCTCCTGTGCTGTTGGAGGGTGGTGTTTACGGCAGGGCAGGCTCCGTCAGCACGGGGTGAAGGATCTCCAGGAGCTCCTGGGTGGTGGCAGGGTGTCATTGGTGTCATTCTGCTCTCTGGGGCAGGCTGCAATCAGCATGGCAGAAAAAAGTTGCTTTTACACAGGTCTGTCCTCCCGTTGAGGCATCCAGCCGATGTGGCACCACAAGGCTGAGGTCTTCAGCCAACCCTCTGGTGGTGGAAGAGGGCTGCTGGCTGGTGGGTAGGCAATTCCGGTCTCCTTGGCTCTGCTTTGCCTACGGCTTCAAAAGAATCTCTTTTATTCACCACTTCATCCTGAAAAGCACATTAAAACCGTAGTGACTGAGGCACGGTGTGTCTTGCCAGGCAACGGCAGGGGAGCTACTATCTGCTCCTCTAGACAGGGCTGTGTTTTCAGTGGAGATGGGCCACCAGCCCGGCCACGCAACGAGCCACCAGGCGTTCATGTGACAGGTCTTCAGGAGCACTGTGTGTGCGTTGGGCCTGTGGTCATCTTATGCTGTGGTTCGAGGACAAGGTTCGAGGACAATTTGCACCTCAAAGGCAAGATCTCGCCCAGGTACTAAATATCGTAGCTGGTTTTTGGGTTGGGCAGCACAGCAAGCCGTTCCTGCTGAGTTGGAGGACACATTCCGCTGTGTTGGTGCTACCCGTCCTCTGATGAAATGTGAGGGAGGAGGGCTTTCCCAGCGTGATGTTGTAGTGCCTCTCCCCTCCCGCCTTGCTGTGTGACAGCCTTGCCTTCGGTGACACACCTGAATTTTGGAGCTGTATGAGCTAACTGGTTCCTGAGAAATAAGGAGTAAGAAAGATGTATCACAAATATATTTAGCTCATGTGTTCCACCCCATGCCATTGCTTTATGCTGCACTGTAATGTACGAACTAAGACAGACCATGTGGTTTTAAAAAAATATTAAAAGCATCCCTCCTCTCGGGGCTTTGTGCTCCACCAAGAAGGAGGGAGGGAGGCAGGTTGGTGGCCAGTTACCTCCTGTTAACCAGCAGCTCCAGCTTTGCCAGGTTCCTGGTCTTTCTAAACTTTTGATAATCCCTATTTATGACCTTGGTGGCAAGAAGACCAAGTGAAGCGTCCAAAGCAAGGTGGTATTTACTGAATATCTCTTTGTCTGAGATGGAGGCCTTCGTACCAACCTGAAAGCTACCGCGCTCTGTCTGGCACTGATGCAGTAAGATCCCGTTTAGTGGCATCACTCAGGACTTGTCATATTACGGAATGTCATAACATGTCAGCCTCTGACAGGCTGGATACCTGCTATTAACTTGCAGACTAGTAGCAAATACAAAATACAGGTGGTGAAGGAAGGCAGTGCCAGGAGCAGAGTGGAAGCCCTTTCTGGCAAGTTGGGGTATGGTTCTGCAAGCCCGGCTTTGCAGAGTAGCCCCGGGCTTGGGCGCGCTCGGCTCGCACGCAGGAACATCTTGGAGCAGGGCAGATTTCTGAAAACGCATGAGGCAGCCTCCAGAATGGTGCCAGACAGATGGATTTGGGAAAAATTCCTTCCTGACACCAAAGCACCAGTTTAATCCTGAGACAGCATCCAGAGTTGTCAGCGTTACTGGAAGAAGCAGCGCGTGCAGCCAAGGTCCCTTCTGTAGCTGTGGCTGTATCGGATGCTCCAGGGAAAGGTGGAAAAGCAGGACAAGGCTGGAGGCCAAGGTGTGCACCAGGCGAGTGGAGGATTCCTTCCTGCTCCCACATCTGGCCCATGGAAATCCCTGAAGCATGAGTTTAATTAATTGGCTTCCTGTGAGTGCAGTACAACAAACACAGTAGACCAAGTCTCCTTTTGCCCCCATTGGTGATATAATTCAAGCCTCAAATCATAGGTTTAATTACAGGATCACCCTGCCTTGTCATGCAGTTCCTCCCATGAACTGAACAAACTGTCTTGAAGCTGACTGCACGTCCTGCCTCCAGGACCTTACCTGGAAGGGCCAGTCTGGGGCGTGCGGAGTGTCACCGGGCTGAGCAAGGGACAGTCCCACTGCAGGAGATGGCGTCTGCGGGAGTGGGAACAGCCAGAACCTGGAGGCTGGGGCAGAGGAGGTCCTTCTGGGACCAGAGCTGCCACTGTGGTGACCTCTGATGCTCCCCGGGTCGCTCCTTCTCCTGGTACCCACAGGCGCTGTGCGGGAAGCCCTTCCCCGGGCTTGGGAGCCGGGACAGCAGCACCACGGGGCTGGCAGGAGGAGAGCAGAGCCAAGGTCCAGCTCCGTTGCAAGCCAAAGCAGACCACGCGAGCTGCTGTTGAAATCCTGGAACCTCACCGTGATGGCGCTGGCCGTCACTGTACACGTTTGGAGCCGTTGGAGCCACGTCTTCCAACAGATCCTGCAGGGACAAGAGTTCTCCATCCTTTCCTGCCCTGGGACAGAGCTGGCCGGCGGGCAGTGCAGATAGATCCCAACTGTCTGGCTGAGCTGGGGACATCCAAGCAGAACAAACCCTGCGCCCGCTGACATCTGAGAAGAGCTGATCCCCCACGCCTGTCCTCCCCGTGCCACTACGTAAACCCCTTGTCTTCCATAAGGTTCCTCATGCTATAACAAGCCAAAACCCAGGCTGGTTTTTATTTGTATTATTATTAAGCTGATGAGGTTATTTAGCCCGTTTTATGCCCCATTAAATTCCATGTTTGAAATTCTGCGGAGAGCTGGAGCTTTGCAAGCAGACGTGCTCCGCGCCCATCAGCGACGCTCACAGTGTTTGTCTTGGAGCACCCAAGCCCATGGCCCCTGTTGACTCCCTGGGAATTCTTTTCTCTCCGAGGCTGGTGTGGCTGAGAGAGATGAATGCTCTGTCTGTTATTGTTACCTCTTCTCACTTTTTTTTTTTTCCATGCTCTCATCACTAGTTTGAGTGCTTCTTATTTTCCTTGCCTCTGAAAGAAGCCATAAAATTCCCCAGACCGTGTGTGGTATGGTGTGCACTTACAAATTACCATTGAAAAATGAATTGCCTTGACAAAATCTAATGTTTTGTGACACAGCACAAATATGCATTTCATTCTTGAAGAGAAGGAAAAGGAGCTCATTGGAAATATTAAATTAAGCAGTGTAACAGCTGAGAATAATTTGGTTTTCTGCTCTGTTGCTTGTGATTTGGTACGGAGTTTGAGGTGGCAGGCCAGTTCCTGTTTAGAGTATAAAGCACACAGATGCCTCGGATTTTATTCCTTGCTTTGGAGCAACTTGTTTTCCCTGGTGGTGGAGGCCCGGTGCAGTTGAGAACATGGGTTTTGGGTAAGACCCCAGGGGCAGGAGCTGAGGTGGAGAACATTGTGGCCAGTGTGGGGGAATGTTTACCGTGGCGCTGCAGTGGGTCACAGGAGACCAACGCGCAGCCTGCTTTTTTTGCTAGTTCTCTGGTGGTTTAGAATAAAAATCCATCCCCATTAATAATAACAAAGCAGACCAGGACTGGGTTTGGGAATTCCTGCTAACAGCTCTGAATCCCTGCTGTAGCGGGGCATAAATAAAGCCTTTATTCTCTTCAATCATCCAGCCCTTTAATTACCTGTGGAGTTTCGTACAGTGACTCATTCCCCAGAAGAAGGGTGGTTTTTTGCGGAGCAGTGCAGATGTGAAACCCTCTGGGGATGTTGCTTACCGCTTGTCCTGACAAAGTCCCGCACTCATTTCTTCTCCCCATCTGTGCCCATCACCATCCACCTCCAGGCTGATGCTCTGGCTCGGTGAGGGTCCAGAGGAGCATGAAGCTCTGCAGGGCTGTTGCTCAGCAGTGATGGAGCGCAGGTGTCCCCTGGGGTCTTGGCACGGCCAAGAACAGAGCCCAGCCGTAGCCTGGGGCTGTCACGGCGGATGAGGGCATCAGAGATGTGCCAGTAACAGCATGGAGGAGCTGCTAACGTGAGACCTTTGCCTCCTGGGCAGCACAGCCTGGCAAGCTGGGGTGGGTCTTGGATCGATGTGTGTCTCAAGGTGGAGCTGCCCGGGGTTTTCTCATTACAAGTACTAGGGTTTATTTCAGTATTCATTATTTATTTGTCTTAAAGTAGTGTCTGGAAAGGGAGCAGAGCTCCAGAGGGACAAACACCATGACAACACTTGGAAAGCGAAGGTCCTTGTCCGGAACAGGCCGTGGGACTGTGGCAGTGCCCTAACGAGGGATGTTAATCACTTTAACACACCTGGGAGAAGCCATAGATTCAGGTGCTCAACTTGTAGAGTTCAACAATACCCAGAAGCCCAGTCTAATGTCTGTCTTTCCCCCTTTCTTTTTTTCTGCTGTGGAGCTGCGTGTTCCTCCATTTTCCCAAGTTTTGCAGTTGGAACAACAGATAGATGTAGAAACCAACATGATACCGGCCACCAAAGCCTGGAAATATGGATCTACTCTGTCTTGCTGAAGTGCTTATAGCACAACAATCTCTATGATCTCAACTTCAGTGGTTATTTTTATTTACTGTTCCTTAAAGCTGGTCAGAAATTTTCAGATTGAGAAGTGTATTTCTGTGGAATCAGAATGTTTTCTAAGGGAAATGTCAATTAGAAAACCCCATGGTTTCTGAGCGGGTTTGAACACCGCTTGGCGTTTCTTCAGGAAGCCCTTAGCACCGCCTGGCCAGCAGATAACCGACACTTACCTTTCGGCCAAACTCTTTAAGGTGGTGCAAAGGCAAAATGAAAAAAATCTGGAATTTCTTATTCCGTGAAAAAAAATGCAGGTTTTTGTCCAATTTGGACTGGAACCAGATTCAAATGTTGCCGTTTCCCACAGGGTGGGAATTGTGTTTTTCAGATAACTGTTCCCATATTCCCATATGTCCTGTGAGGGAGATGTTTAGAGCTGAGCTCCCAAAGAAGGCAGAGCCCTGCGAGGGTCTTCTCGCCCGCAGAGGGGCTGTGCCCACCCCAACGCCCCTCCGAGACCTCTCCCAGCTGGGTTCTGCGGGGCATCCGCTGGGGAATGGAGATGAAAGCGCATAATGGATCGGGAAATAAAGGTAGTAAAATCATGATAGATCGCGGCAGTAAAACTTGCGTTTATAGCTCATCCTGTGTGGTGGTTGAATCATGCTGCTCAGGCACCGGAGGGTTTGTGCCTGAAAATGCTTGTGTGTGTTGGTGGGGTGGTTCCTGCGGCACCAGCAAGCACAGCCCCGTGGTGGGGTGGGCACTAGACCACGGGGAATGGGGTGGGCATCACCCCTGTGGGTGTCACAGCTGGGTCTCCAAGTCTCGGTTGTGGAAGTGGTCATCTGCTGAGGTCATGTGTGGCCAAAGAAAGTGACCGAGGCCAGATGAAGTCACGGTCTCAGCTTGGTTAGGGCAGATGGGCTCTGACTCACACACCCTTCTCATTTACTGCTGATCCCAGCTCCCCCTGACACCCAGAGCTGCTCGTGGCAGTGAGTGATGCTCGTGGGGAGCACTGCAACCCTGTCCTGTCCCCAGCTGGTGGCCAAGCCAAGGGCAGCTTGGCCGCGGGGACCACCCCGGCCCCAAGGCATGGTGTCGTTGGCTTCAATTCTCTCCAGCAAAAGCCAAGCGCAACCTGCTGCTCACGCCAAGGAATCTTTGGCACAAGGATGTGGGTAGAAAACCCACAGGAGTGTCAAAGCCATGGACAGTCTCCAAAGTGAGAGCAGTGTTTGACGGGGGAGAATATGCTTTGGAAAATTTACTTGATCCTTGTTTGGAAGCAGCACTGAGAAGCACACTGAGCCCTTCGCAGACGCACACATGCTGCCTTGAGGATATCTGTACAAAGCAAAGCACTGGAAACATGTTGTCATCCGCCTCCTCCCTCTCATTCCTGGCAATCGAATAAATATCCAAGGAGCTGCTTAGATCTGAGCGCAGGAAAGCAGCCACTCCGGCCCGCCACCGCAGCGGGGCCACCTCCAGCGTTGGGTCCTGGGTGGGCCCAGTGGGTCCCGGCTCCTGCCTCCCACCCAGGGCACGGTGGCTTCGCACCTCCTTGTTTGCTGGAGAGAGACTGGGCAATGAAAGGGTGCCACGAGGCAAGCTCAGTGCTTATCTGGATCATTCACCACTTGCCAGGAGTGCTGGTTTCTTCTCTTCCGTAGCCAACACTGAAAGCCAAGGACTAGACATGGCACAGCTAGTGTTGTTTTAGCATCCCTCTTTCTTAAAAAAAAAAAATTAAAAAAAATTAAAAATAAAAAAGAAAATCTGGACAACTTCCCAGATTGTACATCTGTCCGTATAATTTACACCACGAGGATGAGGAAGTGAGGAGGGCTGTAAACTCTTTCCATCTGTGCAATGTGTGTGATGATTTTTCCACTCCTTCCTCGCCTCCCCCACCGAAAAAATCCTCGGCTCGCGGAGGGTTTGCCAGCCAGCGGGCAGCCCCAGAGCGCCAGGGCCGTCTGCGTGCCGCGGGTGGTCTGGCTGCCAGGCCTCCGCTCCCCTCCTCTTCCTCTTGCAGAGGAGCTCGAGCAGCTCCTCCTGCGCCCCGTCCCTCGGGAGCACCCAGCCACCTGCCTGGAAATCGCAGCCGGCTGAAAAATGTTTCCTTATAACTATTTGGACTGAAAAAAAGGGTATTTTTTGACAATGGGGTTCTCTCGCAGGACAGACTGACTTTCCTTTGAAATCATCGAACTCCTGGTAGAGCAGCCTTCTCCAGAAGATTGAGTCTGGAAATGCTCCCTCAGGGAACTGCTCTGAGGTCCCTCTGTCCCTGTCATTAATGGGGTCCCCCCTGTCAGCAGGGCTCCCTTCGGCTCCCGGTGTCCCCAGCTGGCCTGTGCTCACCTCCCCTTGCCCCGCAGGTGCTCGGCGCTCCCCAGGGGCAGGACTGGAGCAGGAGGGTCCTGGCAGCCAGCAGGCAGTGAGGAAGAGGAGCAGGAAAGGGCTGAAGCCGTGGCCCACAGTGTGTCGTGACAGTGTCTCCGACTGCACATTACTCGGTGTAAATATCTCGGGTTCTCTTCCCTTTTGGTCTCTGGCGGTTCCTGGTCCAGGGTCTCCAGAGGTTGCTAATGCGAACCCCATGTTCCCTGTGCCAGTGTCCCATCCATCCCCACACGGGGCTCTCCCGAGCGCTCGGGTCCCCCCTCCGCGGGGGGGTCAGGGCTGGCAGCGGGCACGGAGAGCTGCCGCGGTCACCCTGGGCTGGGGCTCCTCTCCTTGCCCTGCGATGGGCCGTCGCTAGAAAGAGCTGTTGGTTCACTGAGGATGGGGAAGCGCTGGAAAGGATTTCTGAGTCCGGGTTTTCAACCTGGTTGGTGGTGTAAAAGTTTTTGTTCTTTTATCAGCGGGATTTCCTTGGGGAAAAGCCTGCGCTCCCGGCAGCGGGAGCATGGGTTGTCAGTAGGAAGCAGGGCTCACCGGAGCCAGCCGTGGGATGGGTGGGCTCAGCTCCGAGCTCAGCTCCCCATGTCAGACAGGATTTGCTGAACGCAGGCTGCTCTCCTGAGCTAGCCAGCTTGTTATAAATGTGCAGATACCAATATAGGCTGAGTGGGTGGTGAGAGGGGACCTCGTGTACTGCATAACTGGAGGGCTTTTGCAGCTCTATCAGATGAAGAGATGAATGAAGGAGAGGGATGTTGTCACCTTCCAGCGCCCACTCACTCCCTGGCACACCAACAGAAGTTGAATTTCTTTCAAACTTCCTGTGAATCACTCCCAGGCGGGTCAGCAGGTTTTCTCTGGAGCTGCCAGGGCCCCGTGCACCGGCACGGTGGCTCCTCCGGCCCCCAGCCTCTGCGGGGACACCCTGGGGCCGGTTGTGCCCCGCCGGTGCTTGCAGCATCCTCGTGGCACCGATGGCCGACTCAGGGCCCTTGTGCCAGGGGTGCGAGGATGGGGGTTGACACGCTGCCTTTGGGGTGGCCTCGGTCCTGTCCCTTGTCCCCGTCCCACCGCCCAGCACAGATGATCCGTGCTCACCCCCAGACTGCAGGAACAGCTGCACAAATAAACCCCGGCGCTGCCGCCTCTGCCTTCTCCTGGGCATTTCATGCCGGCACGGGGACCTCTTCCAGCAGGAGTAAAATGAGGGCTCTGTTCCTGGTTCCAGGAAAAGGCTGGTGCCTTCCATCTCAGCAAGACGGCACCTCCCTGGTCTGCAGCCCTGTGCAGGGAACAGACAAACAATATTTGTCCTTCCAGGTGCTGCTCAGCAAGCCCTGCGTAACCCTCCCCTTGCCGGTGCCCCGCAGCATCCCCGTCTGCGGGACAACCATTGCCCTTCACCGCGGGCACTGCCCGGCGTGCCCGGCTGCTTTGCCACAGCAGCACCGATATGGTTAAGAAATACTAATAAACTTTCTCGGCTAGGCACTCAGGCAGGCACTTCCTCCGTCTTGACATTAAATTCCTATTGGTGTGACTCATTAGCTATTTATTTATTTAAAGCCACTGAGCTATTTGCAAGATTTTTAAAAAGCAAACACAGTGTGTGGGCAGGGGAGCTGTTCTGCCTAAATGTTCGTCTCGGTGACACTGATGATAACTTATCAGAATAAATAAGGAATCTTCCAATCATTATTTTTTTTCACTGGGAGAGTGTTTAGTGGGTTCTGTAGGAAAAAAAGTCACAATGTTTCCTTCTCAGAAACTTTTTACCAGCCTGTGTGTTACATCCAGGTTATATCCCTATGTGGGTAGCCGCCTGCATAATCTCCGCAGCCCCAATTAAAACCAGAATACATCATCTCTTCCCTCCGCAGCTCCGCTGGGTCCCTCCTAGAGCAGCCAGTTTGGTGGGGCTGGGTCGGAAATAGGCACCATAAATGACAGTTTTTGCAGAGCTGGGTTCAGGAGGGGTATTCAGGGAGCCTGCTCGGTCATCCTTTGAGAACAAACTTTTGGCTAATTATAATGCGGACGTTATATTTCGTTTTCAGGCCAGCAGCCATCTTCCAAGCTCATATTCCAGCCTGGGAGGTGTGGAGGTGCGCAAAAACTCAGCCAAGTGTGGAAACCTGAAAAATCAAAGACCTTGCATCCCCTTTATGTTTTTAAGTTGTCTCATTTTTATATAACCCACCTTGGTACATATCCAGGAATTTTTCCTCCTATCATTATTTCCAAGGGAAACGTGGCTTTCCTGCCATTTTGGAGTTTACAACTTCACTTCATTAAAGGGGAGTGTCTTAAAAACTTGAAAGAGAGTGAACTCATCCGTGCAATGAAAACCCAGGAGCAGTTCATTGAAATCTTCTAAAGCGTTCCTTTGGAATACCAGGAATCCAGGAGACAGAAAGTGCCCGTTCCTGCCTGGGAGGCTGCGGTTCTTTCTGCTCCACGGGTGCCCCGTGGCACTGCCACGCTGCGGGTGCCGCTGGGGCTGCGCCTGCTCCTTGGGCAGCTCCATCCAGACAGACCCAAAGGTGGGTTCTTATGGATCAGCATGGATTCTTACGCATTAGCATTATTTTCCACTCCGATTCTCAAAATTTTCAGAATTCCCCCATGGCCACACTCTTCACAGAAAGAAGAAACACAGGGCTGGGTGCGTGGTGCTGTGGGGCAACGGTGGTGTTGGGGGCACGGGGATGGGGGGCTGCACTTTCCTGCTCCTGCTGCCCTTCCCACTACCCCCAAAATTGCCTGCCATGGCAGAGCTGTCCTGCCACAGTTGCTTGCTACGAAAAGTCGACTGTTTTTATCTTCAAACTCAGATTAAATAATAATAATAAAAAAAAAGCGGATATAACATCTTGCTGAATGCCTCCCTTTGTAAATCTCCTGCCTGATGCACCAGTCACATCATGTTATATTATGCTTCGAAACATAACATGATGTGACTGATGCAACATATGACGGATGGTGGATCAGCCAGGAAATGTAAAAGGACCCAATTTTCTAAAGAGCATTGTTACAGAAACAAACAAGATGCCCTTTTAACTTGTATTGATTGATTGCTAAAGAATAAGCCCTGCTCATACTTTTGCGAGTACTGTAATTAGTTGGTAGAGCTACCTGGAGGGGGGAAGAGCCAAAGGGGCGCTGCTTCCTCCTGCCGGGAGGCAGAGGAGGAGGGAGAAGCACTGGAGCGGGCAGGAGGTAGGGTAGACCCCCACCGCACCTTGGAGTTTGTGGGCTGCCCAAGCGGAAACCACTGGAAAAGCGGTTCCTGGTGGGCTTCCATCGCTGGTTCCACCATTCTGGCTCAGAAACCCTTCCCCGTGACTCTCCCAGAGCAGCAAAATGCATCTCGTCCCGGGTCCTGTCGCGGCCGAGGGGCAGAGCCTCCTCGTTCGGGTTTCTGCAGCTCTTTGCATAACAGTTGCTCTCGCCCCCCCTTTTTTTTTTTTGATTAGCAGCTAAAAATCACAGCTATGTCTGGCAGGACAATGCCTTTGACAGCAAAGGGAATATTAGGGTCAAGCTTTATTAAGAAAGAAGCTATTGAAATGACATACTCAAACATATTGCTATTAGGGACTTGAAGAGTATTTGCCTCATTAATGTAAAAGGTAGCTAGCAATCTTCTTGATCAACAGTGGCAATTTATTTTAAAGTGTCCATTTTCTGGATGTCAGAGGAAGACTTTTATTTATAATCTTATTTTCAATTTCCACAAAGAACACTTCACTCACGCTCTGTGCAGGGTTTTTTTTGCAGACAATAACCGATTATAAAACTGTGCTCCCCCCCCCTCACACACACACACATCCCCCTTGTAGTAGTGTTGACATATGGAAATGAATCAAAATGTAATAGGCATAATTACAAGCATTGTGTGCAGGCTACAATTAGTGTCTCTTCAAAGCAGACTTGTAATCAAAAGACACCAATAGAAGAGGGGAAGAAGCGAGCGGACGCTTCCCGGGATGAGCTTGGGCTGGGAAGAAGTTTCCCACCCAACGGCAGCCGGGGGGGGTGCCCGGCCGGGGCACGCGAGGGTTTCCCGGTGGGTCAACAACCTTGGCCACCGTGGGGACAGGGGACAGTGGCCCCAGGAGCAGCCCCCCCCCATCACCCCCCGCTCAATCGGCGTGGGCTGAGGTGGCACAGACAAACTTTCTTCCAAAGACAAAGGCTGTAAGAGGGATGCCATGATTCCGTATCACCAGATCCCTTGCCGGGGAAAACGCGAAAAGAGTAAAAAAAAAAAAAAAAAATATTTCAACGTCACATTTCAAATGTAATATTTTAATTTTTCGAAGGAATGAAATGAATTGGTACCATTTTCAAAACAAAATCAAAATAATATTCAAAACGAAATAGTAACTTTTCTGCACAAACAGTTGCTCTCTGTTCATCTCCGAATTAGCTTGTTAGACCCTTCCAATTCACCAGTGGTCAAAAATTACACGTATTTTATTTTTGCATGGCTTTTGTTAACCAGAGAATATATTATTCACACAGCTCTAAACATAAGATACAATTAGAATGTGAGCAAAAATCCCATTACTTTGTATTCCTTCAAACTCTGGTTAAGGTGGCGGATCTAAACACAGCTGGTTGACAGTGTTGCAATTCAATTT
>VYZM01010225.1:286234-304997 GCA_013398915.1 Dromas ardeola
AGCATTATCTGTTGGCCTTATTGGAAGGGACTGCTGGATTTTCCTTTTCAAATTCATTTTGTTCCCTAATAGTTTTTAAAAATCAAAGTCAGAATGAAATACTTTTTGGCTGTGATTCAGCTGACTGGTTTTTATTGACCCAAACAACATTTCCCGCCCCCCCCTACCCTGAAGGTGTTGAGGAGGAATTGTTCAGATCAGGAGCGCAAGCAAATTTGGAGTTNGACCCACTGGCAGGGACAGTGCCACCGGGGAGGGGGGTCCCAGGAGAATCCAAGCGCTGGGACCTTGGTATGGGGCAGCAGCAAATGCTTTGGCAATTATGCTTTGATAATTATTGATCGAGCTGGTGCTTGGACCGGGGTATCGCGATGCAGAAACATCTCTTACCCTAAACGCGTACATCTGCAAAGAGATTGCTGCCTGGCAGGAGGAGGGTGTGTAGGTCCCCAGAATCTTTTGGCACACTCCTGTGCCCAGACATCCCGCTGCTGGTGGGGGCAGGTGCCAGTCCAGGGGATGCGGGGAGATGCCAGCCCTGCCTGCTCCTGCTGCCACCAGCCATGCTCAGGGGATGCTCAAGGGATGCTCGGGGCAGAGCCCACCCCATCGTCACCAGCACTGGGGATGAAGAGGGGGTGACGGTGGGGTGGTGAGAGCAGGACACTGCCTTTACCCATGCCACTGCCTCTCTGGGAGGGTGGCTGGTCCCAGGGGACGGCTGCTGGGAGGAGAAACAGCTCCATCAAAGTCAGCAGAGGGATGCTGGTGTCAGCCAGGGAAGGATCAGTCCCTTAACCAGCGGGTCTGTGTAGGAGGACTTATATTTGTTTGCAGGAGCCAGATGGTTAAAGAAGAGAGTGACATAATTGCAAGAGCAGGAGCCATGAAAGGAGGGGGGGGAGAAATTCACTGGGGGAGCTGAGATGCGAGGAGTGCGGCCCCGTGTGCCCCATGCCCCGGGACTTGGGCTCTGCTTCCCGCAGGGATTCAGCCCGGGGAGCCCTGCAGCATCGCTCCTGCATTCAGACATCCTTCCTCCCAGAGTTGGGACACACAGAGAATCCGAAATGCAGGAGGTACTAATGCTGGAAAAGTTATGAGGACAGAAGTGGCGGGCATGACCTTGTCATAGTCGTGGAGTTCATGATCTTAAGCAGCTCTCCATTTATTAATGGAGGAGCCATTTATTAACTTGCTAAATTCAGTTATGCTGGCATAAATCTGAAGTAAGCCCACAGAGTATGGATTTATACCAGTGTAACTGAGGGGAGAGCCTGGCCGGCATCTTTGCCCACAGCTCCAGGAACGGCAGGACAGGATATTGCACTGCCCTACCGGGGGCTGGAGAAAAATTTAAATATCAGTAGCAAAGTTAAATTTAAAACAGCTCAATTTCTGCAAAATGAAGTGTCCAGGAACAGGAATGCTTCCCATATAGTGTGCTTCTGCAGAGACCGAAGCTCAGCTCGCCTTTTGCCAAGGGGAAGTGTGAGACAAGAGCATCCACAGGTCCTGCCCGGAAGGAGAACGCCTTTGCACAGAAAAGCTCTGTCGGGGAGAGCTGGTCCCTCCTGGGGCTCCCCACCCCGCGCCGATGCTGCCGTGCCCCCAGCATCCTCCTCGCACACCCACAGCAGCTCCTCCTCCGCAGCCACTGTGCCCGGCGCCCACAGCCCTCTGCTCAGGGGACAGAGAAACTCTATTTTACTGGTCAGTTGTGGGTACAAGGTTATGTATGGTTCTGGGCAGTAAAGCAGGGAAGAAATCCACCCCAGCTAAACAAATCCATCTATTTAACCCCAACGAAAGCCTCAGGTCTTCTTCTTCCTGCATGGGAGTGTGGATTTTAAACTGGCAGAACATGCCTGTTGTGTTTTATTCTCTCATTCCTAGTGTTTAATACAGGCTACCAAGTGATGGCAATGCTGAAGATGCTGGAGAGGAGGAGAAATTTTCCTCTGAAATATTAACAGTCCCTTTGGGTCTTTGCAGGAGCTGAAAAGGAAACATGAATCTGAATTTGGAATTACATTTTAAGCTTTCCTGTAGCCTTTTAAAATATCAGAAGGAGTAAGGGTCTGCTATCCTAACCATCAAAACTGGGCACAACCTCCTCTTTAAAGGTGGATAAAAAAAAATACCCCGTGGCTTACTGTTGCCTTCCCTTATCTGTCTGCTATTCTGAGGCTGACTTCACCTTCGGCACGCGGTAGTTCCTTTCACAGCCCTCAAGAATAGGGAGGCTCTCGCCATTCCCGTCACGCGCTGCGCGGGTCGCCTGGCCCCGCTCTTATCAGCAGAAGGCACATGGAGCGCTGGGGGATGTCCCGCATCCATGTGCGCTGGTTCCAGTGCCGGCTCCGGCATTGGGCATGGGGTGAGCCATTGCCACGACCTTGAGGGTCTGCTTTTCTCCCCCTTTTCTGAAAAAGCAGCATCGAAGCAGAGTGGAACTGAATAGACCTCGACGACTCCTGCGGGAAAACTTCTTTGAAGCCGTTCTATAGATGTGGTCAAAGACTTTGCGTGGGGCGTTTGTGTGTGCCCACAGGAGGGGCAAACTGCAGGTTGTAGCTGCCCCCGCAGCGAGCTCTCCCTGTGCCCAGGGATGCTCCCGCTGAGCCAAACCCTCTGCTGCCGGGGAGCTCCGAGGGTCTGGTGCCCGAGGGCTGGGAGAGTCACTGCCGGAGCCCATCCCACATCCCGGCTGCTCTCCCTGCCCAGGGAGCACGGGGCAGAGGGCTCTGCTGCCTGGGAGCCATCCCGCTCTGCTTCCAGCGCTGGGGAGAACAGCCACATTGGGCTCATTAATTCCCAATGGCTTCCCATGTGTCCCAGCCCCCTGCCCTGCCACCTACAGAAAGTCCCCCCAGGGTCCCCCCAGGGTCCCAGCACGCCACAGGCAGCTCAGCATGTGGTGACAGTGCTGCTGGTGCCCTGCCTGCCAGGCTCCCTCACCTCCTCCTTAACCACCGACTTTTATGGTGCCCGGTGCCATTGTGCAGATATACAGTGTACGCTGGGGCATTAATAGTGTGGTGCAACAACCCTGCAACAGTATAATTAGTGGCACTGTTATTTCCGTGTCCTGCAGAAGCGCATCTGAAGAGTGGAGCTGAGCTCTGAATAAAATCAGAGGATAAAGATGCTTACTCTCGAGAGAGCGTCCCCTCCCACGCCATGCTTTCAGGATCCACCACAGAAATAAATATGTACTCGTCTGTGACAGCCAATGAGCACGGCATGCGAGAAGCATTTTCTTGACGAATTAGTGGGCTTCTGAATACAGAAGCGCTCCTCCCCCAGCACCCCTACACACCCCTGTGCATGCCACCTGCAGCAGAGCACACACACGCTAATGCACACGCATGCACGCATATGCACATGCATGCACATGCATGCACATGCACACGCGCACACACATGCACAGGCACAGCCACACCTCCCGGGCTCCCTGTTCTCCCAGTGTGATGCTGGGAGGTGCTGAGCCTCGCGCCCGGGGAGGAGTGGGCATTCGGCACCTCTGAGGAGCCCGCCCACGCACTCCCACCCTCCATATGGTTTTTGCACACATACTTTTAGCTGAACTTGCTTAGGAAGCATTTTTGTTCTTCAGACCATTGTGGGAAAATTTATTGCTGCCCGGGATTTTCTTATTTTTTTTTTTATTTTTTTTTTAGCATTTTTTTTTTTCCCCTCCTGTCATTGTCTTCTGCAACTCTGCTGGAAACTGTAATTGAAAATAGGCTGCAAAGCGTGGCTGCGGTCCCCTCCCCCAGGAATCAGTGTCCACTGCTCTTTCCTGCTGCCTGCTACAGGGGGAATCTCCAATAATCCTCACCACCTCTGACGCCTTACACAGCCCTGTAGGTAAAGTACTCCAAAACCCTCAGAAAAATCCCTTTCCATGCTCAGCAGAGACTGAAAAGCAAAGCTCTTCCCTCTTTTCTTAGTTCTCTGATTTTGCACCACCCATTCCAGTATCGCCACTGGGCGAACAGGGAGTACTGTGTCTGTCCAGAGCTCCTGCCTGCTCCGGGGGGAGTAGCCGGGGGGAGCGGTGCGGGTCGGGGACGACTTGCTGGTTTAAGGTCCAAACCCAACTGGATCGCCCTGCAAGCCTTGTGTTCTCTTCATTTTTAGGATTCAGTTGCCCCAGACAGGCTGTGTCCTACTAACAGGCTTTCCCTTTCTCCTTCCTTCTCCCACAATTTTACTAAGTAAAAGCATTTCCATTCTCTGTTAATTTTATAATTGTGAAATACGTCTCCTCTGAACTGGATGCAAACCTTGCATTTCTCAATTTCCTTTAACACACTTCCCGTCTGATTTGCATCAATTGCAAAACTTCTTTATTATTATTTTTTTTATTTTTTTTTAATATATTTGTTGTTTTGCCTGTTTTCTGCCCAGTCTCTATATTCCAAGGTCAAAAAGGAATTTCAAACCAAGCAATCTGCCCTGCACATCGCAGGCAGTGAATCTCTACAAACCCAATAGTTTTGGTTAGAGGCCCGGGGGAGGCACGGGCACTCCATGGAGCAGGGACAGGGATGGATCCTCCCAGGATGTCTCCGGTCCCACCACCCAACCCGCCGCAGGCACAGACATGGAGTATCCTGCAGAAATTGCACTCTGTTATATGATCTGGGAAGAAATCTAATCTCGTCTTAATTTTCTTAAATAGTATAAATTTCTGAAAGAGAAGACATTTGAAAGCGAAATATCAAAATGTGACATTTGGAAAATGTTAAAAAGAACATTGTTGCCTTATTGAGATACTTTGTTTCAATTTCCTTCGAGGGCCGGGGTTGGGGGGGAATGCAACTTTGTCAAAATCCCAGGCTGCCACTGAGGTTTCGTCCCCATAAACCAGCAGCTTCTGAAGAAATGCCTCCTGGTTTTAAAACTTTTGATCAGGGGCAGTATAAAGGAGCTCAAAGGGGAGGAAGGGGAGGGTGGAAGGTAGATGTGCGCGCGGTGCTCCATACTCTGAATGCGGATTTGCAGGCAGCGCCCTGCGCCTTCGCCCCCCCGAGCCGCCTCTCGCCGCGTGGGTCGCGTCTCCCACGGCCCCAGGGAAAAACAGCTTCCGCGGAAAGATGGACTGGGAATTTGGGCGCCAGGATACAGCAGAAATTCAGGCAGCCTCCAAGGATACTTCAGTTTTCATTGAATGCTCGCAGTGCCAGCGAGTTTTGCAGGCTTTGTTTCCCGTTACTTAATAAAGCCAACGTAAATCTGTGGATTTTAACTTCTCCATTCGGGATTAGGACAATCTTAAACCAGGCATAAATCCACAGTCTGGTTGTAATTGTTCTGGTCTAGTTAACCACAGCACAGAACAAAATAAATTGGGCTGCGTTTATTTACACAGCTTTTCTGTGATTTGCATTTAGTACGCCATTAATATTTAAAATAATAATCCTGCCCCGTAGCCTGCTTTAAACCCTGCAGCCTTGCGGAAGAGGAGCGCAGGGGGCTGTCGGGGCCAGGGTGGGCTGTTCCAGGTGCTCCGGCCCAAACGTCCCCAAAATTTTACACTTTGCTTGCAGTCCGACCCGGCATTTTGAGGGGATTAATCCGAATTTCTTCTCTGGTCTCCAGGACTCAGGACACAGCTCTGCAGTTTGCTTCCCCTGCCTGTGCGTGGCCGTCACAGCAGCAGCGAGGGCACATGCTTAGAATACGCTACTGAAAACTAAGCTTTTCCTTTCCTCCCATCTCACCGTCGGGTTATTTATGCAAGTTAATTGATTATTTTGTAGTTGTTGTTGCTTCTCTGCAGCAGGGAGAGGAGCTGAGCTGGCACGAGAGCAGCCCGTATTCAAACGCAGCTCTCTGCAGTCAGCAAAAAGGCAGCAGAAAACGACTGTTCAATTAAAGCACATATTTTTGGATAAACGTTCCCTTCTGAAAAAGTTGGTCTCTGCTTTAAAACTGGGTGGCACAATGAGTTGCTGTGAAATCATCCCAGGCATCAGACGGAAAAGAGCATTTCTTGTTTAAGTGTTGATTAAAAAGCAATATGTTACCGAAAAGCTTCACACCAAACGGGTGACTCCTGTCCCCCGTTGCTTGGTGACTCGAGGAGACTATCGTGATATGCCAGGTGAGTTTTCAGAGCCGTTCCCCAGCCTTGCGTCTCTTGGTGGGGTATTTGCTGCATTTCAGCAAGGCCCTTTAGGATGAAATTAATTCAGTTTAGCAGCCAACAGGCTACAAATCGATTCGTCCTGCAGTCGGGATACTTTATGGCCAAGAAGGATGGTTTTCAGCACGTGGCTCTGCGCCGACACGTCTGCAGCCGCTGAAAGAAAACCTTGTGGAAAAAGGTATCCACGAACCATCCCTTTTATATCTGGGAAATAACAGTTATTTAGCTGCTCAGAATGCTGCTGAAGCCTCGAAGGAAACCTCTGGTCGCAGCGGTGCAGAGACACAGCCCGCGCTCGGTGCTGCAGCTCTCTGCCGCCCTGCGCTGCGCGGGAGACACGTCTGCACGCCGCGTCCTGCCTGTCACCCCGGCTCAGCCGCGCTGCGTCCCCCTTCACTTGGTCTTTCTCTCGATAGCAACAGCAGTTAACGGGCGATTGAAAGGAAAGGGGGGAAGGCAGCAAAGAAGAAACGACACGGCTGGGTGCAGCGTGCGAGGGGGACTGCAGAAGGGCGGGTGGCAGTGCCATGGACTGTGAATGGAGGGTGGGATGGAGGGGACAACGGGGATGCGCCTGCCTTCCCCTTCCCTATCGCTCTCTACAACCCCCTGAAAGGAGGGTGTAGAGAGGTGGGGGTTGGTCTCTTCTCCCAAGGAACAGGCGATAGGACAAGAGGAAACGGCCTCAAGTTGCACCAGGGGAGGCTTAGGTTGGATATTAGGAAAATTTTTTATACTGAAGGGGTTATTAAGCATTGGAACAGGCTGCCCAGGGAAGTGGCTGAGGCACCATGCCTGGAGGTTTTTACAAGCCGGGCAGACATAGTGCTTAGAGATATGGTTTAGTGATGGTTTTGTCAGAGTTAGGGTGATGGTTGGACTCGATGATCCGAAAGGTCCCTTCCAACCCTGGCAATTCTATGATTCTATGATCCCATGGTGTGCACCGTGCTTAAATGCAGAAGCCATAGCCAGGGCAGAGGCACTGCCTGGTGTTCCCCCGCCCCTTGCTAGGAGCAAATGTCCCTCTCCAACTGACCACCAGCTTGTTCACCGTGCCTGCTTGGCACGGCGGGAGAGGTGTGGGACCCCCCTGGGATGCCTCAGGATGGAGAGCCCGGACGAGCTGGGAGCCGGGAGTGGTACCCATGGTGTGGCTGTCCCCGTGCCTGCAGAGCCATCCTGCCAGTAGCCAGGGATGGAGGGAGCTGTGCAGTGTGTCCGGGTGTCGGTGAGCACAGCTGCCTCCTCAATCTGGGCTCGGGGCAACGCTGCGGCTGCCACATCGCAGCCCTCGCTGCGCTGCACCTTCAGCGGCCTTCGGGGTGCTGCACAAGTGCCGTGTCCCTGCAGGCTCCCATGGCCGCTGCAGACAGACATGCTGGCTGCCTGCAAGTCACTGCAAGTCACTCGGAAGCAGGGTTTGATTACGGCACTTGATTCTCCAGCCTGCTTCCCAAATGCAGCTTTTGCTTTACATGTCTTCATCCTTCAGCAAAAGCAGAATCCGGCTCCACACAAATGCAGCCCCGCGCCAGCTACAGTTTTGCAACAGGAGCTCCCGTCCTGTTCCTTGACTTGATACCAGCGTTTTGTCATTTTTGAGGAAATAACAAACTTGAAAGTATTCGGCTTTGGTGCAGCAATTGCAGCTTAATTGCACGTCTCCTTCTGCCCACACAAATGCTGAAAAGTGACTTGGCAAACTTTAAAGGCAATCCAGGGACTGAAATGGGAAGACTTGACAAGCCAGCATTCATCAGCTCTGACTAACGCGTCTGTAGTCTCAAACCTGCTGCTGTTCCTGCTTTGGCCTGACATCTTGCTGCCCTCAAAGAATTTCTTTTGAGTCTCAATCAGCGGCTGCCGGGTGGCTGCGTCTGAAAGGTCCCCCCGGCATTTAGGCTGCCAGGTTACCCACTAACTAGTACCAAACCATTCCTGGGGCAAGGGCCGTGCTGGCAGTAGCCCTGGCGTTAGGACGGGATGGTTTTGCTGCATAGGGAAGACAGAGGGTGCTGATGCCCTGGGGTGTCACTGGTTTTGTGCTGGTGCTGCCCCAGGGGACGTGGCTGCCAGCATGGCTCCCTGGCCCAGTAGCCCACAGGCTGGCAGGAGCTGCCTCCTCAGGAGACCCCAGTGCAGGTCAGTGTGTTGGTGGGTGGCAGTGGACTCAGGGAGTCCCCAGGGTCCTCATCTGATGGAAATCTGACCCTCAGCGGGTCTGCAACTCCCATGGGGGGACCGCTGGGCAGGGCAAAGGGGAAGAAGGGAGGGAGGAAGAAGGGAGGGAGGCAGCAGCCGCTGTGCTCCAGGAATCTCAGTGGACAGACGATGGGAGAGATGCTCTGGTCATGCCACTGTGCTGGGAGGTGGTGTGTCCACAGGGCAGTGGCTGTGGGGGCTGTGCTGGTGTGCAGGGCGTGCTCCTGTGCTCTCTGTTGCTGCTCTGGGTGCAGGAGACCTGTCGCCGAACAGCCTCAGCTGTCCTCTGAAACCTCCCGCTCCTCACGCCCCCTCTACAGCCCACATCTCCAGGGCATCCTGGATCAAACCCAACGGCTGACACATTCCCTGTGCTATTCTCCATCATCACCATAGGCACTTCCTTTTACTATCCCCTGCTCTTCTGGCTTTTCACGCTGCTGGAGGTCTGAACCAGCTGGAATAAGTTAAAGAGGGTTTTCATCTCCCAGGTCTTGCAGGGAGGCTCTGGGCACTCCGTCGCTGGGAACACAGAGCCCAGGGACCCAAATTGACCCCCTGTCCCGTCTGGAGGCAAAGCGCACCCAGAGGTGTTGTTTACCCAGCACAGCCGCCCTTGCTCATGTTTTCCCAAGTGAAAACTCAGCCAAGATGCCAGAGAGGCCTCGGGTTTTGCTGCAGGGAGAACAGCACGGAGGGAACAGCACACTTACTTCGCTGCTCCGAGAGCCTGGCTGCCCTGCGCCCGCGGGGGGTGAGCGGGTCCTCGCTGCCTTGGCATGTCCACACACCTCATGAGAAAAACGCTCTCCTGACCCCCAAAAACATTCACACTCCCAAAAACGTTCCTGCTCTACACAAAGGCAAAGGGGAGCCCCCTCTGGCTCCAGAACAGGAGATGCCTGATTTGGGGCAGATGTTCCCAAATACAGGGAGGGTGGGATGTGGGATGCGGGAGGGGAGATGGGGAGGAAGGGCAGCGGGGGAGCGGGGCAGGAGTGGAGCTGTGCCTGAGGGTGGGGGCAGATGTGATGCTAAGGTCGATGTCCCTCCCCAGCCCCGCTGGTACCCGCGGGACGGCCCCCCGCGGCCGAAGCAGCGAGCTCGGTTCTCCCCGCTGCGAGGTCCCCTCGAGGAGAGAGGGAGAGGAGTTAGCCCAGATTAGCGGTTAGCCCAGAAAGCATGTAAATGAGGTCATGAACCCCCAGAGGAAGAGCAGAGAAGGAGTCAGACAACCACAAAAGATCTTGTGGTTATTTGCTCAGGTTCAGATGCGTCTCCCAGGGGCTGCTGCTCTATCCATCCCTCCCTCCTCGGGGGGTGTCTGGAAAAATGGGCTTTTCAGAGGCTCCCAACGCGGGGAAGGGAGGAGGTGGGATGCAGCAGAGCTGGGAGGGCTGGCTCAAGGGGGGAAGGCAGCGAGATGTGAGCTTCCAGCGGATGCAGAAATGAGTTAATTGCAGACCTCAGCTCACCTTCCTCCGAGGTTTGTGATCAGCGTGAAGTTAGGGCGCACTTTTAATTCATTATTTTGCCTGAACTTCTCTGCATGGCTGAGCAGGGGTTTAGTGCCCACAGTGTACTGCTTACACTTGGCATGGAAAACATTGAGTCTACACGCTTTTGCAAGTAAAATATTTAAGATTTCTCAGCAAATGGTGCATGCAGTTTTTCAGGAAGATGTTTTGCTGTTTTCCTCACGATCAGACTCATCCGGCATGTTCGAGCGACGGCCTCATTTATATACAGCATTGGAGGAGTGAGGGAGTGGATGTTCTCTTCTTTCAGAAAAAGCACAATTTACCAAAGGACAGGAATTATGTAAAGCAACGTGATTTACTCACGTCCTGAAGTCTGTAAACAGTGTGAGTTATGCTGCATGGCGCTTTTGAAAAGATAACTGGGAAAGGAGGCCCCTTGCTTCATTTTGTGAATGAGTGACTCTATTGTATAATGTTGGGGTTTATTCCATTTCATACTGTGTACACAGTACTTACTGCGTGCTTGTAAATGAGCAACCGAGGAAATAGATCTTTGCTGGAGGCAATTGCTTTCCCAATAGTGATAGAAAACATCATGCGTGGCAGACTTAGAGGCTATTATTTTAATACCTTTCTTCTCGTTGTGGAACAACGTGCCCGTGTGCTCTGCCAGGCAAACCGGGTCGCCCCATCCCTCCCAGTCACACCAGTAACCGTCAGGCTGGGCTGTGGCAGTGGTGCAAGATCCCCCCATCAACCCTGACGCCGCAGAGCCAGGCTGAGCCCAACCCTTGTCTTGCCCGACTGTAGCAGCGAGGCCATTCGAGACCCTTGCTCCATCCTGCTCTGGTCCTGTTGGCTGCACCCTCAGCCTCTGCTCCAGGGTCTGTCCACCCTGTCCTTCTTCCACTGGCTCCGTCCTTCCCCCATCTGTCTGCTCCAGGCAAGGAACAGCCGCCTGCCACGCTCTCCCATACACCTGAATGAAAATCCAACTTTGTGCAAAAACATTGAGGTTTTGCCTGCATTCTGCATGAGACTCACAATATCATTTTCCAGGAGAAATCTGTTGGGGTGATCTAAGCGAGTTGGGGACAGGGTGGATTTAGGGGCTGTGTGAGAAGGCTAGCATCTCAGAAGAGCAAGTAAGTTGACCGGAGAGAGCAGGCACTTGGACCGTGTGCGTGGAGGCTGCTCTGACCCTGTGTTTCTGGGAGGTTTCCCATTCTCACCTTTAATTTCAGAAGAAATTCCAGCCCTCACCACAGACCTCCCTCTGAGGGCACACCATATAGATCAGCACATTGTGTTAGCTCTGCCATCTCCTATTTTCTAACTAACAGAGGAGTGGTTGAAAAATTCCTGAACAACAGAAACTCCTCTGCTCCCGCAGCCCTGAAGGGCTGCCTCCCCCAGCGAGGTCCCGGGGGCGGACTGTCCCTCACAAATTGTGCTCTGGAGCATCCCCATCACCCCCTGCCCCAGCCATCTCTGCGTGGGGGTGTTGCTTTGCAGCCTACAGACCCTTCTTGGGACTTTTTACAAGGGCATGTAGTGGTAGGACGAGGGGTAATGGCATCAAACTAGAAAAGGGGAGATTTAGATGAGATCTCAGGAAGAAATTTTTCACTCTGAGGGGGGTGAGCCCCTGGCCCAGGTTGCCCAGAGAAGCTGTGGCTGCTCCATCCCTGGAGGGGTTCAAGGCCAGGTTGGACGGGGCTTGGAGCAACCTGGGCTGGTGGGAGGTGTCCCTGCCCGGGGCAGGGGGGTGGAACTAGATGGTCTTTCAGGCCCCATCCAACCCAAACCATTCTATGATTCTGTGATTCTAGTGGGTCCTGCTCAGCAAGGTGGCACTTTGCACCCTGCTTGCAATGAGCAGCACGTGGCATCGCTCTCTGGCTACCCCTGCAAGAGGGAGAGATGTGATACAGTGGCAAAAGTGGGTAGCAGCGATGTAGCCGTGCTTAGGGGACAATGCACTGACTCCCCTCCTTCGCAGGGTGCCCCAGGAACAGGGGACGATGCGCCGGAGTCCCCCCCTCTGCCCCGGCTGCGTTGAGCCTGCATGACAAAAGCTCTCGTGTCTGCAGGGACACTGCGAGGCTGCCCGCGTCATGCGAACAACACACGCAGGTGACAACGCTGCAACCCTTACTGAAAAAGCTGCGTGCTGTTGTCACAAGGCTGCTGTTGGCCACCTTCCCGGGTACCAGGCTCTTGGCAGGACCCGTGGCTGGGGGCAGGCGGAGGGCTGGCATCTGGCTCGCGCCCGGAGAGCCGCTGCCTCCGTTTTCCAAGACTCCCTGTTTATTTGTTCTACAACAGCTTGAAACCAAATAGGGTTAATAGCCCTCCCTGTGTCCTAGTGAGATGAAACTACCATTGGGAGACCCAGGACAATTTTTATATAGGATTAGAAAACAAAAATCAATATTTAATTATCTGTAAGCTTTTTGTGTCACTGCATCCTTAGCTTGCTAACTGTGAGTGCCGGCTGCCATGGAGAAAGTAAGTCATTAAAGGTGCAGTATCTTTTACTGGCCTTTTATGGGCCTGCAGTAAATAGAGTACATTATCACTTCTCACACACCGGTATTGTTATTTATCTTTACAATCTCTATTTACCTATATTTATGGTAGATTTCTCCTGTATATTATATGGCTAGGTTAACTTTAACGGGGTTCATTAAAACAGGCACTTAAGAAAACTTTGGAACATCCTCATTTGGACAGATGGCAAGAAACCGAAACAGGGAAAAGAAGAGGAGAAGTGCTTTATGTGAACAAGTCCCCCAGTGCTCGGAGGCGAAGGTGGGTGATGGAAATGCCGGTGGCTTCAGGGCTGATGTCACCAGCCCAGAGCTTTCTGGGACCCGCAGCTGCTGCAGAAAGGGCTGTGGTGTCCACCAGCACGGAGGGGTCCTGGGGAGGGTCACACTCGCGGAGCCGGGAGGAGGAGAAAGATGGAATCTTCACTGGGTGCTCAGTCCCAGGATGCTCCCAGTGTCCGGGGAGCCATAAGCGCCTGGCTCTGAGGGGCTGCTCAGGGTCTCCCGCTCACCCCTGTGACACCTTTCCCCCATAAGGCTGAGCCCACGGCTCCTCCCTGACGCCGCAGCGTGGTCCCCGTGGCACAGCCTCCCACCCCGACATGGCCCCAGGGAACAGAGGGACCAAGCACCCGGCACCGCTGCCGACCAAGAGCCCGTCCTGTGCAGCCCCACGCACCCCAGGACCCCCCAGCATCCATCCCCCCTACACAGCCCATCCACCTGTACACGCAATTCCATTAAATGCTCACAGCGACATTCAGAAGACAATAAATAAATACTCTGGAAAACGAAACCTTCCCCCACGGGGAGGGGAACGGGCAATTAGTGGATCTTTTTGCTGCAGTAGTTAATTTTTTACAAGCCTCCCTTATTTTCACTGTTTCCCCTGGTTAATAATGACTAGCAGCCGCTTACACCATAAATAAGTTCCACAAATTTCGCAGATGCACCGGGCTGTTTAAGCAGGGAAATTGAGCAGCATATGTCTGAATGGTTAATTGACTTAATTGCTGTTAGTTGGGCTATTAGCACACTTGATCCACCCCAATGACCGCAATACTTTCTTAATGGTGTTCATTTTATTTGGATGCCAAGCTCCAGTTACCATTACAGGGAAATTTCCAATTGCTGATTACCTCATAAATATATAATTGTAGTCATAGGCTAAATAAAGCCAACAGGCATTAATAATGAACAGCGTTTGACTAAGAGCCTTTAAAGGATGATGGAAGTTTCTTTAAAGACCTTAGCTATTCTTGAAATGTAAATAATCTTTCATGCTTCTATTTTTAATGGTGCTGCATCCTTTTTCCAGTCAGCAACGAGCACCAGCAGAGGTAAAGTTGCATCCCACAGGTAATGTCCAGAGAAAAAAAATATAGAAAGGACCCTCCCAAGCTCTCACTATTCCACCCCGAGCATCATTTCCCAAGGGACGCTGTGATTATTTCTTTTAGGCAGAGACCGGCATGACACAACCCTCCCGTGCGGGATTTTTGAAAGCAATTTTCCCCCACTCCCTATCTGCCAGGAAAGGAAAAAGCAAAGTGCCCCCGGGGCCAAATCCTGCCCTTCCGTGCGTGCGGGGGGCTGGCAGGGTGGGTGAGAGGAGCCGGCAGAGAGTACCACGTCTCTCCCGACGTCACGCGCGAGGCTGCTGAAACCAGGCGAGCGTGTCACCGACTCCAGTGCTTGTCACGCCGGCAGGGATGGCTGTCACCTCCCTGCCCAGCCCCTCCGCTCAAAGCAAGACCCAGGTTGTCACCCCCTGGCCGGGACACGGTGAGGATGTCCCCAAGAGCAGCACCCATGGCAAGGGGGGGTGACTGGGACCCCCGCTTGGGGACCAGCCTGGCTGCAGACCGGGATCCAACCGCCCCAAAATAGAGTTTAGTCCATCACCAAACAGACAAATAAATGAACACACCTACGAATGCAGGTCGGCCCCAGAGGGCAACGCTAAGAGCAAATATGATTTACCCAGAAGACAAACAAGGGAAAAATGGCCTTTTCTAACTCCAGCATTGTTACTGGCTCTAGAGACAATTTAATTATCCTAGGCTATTCTTAACTGACCTAGTAAAATGAACTTGCCTAGCTCTGTCCACAATAATTACCTACGATTTGCTAATTCATGTGGAGAAGAAATTACTCCTAGATAGTCTGTTAATCTTTGATTCCTAACCATGAGCTCATTTACTCTGGACTTGTTCCCTACTGGCACCAAACAGAGAGAATTACATTAGTTATTTTCAGCTATTAGGGAACTAGTTATAATTAATGTTGTCTTTGACGATAGCCTGATCTTACACAGATGCCTTAGCGGTGCTGCCGTGGGTGGGTAATGCGGCATAGCCACACCGCCGGCTGGGGCAGGGAGGACTTTGGCTGCTTGTTTTAGCCCAAAAGCCGAATTCTGCACTAACTGGGGTTTGGGTTTGTCCTACGCATCTTTTCGGTAGGGTCGCTCGCGCTAATGAGCAGGGACAGGGAGGTGTGGGAGGAAGGGTGCAATGCTGTTGCTCCTGCGCCGGACACGCTGGGTTGTGGATGCGGTGAGCGTGGGAATGGCCACATTCGGACATGGTGAGCGTGGGACCGGTCACCCTTGGACATGGTGAGCGTGGGAATGGCCACATTCAGACATGGTGAGGTGGGACCGGCCACCTTTGGATGCGGTGAGCATGGGACCAGCCACCCTTGGACATAGTGAGTGTGGGACCAGCCACCCTTGGACATGGTGAGCATAGGACCGTCCACCCTCGGACACGGTGAGCATGGGACCATCCACCCTCAGACGTGGTGAGCGTGGGACCAGCCACCCTTGGACATGGTGAGGTGGGACCATCCACCCTCAGACGTGGTGAGCGTGGGACTGGCTACCCTTGGATGTGGTAAGCGTGGGAATGGCCACCCTTGGATGCAGTAAGCATGGGACTGGCCACCCTTGGGCATGGCGAGGTGGGACCATCCACCCTCGGACGCAGTGAGCGTGGGACTGGCTGCCCTTGGACACAGTGAACATGGGACCAGCCACCCTCGGATGCGCAGGGCAAAGATGGTCCCCATGTCCCAGAGCATCATCTGTCCCCCCACAGAACTGATGGAGAGGTGGGGCTGCATTGCCCCGGCACTCCACGTCCCGTGGGACCAGGAGGACGCCTGACCCTGGGCTGCCACCACGGGGAGGGGGGGAATGGTGTGGGGGGGGCTGCTGCCACCCGCTGAGAAGTCGTTCCCATTTCCAGCCCTCCCGCCTGTTTCTATGGACACTGCTGGTGGTGGGAAGCCAGTGAATCATTGGACCTGTGTGGGGATGAATATTGTGAAGGAAGAAAAAAAAAAAGAGGAGAGAGGAGAGAGGTGAGAGAAGGCTTTTGAGGAACAGGAGAGTGAAACATCCTTTGTAACCACCCACCCTGTTGACAGCACTGGGGTCCCTCTGCACCCCAGGGCCACCCCTCCCTCCATACCCTGCCTTCGCGCTGGGGTCCCTGGGGAGAAGGAGGGGCTGGAAGGAATTTCCCAGCCTGGAGCTAGCACGTCCCAAGGGCAGTGGCCGAGCCTCCTGCTGGGAAGAGCCACCTTCCCGAGGGTGGCAATGCCCCTGTCCTGTGCCTTACCCGCGGGACACTGCCTACCTGGCTCTCCCTCTGCAGGGATCCCCCGTCTGCCCATCCCTCATCCGATGGAGCTGCAGCTCTTCACCATCCTCCTCTTCATCCCACCCTCTCCGCACCTTCGCAGCATCCGCCGCTCGTCCCAGCCCCTGCCTTTTGCCCAGCCACTGATACAAACCGATTATTGATGTAAACTGGGAGGTCAGGCAGACCGCTCTTCAAACCCGGGGAAAATGAGAAGCAGATGTTTGTTTCGGCAGAGAAAAGGTCTTGGGATATGAAATAGTTTCACCTGGTGCCTTCATCTTCTGGAAAATCACATGTGCCAATTCCTTTTGAAAATGATCAAAGCCAGGCACGGTGTTTCCTCTCTCCTTGCCGATCTACTCGAGTCTGTTTTATCAGATGGAGCTTAAAGCAATAGTATGTTTTATTTTAAAACAGACTTAAAAAAATATTCCGGCCTTTCGGCTTGACCGTTCAAACCATCTGGTTTCATACATTTCGGATGTTAGCCCAAAGAAGAGAAACGGCGTTAACAATAAGCAAAAGTAGCTAATAATCAGTTTAATACAATGCTGCGTAGTACTTATGAAGTTGGCATATCCAAAAATTATTACCAGAAGCCCAATCTTAATCCTTTTTAAGTTGGGGGGAAAATGGATCAAAAATTAGAATGATATCAAGCATAAAATAATCTTCTGTCTGTGTTGCACTGATAAAAAAATAGAATATATAATTACCATGTAAAAACTGCTTATGTTTGTGATTATATGTTGCTGCCATCTCCAGGTCCTCACTGTAAATGACTTAATTGGGTTGTCCTGATATATGGATGGGGAGAGCCGGAGCGTGTGCTGGATCTCGCAGGGGTGCCGATGTCGGCACCGGGGCTGCCACGGACACATGCCGGGCTGGGTGCCTGCCTGGGAACGGGGACATCTGGGACATGGATGAAGTTTTGATCCTCTGGGATGTGCTGCAGCCTGTCCGGGGGGCTGGTGACAGCCCTCCTGGGGGCTGGGGTTGCTCCTGGGCTGGGGAAGCCCCAGCAGCTGGGCTTAGGGTTTCTTTTTCCTCCTCCTTTATAATTGCCATATTCCCATCAATTTTTTTTTTTTTTTCTGGCTATTTATGAGAAGAGTGAGCAGAAAGTCTGGCAGAACGATGGCACGGAGATTCTGAAATGAAGGTGGGGTGGACAATGGGGTGGGGAAACCCGCAGTACTGGAGATTTTTGAATTTGGAAAGTGCCCGGGCCTGAAGGGCTATTGACATCAATAAGGGAACCGGGAGGGAAGGACAAAGGATCGCAATGCCCTGTCTAGATGCTAAGTGTACTTGAAAATCAAGTCATGGGATTATCTGCAGATAAGAGCAGACTGGGCAGACAGACAGCAACCAGTGTTCAGGACTGAAAGGAAATTGAAAAAAAAACCAAAACAAAAACCCACAAAAACCCCACCCCAACTCAGAAAGCTGGCAAAACTAAGAGGATGTGCTCTTTTTGTTGCTTGGAATTACACTCAGATAGATAAGTCACTGCCTGTGAAAGAAAAATGGGAGACAAAATTTCAGAGTATTAGAGAAGCATCTTTCCATCTCCACACAGACACATCGTGGCAGTGGGGGAAGCCAGTATGGGCTCCCGCATCCCTGCTGGGAGAGACGCGCGGGCGCCGATCAGCATTGCCTTCCCGGCATTGGGAACTGCTCCGGGCAGCTGGACCACGCGTCGGCGAACACCACCTGAGCCTGTGGCGTAACCCCGGTTTCCAGTTCATTAGCAGACATTTCCCCCAGTCTACGGAACAAAGGGTAAAGACACAAAGTCTGAGTTTCAGCCATGGGAGAGGGGAGATGCTCAGGCTGGGAGCCGGGGGCAGAGCTGAGGAGCACGAGGTCTGCCGGGGTCACAGCAGGAACGGTGACAAGAAATGCCCCCGACCAGAGGAAAGAATCCTATTTACGTCTGGG
Source organism: Dromas ardeola (assembly GCA_013398915.1). Classification (NCBI taxonomy): domain Eukaryota; kingdom Metazoa; phylum Chordata; class Aves; order Charadriiformes; family Dromadidae; genus Dromas; species Dromas ardeola. Next base: position 304,233 of record VYZM01010225.1, read on the forward strand.
ATAAATAATACCCGAATGCTCTCTAAGTAAAGGAGATACCCACAGATTTTCCGTATGAAAGCTCAGATCTGCATCCGCTCACATAAAAGATAGCTGTGTATAATAATAAATATCTGCCCATGGATAGACCATGAATAAGACCAACATGTATAATGCACCAGGATTATGTGATTTTTTATGTATAAAAATGTCTTATTTGCTTTCTGGTTTTTCTCCCACATATCAAACAACAATACCCCACTTACAGCTGAAGTATGCTCCTTTTTACTGCCCGCTATATTTATTACAGCTGAGAAAATAGATTTTTTCTTTTTTTGTTTGGGATTTTTTTTTTTTATTTGCTAAATTTAGCCATTTTTCTGGTGATGACGTTCAGCGGCATAGAAAGCAATGTTCTCAAACAAGTTCATCATTCTCAAAAGCCTTTGGTGTCATTTAGTGAGGAATTCTTGCGCTGGAAAACATTTGAATGCAAATTATGGCCATTACGGCAATTAAATATTTATTTTTGCCCCCCAGATGCGGAGATAATTTCATAACTAACGCAGCAAGGTAGGCAGCAGCAGAGGGGAGGGTGACGGGCGCCCGTACGTGTGGCATGCACTGAGTTGCACCGTCGCGTGCGTCATGCGTTAGTGCTGGGGTGGTTCTCAGAGTGGCTGTGGCAGATGCACGGGGAGCAAACCGGGATGAGCTCTGCTGGAGATAAAGATGCCAGAGCGTTTTCTGGTCCCGCAGAACTCCCCCCCTCCCCACCCCCCCCCC
>VYZM01010225.1:305010-335152 GCA_013398915.1 Dromas ardeola
TCCCTCCTTACCCCAGCTCCCAGAGAAGCAGGGGGGCCGAGGGGAGCTGGGACGTGGTGGCATCAGCATTTCTGAGTACTTTGGTCATTGCAACCACTCACTACGTACCATCTGCAAAGGCGTCTTTGCTTTGTTTTTTTCCCAATAAATGTTTTCCAGTAAAGGAAAACTACGGTGAAGCGTCCAGAAAACATGAACAAAAGTTTGGTATTTGCAAAAAAAGCTCACAGTCCTGAGTTCCTGACTTCTTCAATGAAAACCAGACCCTTTTCTTTGAAAAATAGAGAGCGATTTGACAAACCTTCTTAAAAGATCCCTTTTTGAGCAACCCCAGGCCATGCCTTCCATCAAAAAAAAGTGACACCATCATTTTGAAAGAGCTCTGCTCACCCTACGTTGGGCGGGATGACACGAGTCGTGCCGCAGAGATTGATGGGTCTGCTCTTGATGCGTTTTTCTAGAGGCTCTTACTGCTCCTAGGTTCTTGGGCAGAGAATTTTTCATAATAGCTTCTGAAACTGCAAATCGATAAATGACGTTTGCTAAACAATCTGGCCAAATCAAAGTTACATTTTGAACCTAAAAAAGTACCCGCTGCACTTTTTTACCATTTACCCAGCGCTAATATTTACCTGGAATTAATTCTGTTCACTTCGCAACTAAGAGCGTTGCCTTTCGGGGAGGGTCTTTCGCTGCTCCTCAGGGGTGAAAATGTTTTGGATGAACATAATTTGTTCTCTGATTTCCCAGGATCCAAAATCTATTTGATAGTAAAGGTCAGAAGACTTTTCAGTCATGCAGACAAGCTGCCGAATATAGATGGCCAGAGCCGCAGAAATATGCAAATTCATTGACTTGGACAATTAACATTTAAGCTAAATTAAAACTAGTAGCGGTGAAGACACAAGAGCGAGGGTCGTGCCCGTCGTGTCTCTTCAGGCTGGCACAGCAGGATCCTAATCCTGCGGTCCCACCTGCACTCAGGCTGTTTATCACCAATAAATCAATAATTTGGGCAACACCTTTCCCATGAGTTTTGCCTGCTGTGTCGCAGACTTGTCTAAAATCTGGAAAAAATATATTTGCTGTGCAATTCGTTTGGATGCACGGGTTCAGCTGGCAGATCTGCTGCACGGGGATTTCACCGTCCTTTCCTCCATGCCCGTTGCTCTGTGACCGTTCCTGGATGGTTTCAAGCTGGGAGGGAAACGGAGCAAGAAGCCGGTGGGGGTCTGGGCCACCCGCTTCCCTCTGTCAGATCAGCTGCATCTCTTGGGGTGCCCGTCCCTCCACCCAAACCCCACTTCTCTGACAGCAGGGATGGCGAAATCCCATCTGAGCTCTCTCTCTTTGTCTTGCCTTTTATTACACTTTTTAAAGCACGGGTTCCCGCCGTAGCTGGATGCCCTCCCCTACCGTGACTATATCTGGAAATCTCTCATTTCCTCCCATTTCTTTAGCAAGTGGATTTGAACTGGCATCGCTTTCCTTAGTTTTTCCTTATAGCGTGTTGGGGGCTCAGTGTACGAGCTCCAGTCGAGCCAGCAGATGCCCTGAATTTTTTGGTTTTGCCATAATTCTCCAGGTTGCTGCCATCTTCTTAACAAAACCTTGCAACTGGCAGAAAAGGGATGTGCTCCCTGAAACTGCCCGGTCACCGGCCATTGTGTAGGAGAAATTCCATACGGTGTAAGCGTCTCTTCTATAGTGCCCAGCAAAGGTTGGGCAGCAGAAGACGGGAGTGACTCTTTAATGAGGGGGGACGTCTAAAGAAGTTTGTGAATGGACTGGGAAAGCCATGGGCTTAGGATCACATTGCGTCTGCTGAAAGAGCTCTGTAAATGGAGTCATTATTGGTGGCAGTAACTGATCCGCCTCCTGGCTGAGAGTCATGGAGATTAGACATTAATTGAACAGGGTCTCTGAGAGGGGAGTGTTTCAGGGTTAAAATGGGGAGGCAGGAGAAACATTAGAATTGTAGAATAGAGAGGGGCTGTTAATAAAGACACAAGGGCAGCTGTGCACCGAATGTGGGGGGTGATATAGGATTTCAAGAGCCGGGGTCCTCTTTCCACAGAAAGCTACCTTACCTGGGGATGTAACCCTAGGAATGGAGCCCCACAGGCACTGCTGCTCTGTCCCCTGCTGCCCCGGGGACGGTGACGCAGGGCGGCAGCAGCCCCTGCCCTGCCAGGGGTCACCGACAGCGCCGCTGCCAGGAAATCTGCCTTGATTGTGAGATAGCACAGGGGGGAAGAAAGGGTTCTTCATTGCTTCCCACCCTACACGGGGCCTTTTGTCTCCGTGACTTGGGGACTTGGCCGTGGCTCAGGCTGAAATGAGGGGATTGGGAGGGATGTGATGATCAGAGCGCTTTCGGGAGGCGGATGTTGGCTGGGGTGCCGTGCCCTAGCACAGCTGTGCCTGAGTTTAATATCGAAGGCATGACGAGACAATGAGTTTTCCTCATCACAGCTTTTCAGTTCATTACTCTCCCTCTTTCTTTTCTGCAAATAAGTAAATGCACTTACCAGGCTGCTACAGGTCACCTAAGCTAACTGTCATGTGTGCACTCTTATCCCATGGTAATTGCAAAGTACTGTTACCGATCTGAAATGTCAAGCAAGTGATTTAAATATAAATTTACATTTGCTGCAAACTAAGAATGCGTACACAGACAGCGCCTGCAGCCCAGCTACTGCACCACAGCCTGCGAAACGGGGTAGTCTGCTGGGGATTCTCAACCTGAGTTATATAGTACAGTATATGGGAAATTTCAGAGGAAGACATTGCAACTTGGAAATCAGCTGTCACCACCGCTTGCCGCTGGATAGGGCACCACAGCAAATCCCCACCTCTACCACAAAGGCTCCTCAGACTGTTTAACCTCCCTTTCGGCAGGTACAAGCGGAAGACCGCATTGTGCTGGTAGGAGTAGAGGGATTTACACAAGGTTTTTCAAAAGATGTAGCTTCTCCCCAGCTCTGTGCTGGCCGGAGGTGGCTCAGTGTGGTATGCGCTTGATTTGAAGCCTTGTGTACGCGTCTGCTCCCAGCTGTAGCGTGAGTGATGCTGAATTCCCAACAAACACCTCTGCCACGTGTAGAGCCCAGGTGTCACCGCAGGCATTCCCAGGCATCCCACAGCCAGGACAGCCTGTGAAACACTGGCAAGCAAACCTCCTGTGAGAAGTGGGTGATCCCAGCTGCAGACACTGAGCAGAAATAGCGAGACATGCACCCAGTGTCTGCAGATATCGCCTGGAGCGGGGCCACGGGGCTGTCCTCACCGTGGGAGCAACCCAGGGCGGTGTCCCCACCACCTTCCGGATCCCCAGCCCCGGGAGTGACTGTCTGTCCTGGGCTGAGCGACACAGGGTTCATTTCTCTATCAGTAATTTTACTTTTCAGTAAAATCTCTTCTAACGGTTGGGAAAATTGCATTTTTAGAAGACTCTAGTGTCTGAATTTGTGACAATATGTCCTTTATCACCAGCTCTGGTATGCGGGTTTCAAGGTCTCAATGTTTTCGAGGTCACCAGGTGCAGGGATGAGGAGCAGCGAGACCGGGGCACTTGACCCAAGCTGCCAACAGGATTCGTTCATACCATGAACAGCACATTCAATAGAAATTAGAAAGTTTGCTGAGGAGTTTTCTCTCTTCCTTGATGGCTGCCATCCTGAGAACTTCTCACCTCGGTGCCGGAGCCCCGAGCCCTTCCCTTCCTCCCAAAGCCACAGCGCTCGCAGTGTCCCACATCGGCTGCCCCTGCTGGGAGTGTCCAGCTTCCTATGATAGAATGGGCTGAGTATAATCCTTGTATATTCTATATTGGTATCAGTATCAATATTGGTTCTTTAGTGTTATTAATGTTAATTATCTAGTCTTATTCTATTCAATCTGTTTACATTTCAACCCTCAGGTTTCCTTGTTTTTTCCTGATTCCCCTTCCCGGATGGGGAGGGTCATCAGGTGACAGAATAATTGTCTAAACGACAATAAATTGTTGTGGGTTCCTCAAACCATAACCTTCTCCGGGGCATAGGCACTTGCACAAGCCACGAGGAGGGGATGGGATGTCCGTCGGTCTGTGCAGCCCCCAGCTGGAGCTGGAAGGAGGGACGGGAGGGGAGCCCTTTCCAGGAGCAGAACAGCGTCGGTGGGTCCAAAGAAGGGACCGTGTCTCCCTGCAGCCCCCGGTGCTCCTGCACCTCTAGTTTCATCGCCAGCCTGGGCAGAGGGTCCCCAGCACCCAGCGCACCCGTGGTGGGATACCCAGCCCTGCTGACTGTGGGTCTCAGCTTTGGACATCTTGTTCGCAGGCAAAGTTTCCAGAATTAGACGTTGTGGATTTTTTCAAAGTGCATTTAGAAACACCTACTTTTGGTCGGAAAAAGAGCGTGTTTTCCTTCCCTGAATTTCAGCATCACTCCAAAAATCGCGAGTGAAATTCCCGCTCATGGCCAGCCTGGCCTCCTGCGCTGCTGGAAGCCACCAGGATCCAAATGAGAAGGGGAATGAGGCTGTTTGGACAACCCTGGTATTGATGGACCCAAACTTTGGAGACAGCGATTTTGCCACTTTCGTGTCTGACAGGCTTTCATTAACAGCTTTGATGTAACTCTGATACAGTGGAGAATCTGCATTTTCCCAGTTGAGCGTGTATTTCCTCAGGCACGCAGATAGCTGGCACCTTTCCCCTTCTGTCTCTCCCACAGTTTCCACATGAGTAGTCCTGGCAATACGCACAAACCCATTTAGCAAATGGATTTTTTTCTTGCGAAGTGTTCAAAAATAGTCACCCTTTATTATTAAAAATGGTGACTGGTGTATCATGACTCAACAGTCTGAGGGCAAATCTGCACACTGTATATCAATACTTCACGTGAGCGACCGGAGTAATCAATAGTTCAAGTATATTTCTGTATTTATTACATATTCAATCGACTAACTCATGCTCTTTCATCAATACATTAACTGATAATAAAACTCTGTTTACTATAGAACATATTAGACACTGTATAACAAATAATTGAACATTAGTATGTGCCAGTATTGAGCTACAAAGGAGCAGCGGGAGGGAAGTGTATAATACCCTCCTGGTTAAGCCCACCTTGGGTGATTAAAGGGAAAACAAAATGCCATAGATAAGAGATTAAAAACATCTTGTGCTAATACAGATCTGAAGTCATCAAAGCGGGAGAGATTCAAACAAGCCGGTTCCCGATCTCAAGTTGTCGCAGTGGTGGAGCGGCTGGCTCTGAAGCTGCTCCCCGGGATTTGGGTGGTGGCGGTGGCCAGAGAGCCTGGGCTGGGGCTGCAGCATCTCCCCTTTACCGACAGCGGAGCTCCAGGCTGGCCCGCAGACCCGCGGCAGGGCTGGGCTGCGGGCGTACGGGTGGCTCTTCAGAAGTGTTTCTGCAGAGCTGCTGGCGACCGCGGCGAAGTAAAGGATGGCCCAGGGGACAATCAGCTGAAGATCATCTGGGGTCCAAGCCAAACCTTTATTTCTGATGCTGAGGGGACTGGAACACCTCTCTGATGAAGAAAGGCTGAGGGACTTGGGTCTTTTCAGTCTGGAAAAAAGACGACTGAGGGGGGATCTTATCAACGCTTATAAATATTTAAAGGGGGGGTGTCAGGAGGATGGGGCCAGGCTCTTTTCAGTGGTGCCTGGCAACAGGACAACGGGTAATGGGCGCAAACTTGAGCATAGGAAGTTCCACCTAAACACGAGGAGGAACTTCTTTTCTTTGAGGGTGGCAGAGCCTTGGCCCAGGCTGCCCAGAGAGGTGGGGGAGTCTCCATCCCTGGAGACATCCCAAACCCGCCTGGACGCGTTCCTGTGCCCCCTGCTCTGGGTGACCCTGCTCTGGCAGGGGGTTGGACTGGGTGATCTCCAGAGGTCCCTTCCCACCCCTGCCACTCTGTGATTCTGCTACAATTTTGGACAGGTAATGCAGACCTTTGTCTGTGGCTGGGGCAGAGACATCCTTCCTCTTGCCCGATTTCTGCTTGTGTAAGGCATAAATTTTTGGGGGCGGTAGCCTTCTTTCAGGGGAGGTGTCTGTGCCCTGCAACGAAGCCCCTGTCCCACCAGGAGTGGCCAGGACCCTCCTCTGAGCCACTGCTCTGTAAAAACCCCATATGTGCACTGTGGCGCGTGAGTGCCCCGAGTGAATCCAGAGCGAAGGGAGGGTGCAAGGAAAACCTCACCGCTGCACCGACACACAGCTGAGATCCCTGAGCATTGCCTGGGCACCCCATGGGCAACAAAAACCACAGCACTGAGCACAGCCAAAGCAGGTTCCGGGTCTTGCAGCGGGGACCAGGTCTGCAGCAGGAGAGAGCTGTGGGATTCAGGCACATTTTATCTGGGACAAGCACCATCTTTGACGATATTTTAGTGGAGGAAGCCAAACTGAACCCATCTCGTTCCAGGGGAAAAGGAAACCAGGAGGTGGTTGGTCTGGGCTTTCAGAGCACGCTGAGATGAGTATCTGTGACTCTGTGGTGTATGAGGGAATGTTTTCCAGGCTCTGTAACACCGTCCTCCCAGAAAAGTGTCAGGGCTGCAGACACATTCTGGGTCTTCTTGCTCCGACAGCGTAACCCCCATAAATACACAGTGATACTTAACAGCCAGGAAGCATCTTGTTACAATTTACAAGGTATTAATGAGCAATCTGGTACATATGGGAACAAATGATAGCACTCTGCATTAATACCAGGGTCATTAATGCATACTCTAACGGAGGAAATAATTAGGGTGAATTACAGCTATAAGGCTGCATTGGCTGGTGCGTGTGTGTGCACGGTTCTGGGATCATTCTCCGAGTTCACCTATATCTAGCTGGGTTCGAGGTGGCACCTCAGAGGGCAGCGGTGTTCCCATGGCACGCAGGCGATGCCAGCACCAGCCGTGCCACCGCTGCGCTGCAGCCGGGTAATTAGCAGCCGGGGTGGCCTCTGTCCTTAAGAGAAAGCAGCCGACGGTTTCGAGTCAAATGTGAAAGAACAGTTTATTTGGTGTCACCTTTAATTAAGCTCCATAGCAAAGCCTCTATTAAGTGTGAGGAATGTGTCCTATGAATGCACTGCGTTACTATTGGTTATATTTTATTTTTATCATTGTTATTATTTATTAGTCTGGAGAACCAGCAGTCCATCGATTTGTTGCCGAGTAGCCCAAATGAGCCTGAGTTGTCATAGATCATCTTCATCTGAGGCTGACACTGGCATTTTCTCTCCCAAACCGTTTTTTAGGAGCGTGTGGGGCACAGAGCAGGTTTGGCTGGAGAAGTCTTTGCAGTGAAGCTGGTGAGGACCGGAGCCCTGGCTCCGCTGGATGGTGAGGCTGCGCAGGAGCTGCGGGCTGGCCGGAGCTGCATCCCGTGGGATGCCAGGGGTACCACGCGCCCCGGGGCAGCCTGAGTGGGACATGGGTGTTACGGTTTGAGAAAACCCGCAACAATTTATTATCGCTTAGACAGTTATTCTATCACCCGATGACCCCTCCCCACCAAAAGAGGAACTGGGGAAAACAAGGAAACACGAGGGTTGAAATATAAATAGATTTAATAGGATAAGGCTAAATAATTAACAATAATAGTGAAGAACCAGTATTGATCCTGATACTAATATAAGATACACAAGGATTATACTCAGCCCATTCCATCAGCAGGAAGCCGTGCACTCCCAGCAGGGACAGCCAAATGGGACACTGCGAGCGCTGCAGCTTTGGGAGGAAGGGAAGGGCTCAGGGCTCCAGCACCGAGGTGAGAAGTTCTCAGGACCACTGCCATCAAGGGAGAGAGAGAACTCCTCAGCAAACTTTCTAATTTATACTGAATGTGCCATTCGTGGTATGCAATAACCCTGTTGGCAGCTTGGGTCAAGTGCCCAGGTCTCGCTGCTCCCCATCCCCGCACCTGGTCAGCTTGAAAACACCAAGACCTTGAATCCCACATAGCCTAGCTGGCTCTAAAGTAAATATTTTAATGAGTTCAGACACTAGAGTCTTCCAAAAGTGGAGTTTTCCCAAGCATTAGAAGAGAATTCATCCTGTGCTGCTCAACCCAGGACAATGGGGCAGGTGGGGAGATGGGAGCCAGGCGGGTTGGGAGCTGCTGCCCCGGTAAGTCACATCCCTGGCAAGGACTTTGCTCGTGCAGAGTGGATCAGAGAAGAACAAAGAGTTCTTTTTATGTCTGGACTAAGAATCATCCCGTGTGCGAGGTAGCCGGCTCAACGTAGGTGAATAACCCTTACTTGGGTTATTCTCTCCTGACTTGGTGTCCTGGTTCCGGCGGGGATGGGGTTAATTCTCCCCAGGCTCCGGCAGGGATACAGGTATCCATCCCATGGGAGCCGTGCCCGCTGGGAGCTGCCGGGGGAGGGGGCAGGNAGAATTTCTCTAGATATCTGCCCATGTTCTCCCACATGCCATGCCACCCCTGACTATCCAGCCTCGGGGCAGATCTCTGGGTGGTAGTCTTAAACAGTTGTTTAACCCTAAACAAGACCTGGAACACATTCAGGAGACATAACAATAGGACCAGGCTGGTTTGAGCATCCCAAGGATATTCAAAATTCTCAAAAGCTGTCATACCTGACCCGAAGGAGAAAAGGGAGGTGAAAGAGCTGGGGAAAGTGTCCTCCCCTGTTTCCCCCATAGACTGGGTGTAATTATTAATAAAATCTGAGAGACGGTGACCAATGTATGGGCAGGACAGCAATACCACATGAACGCCCCAAAGTAACTGTCTAACCAGTGATGTTATCATATCATAAGCCGATATCGCACAGGACAGCAAAATGATAATCCCGATCCCTCTCCCAGAAGTAACAAACATCATCGCGGGGAGAACATAAGCCATACAGGAATTTACATAACGCAGCCATGAGAACAAACCAAGCAACATGATGACGGGCGACTATTTACCTAATACAATGAATGCAGACAGCAAATTCGTTTTTTACCAGCTCTAATTGGATCTTTGTCGTTATCTCAACCCCCCGAGCCCCGCGTTGGGCGCCAAAAAGGACTGTCGTGGTTTGGCCTCAGCCGGCAACAAAGAACCACGTGCCGCTCGCCCGGGCTTTCCCAGCGCGGGAAAGGATGGGAAGAAAAAAGGCAAAACTCGGGGGCTGAGACAAAGGCAATTTAACAGAACAGCAAAGGGAACAAGAAAACAACAACGATAACAGGGACAGAGGGACATACGAACACGGTGATGGAACCGCCGCTCCCCGCCCGCCCCAAGCGGCGCCTTCCTGCCCCCTCCCCCGGCAGCTCCCAGCGGGCACGGCTCCCATGGGATGGGATACCTGTGTCCCTGCCGGAGCCTGGGGAGAATTAACCCCATCCCCGCCGGAACCAGGACACTTGGAGAGCATCGTGGCGGTCCTGCGGCGGCAGGGCAGGGAGCCGGCCCCCGCTCGGCGTGAAAACAAAGCGGGGATGAAAGAAGGGGGCTGCGTTTTCCTGCAGCTCCGCAAATATTAATAACACACAATCCCTTTATGAAAGCAAACCGAGGGAATGAAAACGTGCAAAGTGGGATGCAAAGAAAATGGAAAGCTGTTCCATGTGCGGTGAATACGGGGTAAAGGAGCGAGGAGGGGCTGTGGGTTTGATGCGGCTGGCGCCGTTCACACCCCCCAGCACGCTGCGTTTGTGTTTGCTCCAGGAATCGGAGATCCTCAAAGCAAGGCGTGCTTTGGTTGTCATTAACGCATTGCTCTCCATGGCTTCAGGTCAGCAAGATGCTCAAACATTATTGTAATTTTCCTGGAAAGCGCAGAAAAATGGTGGGCAGAGCATTTGAAGCCTGACCCTCTCTCAGCCTGCACTGAGCTTGGGTTCACCAGCTGCCCCAGTCCCCAAACTGGCCTGAGCTGTGGCACCCCAGCCAAGCTGCCGGTGCAGGCACTGCGGCGCGGGGAGGCAGCGCCGAGGCCGTGCACCATGTATAATGCAATGACCAGCCAAGGAATCTGCGTCCAGATGCGTGTTTACATCCCTTTACTCTGGTGCTTTACGAGGGAGAACGGCTGTGGCTTTGTCACTGCTGATTTCCCTCCGCTTGTTCTTGCATTTGATAGTTTCAGACAAGCAGCCTTCACCTGAGGACATGTCAGAGCCTTGCTGGTTACTTGTCCAAAGGGGAAAACATTCTTTATCTCCTTGAGTAGCTTGTGCTTTATGATGCAGTAATATCCTCTGCTGCTGGAGCTGCAGCCTCCTTGGATAACATGAGATACGTATTATATGTATTTCAGCGATTCTGCAGATATTGAATGTGTTGAGCCGACTATCTCAAGTGCTGTGCAAATGAAAGAATAAAAACCTGCAATATTTTTGAAGTGAAAAAGGGTCTTCATTTCCAGAGAGACAGATTTTTGTGGCAAAGGGGAAGGATGGCTATTCCCAATGAGCCTGCAGCTCGGGAGCAGGTGGCCCCATTGCCAGCCCCACCTTTGCAGACGGACGTTGATCCAGTGGGATCAAGGTGCTTTCCTTCTGTGTGACAGCAGAAGGTGACCCGCGGGCTGGGTGACGGGGAGCCCTCACCGTCACGGCTCGCTGCGGGCATCCCTGCCCGTCCTGCCCTCAGCCCGGCGGGAAGACGCTGAACGTCCATGGTGGACCCTCCGGCAGCTGAACCACCAAGCTGAAACAAATCCGAATTACCGCTCATCACACTAAAAAGCAAGAGTTTCATCAGGGCCCTTTGGTGTGGCTCCACGGTGGTGGAGAGGGGGGGTCATTAGCAGCTTTCTGCCCCCAGTGAGAGCTCACCCGCAGCCTTCTACCAGTACAACGGGGCACTGGGTGCTGGGGAGCCGGTCATGAACCCCCAGGGTCTGGGCAGAGCCCATGATGGGGCTGGGAAACTCAGAAAGCCAACAAAACGGGTGGTGGGAGCGTGATGTCCAGCTGGGAATGGACGTGGGATGCACCATCAGTGCTCCCTTAAAGCCAGTTTGGATTCGGTGGGTCACCACAGCCCCCCAGCCCTGCCCTCCATGCTCCTGGTGCAGCCCTCAATGCCCCAAACACCCCCTGCGCGGGCAGATCTATGGGTAGTGTGTGTGTTTAATAAAATACAAACTTACATTTCCCTTTTCAAATGAAATTAACATACTTTATTGCCAGCTATAAGAAATATTCCTTAAGGGTAAGAAGTTTATAAAAAATTTAAAGTAACAAAGGCAAACTTATAAAAAATTCATCTTTTAGTAGTGATTGCTCTATAAAAAAAAGAGTGAGTTTAAGTGAGAATACAAAATTCACAGAATTAATTATGTAAACAGGAAAAAAAGGCACAACGGCTGAGAACTAAACTAATTAGCAGCAGAGTCGCCCCACCAATGTCAGCCTGGACCTGCAAGTCGTCTGCTCAAGAATAACCCAAAGTGACAATTGTGTCCTGAAGTTATTTATTAAATAACTCTGCTGAGGCTCAGAATAGTGTTGATTTAATTAGCAGAACGGTAAGGGTGGGGAGACGCAAACTTTTCTCACCTGTGCATCACGCAGGGCAGCATGGATTCCCAGGGTCGCTGTGCCGAGCCCGGCTGCAGGGATGCGCTCGGGTTTGCTGGGTTTTCCCGAGGGCACCTCCAGAGGAGCTGGCTCAGGGCTGCTCCTCGCGGCTGCCAGGGGACAGCAGGGACAGCGGGAAGGGTGGGATGTCCTGCACAAGAGCATCCTGTGTCCCAGACCTCGCTGAGGTCCAGGCAAAATGCATTCGTGGTCCACACTGGGATCCACGGAACGTTTCAGCAGATCCATTACACGGCTTGCTATGGTAGAAGAGGTGACTCATGACTTCGTCCAAATACTTCAGAGGTGCCCAGTTCACCAGCTCTAATCTGGTTGTAACGTGCCGTGCCAAGGCATTGCTGCTTCCCCTGTTTTGCCTGTGGCAGTGGGTTTGGAGAGTTGCCTGGCCGAGAGTCCCAAAAGGAAGAAAAAAAACCAGACTCATACAAATAGAATCATAAAATCATTGAATTGCCAGGGTTGGAAGGGACCTTTCAGATCATCGGGTCCAACCATCAACCTAACTCTGACAAAACCCATCACTAAGCAGATAACAGCACTTGGAGGGAAACCCTCCGCAATCTTCTGCACCGCAGCTTTCCTGCCCCTTTCAAAGCCAGAGGAAGGCTGGGGTCAAACGCTCCGCACGCCAAATCCTCCCTCCTTCCTTGCTGGAGGGCAGAAAAGGAGCAGGAGAGAGAGGACCAAGGCTGGGGGTGGGAGAAGAAGAAGCCACTGTGCTGGTGTAAGTGCAGGTGCCCGCCTTGGCTCAGCCTCCATCCCCCTGCTTTGGCACAGAGGGAGGGGTGAAATCCTGAGACCAAAGAGCTGCCACCCCCGGCATCATCCCAAGAGCATCCCCCTGCCGTTGTCCCCAACATATGGACAGTCGCGGGGGCTGCTGAGGGTGGGGACAGTGAGGGGGGTCCTGTGCCGGGTCCATTTCCACCCACCCCTCCAGGTTCTGCAGGGCTGGCTTTCACCCACCTGTGGGACCCCCTTCTCCAGATCGCTCAGGTTTAATGGTCGCCCTGCTAAATTCAGAACAGCCAAACGCAAGGGACGGGACCGGAATGAGCTAGAGACTTTCCATTCACAGGCACATTAAACATGTCATTGAGATGGAAGTCGCTTGCTCATTCCAGCCTGCGCCTTGCATTATTTTTCACTGTAGGAAAATGTTCAGGAGGAGAAAAGAAACTTAAGGAACGCATTTAAAAGTAAAGTTGAATAGAACAGGGCAGTGGGGAATACAAATGCTGCTGAAGTTTCATTCTGATTCTTTCCCATCGCTGTCCTCCACCGGAGAGGCTCGGCTGCCCCTGCCCCGGAGGAGGTGCTGTCAGCAGGATTTATGCAGTGATGCTCCGTCACAGCTACCTGGAACCAGGCAGGGACAGCGAGTGCCATGGCTCCCGTGGGTCCCCAGGTGGGGACAGAGAGTGCGATGGTTCCCATGGGTCCCCAGGTTGGGATGGTGAGTGCCACGGTTCCTGTGGGTCCCCAGCTGAGGATGGTGAGTGCCACGACTCCCGTGGGTTCCCAGGTGGGGACAGAGATTGCCATGGTTTCTGTGGATTCCCAGGTGGGCACAGAGTGTGCCACGGCTCCCGTGGGTCCCCAGGTGGGGACAGCAAGTGCCATGGCTCCCATGGCTGTACCCAGCTAGAGCAAGGGACTGTCTCTGCTGGTGTCCTCGTTGCATGTCTTGTGCAGCTCTTTTCCTTCAGCTGGGTAAGTGAGATGACTTAGGTGACATGAGCAATGGAAAAATTGCTATTCCAGCGCACGTGGGCACTGGTGAAACCACTGGCTGCAGGCAGAGCCGTCAGCCCCTGCCTGGGGACCCGTGCGCTCACTGCCAGGGATTCACTGGTGGCCGGGAGCTAACAGGGACAGCAGGGACGGTTGGAGGGGACACTTTGGGTGTCATGGTCACGCTGAGCCGGTTTGATACCAGGCAGCTGTGCAGGCCGGTGAATACCATTCCACCAGCATCTCTGTGGTGGGATTCGGTGTGGGTCCCACCCTGGGCAAACACTGGCCACTTGCCCCATGCCATCAGCTGCGGTGCCATGCACCGTCGCGTGTGGGACTGGACTAACGCTGTCCTCCTTCCCTGGGTCCAGGTGAGTGTGACTGTGTTTCTGTGCCCCCCTCCGGCCATGCATGGCTGCACCAGTCCCGTCTGGGGAGGCAGAAGTGCTGCCCCTGCTAAAGAACCCGTGTGGAGCAGCAGGATGGGAGGGGACAGGACAGGACAGGGACAGGGACAGGGACAGGGGACAGGGCTGGCCTCATGTCCCTCCCTTCAGAGCCTCCCTGGGGCTGCCACGTAAGAGGCAGAAGCACCATCTCAGATGGGGAAGGAGCAGCTACATTTAGAAAGTGCATGAAAGGAAGTGGTTGAATTTCACAGGAGCCCCTCGCCTACTCCTTTTTCTCACCCCGCTCAGCTTAATGCATTCCGGAAAATTCTGCTTTCTTCATCTGGGGTTATTTTTGCCTGTGAGTTATAGCACGAGTGGGTGGGGATCATCTCGCCGTGCCCAGGTGTGCTGGCCCAGGGGCTCGCACAGGTTGTACAACGTAAAGAAGAACCGTTACGCCATCACCATCCCATGGTGAAATGCCTGGAAGGATTCGCCTTCCCTCCTGCAGCCTCTTCCCTTTCTAGGTGTTTTTTCCCCTGCCACGTGATGCAGCAGTTTTAATGGGAGCTGTGACGGTTTATGCTCCACGTTGCTCTTCCCTGACAACACCCGATTCGCGGCTGCCCCATCCCTGGGTGCTGAACATCCCTGCCCCGATTTCCTCCCCCTCCACGGGGACACCGTGCCAGTCTCGTGAGGGGAAAAGGGATCCACAGTGTTCTGCTTGTGCAGTGAAAGGCCTGGAGAAATGCAGATGCCAATGGCAGGGTCTGGCAGCCCCCACTGAGACCTCCTGGAGGCAAAGCAGGGAGCAGCCGCTGCTGTGGAGCATTTGCTGGATGCCGCAAAGCCAAAATAACCTCCCCCAGCCGGGTGTGCTTCTGCCGGCCTCTCCAATTTAAACACCCTCCTTTCCTTTTCGCTGATGACAAGTACCAGCGGCGCCAGGCACGTGCAAGTCACCGCTCTCCAGTGCCCTCTGCTCGGCATCGCCGCCCCTTCCTCCGGCTGGTCTCTCAAGTGACTTTTAATGAGGATTTTCCGCGGTTCCTTCAGGCAGCTGCCAGCCAGGCCAGCCCACCAGGAACAAAATCCGCCGTGGTAGCTCTTCTAATGAACCTTGCAGGCAGAGGAAGGAATATATGTACGTGCATTTCTTTACACTTGCATTTGCTAGAATCGCAGGCATGGGCTCCGAGCGCTCTGCACTGGCTGCTGGCCGTGGCACTGGGACCAGCAGCAGAGGCACAGTCAGAGCGGTGGGGGAGCAGGGACGGGGCCACGATGAATATTTCATGCCGCAAAGCCAGACCTTTTCATTAACGCCGGAGTGGAGGTCTCAGCACTTCTGCTGTTTGTTCCCGTACACAGGAATGTCACGGCAAAGCCTGGGCGGGCTCCGCTTGCCGAAAAAGAACAACAGCTGAGGTTGTAATTGCTCACACTGAACTGGCCAGTTGTCCCAGCAGGACCCGGGCATCGGCTGCAGGGCTTGATGGAGACACGCTGGTACAGGACCATTTATATGGGAGGGCAGGGATGGCTCTGCCAGGAATTAAATTTCCAGGCTGATAATAACTCCCTGCATTTCCTCGGGGCTCTGAAAATACGTGACGAAAGAGAAAATGTTCATTATAAAGCGAGAGCAGGAAAGGTTGGGCTGACCTTCCCGCAAAGCACCAGCCACCACTAGTAAAAAAGGTCCCTGAGAGCATTCTTGCTGCCTCGGTTCCCTGCAACGGGAGGTGGCTCCTTGTGTGCGGGGCTGGGAACCTGCTCCATGTATGTGGGAGCTGCGGTGGGCACTGGCACCAGCCCACCCAGTACAGACCCCGCTCCGCCGCGGCTCTGGGAATGTTTGGCTGCTTTTAAAGCAAGGGATTCCCTGGGGTGCGGATGCTGCCTGAGACGCAGTGATGGCCGACAGCCTCTCCCTTAGCAGGGAGCAGGGAGCATCGCTGCCCTGCGCCAAGCCTGGCTTTAGATCATCGCCTGCCGTCGTACTCGACCCCCGGTAACATCAGAGCGGCACTTCAGAGCTGGAGAGCTCTCAGCTGGGAGGTGCTCCCTGCCACTGGCACTGGTTCAAGCCGCCTGGTGAACTAAATTGATTTTTTATAGTTGCTCTGGAGCAAGTTTAATGAATCTGTTAGTAGCTGCTCCCTGCTTAAACCTGTCCTCGGTTGCTGTCACTGCAGCGCAGCATTTCGTAAAGCAGAGGAGGCTGCTTGAGCCGTACCCCGTGCCCCCGAGCAGCACGGCCGCGATTAGCTGCCTGCTGCATAGCTCCACATCCTTACCGCGGGC
Source organism: Dromas ardeola (assembly GCA_013398915.1). Taxonomy (NCBI): domain Eukaryota; kingdom Metazoa; phylum Chordata; class Aves; order Charadriiformes; family Dromadidae; genus Dromas; species Dromas ardeola. The sequence continues at coordinate 321,022 of VYZM01010225.1, forward strand.
AGGTGGAGAAAGCCATCGGCTGAGCGAGCCGCACCGAGCCGCGGGAGGAACCAGATCCCAGGCTCAAACAGGAGCCTGGTGGAAAACATGACACGCAGGTGGCTGTGCGCTCCTGATTTTCCTCTGCAGTCTTCCGTGTTAGGCCACCGCCAGGTCCAAGTGTTAAATCGTTGGGAGTGGTGCTCCGCCATCACAACACTGCCTCAAAGACTATGAGGTTAAAAATTAAAAGCAGGTTTTGCTTTTGTTTTTATAGAGGTTTTTTCCTTCTTTGAACATTTTCCCACATTTCTGTGCACTAAAAGGGATGGAAACCCCTTCCCAAAGAAAAGCGTAGGCTGAGATTCACATGGCTCCAGGACCTGGAGCTTTGATAAAACAAAGGCCACCCGTCACATGTGTTTGCTCCCCGGGCAGGGAGTGGAGGCTGCACCCAGGCTCCGGTGGTGCAGACGAGGGGCTCGATGGCTCCTGCATGTGATGCACCCCTGGGGGCTTCTGACCCAGCAAGAGGAGTCGAGAAAGGCGGCACTGGAGCGGGCGCTGCCCGGTGCCAAATTCAACCCAAATCACCCAGAAACCCCCTTGGAGGGTCTGCTCAGAGACGTGTCGCATCGCTGATGCCTCCTGGCCTGCTGTTGGTACCCAGCTTTGGCAGCCAGCACTGCTTCCCCCGCGCCAGGCGCTGGGGGCCGGGGGGATGCTGAGCCAGCAGAGCATCCCTCCCAAAAGCAGGGCCAGGACGGTGCCGCGCAGCGATGCGGATGGCACCATCACGGGCGGTTTCTATCGCTCCGCACAGCTGCCGAGCGCGCCTCTTCCTTCCAAACAGCTGCTGGGATCTGACCCTGTCGATCAGGCAGTGCCAGGAAAGCCAGCGAGCCTGCCGGCAGCCTGCGTCGTGACATAAATGTTTTCAAACATGCAGGCAGCTATCTGATCGGCGCCTTCCCCAGAGGACGGGGCTCTGGGGCCTCGGTGCGCGCGCTGTGCGCTGGGTTTTGCCGGTAAATGATGCCGCTTCCCAGCAAAAGGTTTAACTCTTGAAGCGCAGCAGCAGCCGGGCTCAGGCGGGCGCTCTGGGCTGTGCTGGCGGCTCCCGGCTCGCAGCATCCCTCCTGGAAGCAAAGGAAACTTTGGAGATGGAGGAGGCAGAGCTGGAGAGGACAAGGCCAGTGGGAGGTTTCCTGGTGGTGCCACCATCGGGGACAGAAAGAGGCACAAATCCCGTATGACATCAAACCGACGGGTAGGGAATAAAAAAATGGTTTTTGTTGACTTGGGACAAAAGATAATTAATATTGATTAAAACAATATAAATGTCACCAAGCATTAGCAGGAGAGCCAAGAAATCACTTAACCACCAAACAAAGGCTGTCTGCACTGGGGGCGAGAGCAGGGAGCGAAGGGAGAGGGGGATGCAGCAGGGAAGATGTGTTGTTTTCCCCGCCGCTGCCCACGGGATATTTCTGCCTCTGGCACCATCCAGGGGGATTTACTGCTGTAGGGACGGGGGCCAGGGGAGTCATGTTAGTCCTTGAGCCTCATCTGGGCTCTCCCTGTTGCCAGAGACACGGAGTTTCCCCAGTCAGACAGCCCACACCTCGCTTTCACCTTCACATCTGCCAGGGAACCCCCATCGGCATGATGCCAGCGCTCGCGGGGAGCAAGGTTTCCCCAGCCCTCACCATAAAACACAGCAAATAGGGGAGCATAAACCGTGCAGCCCCCCCAGGGTGAAAAACCCTTGGGGAGGGGTCCAGGACCTGCGGTCCTGCCAGCTGTCCCCATAAAAACTGTCCCTGCTACCAACTGGTGCCAGCGGTGGCACCAGCAGCCCGGCTCGTGTCACCAAGCGCTCCTGCTGCCCAGCAAACAAGTGCTGGTGGCACATGGGACCATCTGCACCCATCTGATGGTGCCCCAACCCCTCTGCCTCCCCCATTTCTCAGGGATGGATGGCGAGACATGGCCCCGGGTGCAGGGCAGGGCTGTGCTGGAGAGGACAGGCAGCCCCCCAGCGACAGCCCGGGGTGGGCCCCCCAAAGTCCACCCCCAACCCCATCCCTCCTGTGCCGGCTCCTCGCTGGGAAGGTGAACGCGCTGCCCTGCGCCTGCCGATCGCTGCCTTGCTTTATTGTTTTTCTGACTTTAGAAAGTCATTAGGCTGTAAGCGGAGGAATGCATCTCGGAGCACCCTTGTTAATTTGAACAACTATTTACTTAAGCATCCAGCATGCTCCCCCTTGCATTATGTATGCAGCGATCCGCCTGCTCTCTGTGTTATAACTGCAGTATCGATCGGTAGCACTTCAATAACCTCATTGAGATTCTGGACACCGGCTCAGGGACTCTATCTCAGTGTCTGGTCAATAGCTTATATTTTTAATTTGTCGATAATCAGTCAGGACCTTGGTCTGAGTGCTGCTGAGGTTCTTTGCTCAATGGGGAAGGTGAAATCACTCAAGCAGGGTCATGTTTATGGCCTAAGTTGAACCATGGGAAATGGAGATATCAGTCAGGCTTATGAAAAATAACACGCTATATTATTTTTCATAAACCTGACAAAATCATATTTATTTAAAGACAAAGATAAGGCACCCAGCTGGCAGCGCTCACTTTCTCTTCTCATCTGAGTGTGCTGTGCCCAGGAAAGTGCAAACAGCCCTGAAACGTGCAAGCCTTGCACCCATGTCATTGCTTCCCGACCCCCCCGGGTGTCCCAGGTCCCTGGGTGTCCCCAGGGATGGCTGCCCCCAGGGATGACAGGCACAGCTTCATGTGGGCTTGCTGTTTTTTGCCCAGGGCTGACGTGGGCTTGTTTTAGCAGCAGCACATCCATCCTCCAGCACAGGTTTGGCTGTACTGGTCCATAGCGGAGCCAGAGACTGTCCCCATTTGCAGCACCATCTCAGATGGGTTTGTGCCACCTCTCCTCCTCCTTTTCCTCCTCCTCCTCCTCACCCCCTCTTTGACTTCAAGCACCAGCTGAAAGACAACCCCTTCAGCCTGGCCCGTGCCCTTAATTACCGGCAGCAGAGGGGAATAAGGCATCAGGGCTGGGGTGTACATATAGCCCAGGAGAGGAGCACCCAGGTTTGTTTGGCAGGTGATGCACAAGGGCTGCTGGCTCCAGCTCTGCTCAGGGGTCTTCAAGGTGTTTAAAGCCAAAGACAAATTATTTTTAATAGGAGAGGAAGACTGTTTCCAGGTGAGTGGTGTGCCTCATTGCCGCCTTCAACTAATACTCGGGGTATTTAACTGGTTTTAAGGCTTTTTGGAGAGTTGAGAATTTGATAAGACAAAGGGTTAATGTCTAAAAATCTTGGCTGTTGGAGTCTGTGTCTCTGAACAGTGAGTATCACTAAAGGCAAGGTGTTAGTAGTGTTGGCTTTGCTGTAAGTGTACCCGTGAGTTTTCGGGGGGAGGAAAAAAAAAAAAACCCAAAACTTGAAGCTGCAGTTCCAGCCCCTTAAAAGGACAACTCGTTTTGCTGGGTTTCAGGCCTGTCAGAGGTGTGTGAGACCCTGGGATCGGTGTGTGCAGGAGGTGTCAGCACGGCGTGAGCAAGGATAAGTGTGTAATAGATCGTTTCCCAGCAAACCAGCCTTGTTGGGCTCTGGCTCTGCAGGCTGGCACCTCCTGCGCCTGGGGGAGCGATGCTGTGTCTGCAAACGGGGAGCTTTGCTGGGGTTTGGCCTCTCCAACAGATTTACCCACCCCTGACCGGGGCGAGCGGCTGTGCCCAGGCAGGGAGTGTGAGGGCGAATATGTCAGTGCCCGGGCAGAAAGCAGGGCCCTTTGCAACAGCGTGAAAGCAGTTTTGAGGCTCTTGTTACTTGGAGATGCATATTTTCCTGCGCAATTTGGCTGCAATCATTCAGATATCATGCACTCCGTTCTACTTGAAAAGGCCAAGAAAAAAAAAAAAAGTAGAATAAACTGTTAGAAACCCCCCAAGGCTAGATGAGCTGACAAGTCAGAAAATGCATATGGACACCTGGAGAGGTTGTATCAAAAAAAAAAGGCAGGAAAACCTGGAGCATTGATCAGGGAGACTTCAGTTGCGTTGACAGTGGTGGGAAGAGCTGCAGAGGGAGCGAGGGAAGGATAGGGCTTGTGGCCTTGTGGAGGTGTAGAGTCAGTGGGATGTGAAGCAATTCCCAATGTACCGGAGCAGTGAAGTGGACAGACAGACCATGTGCGGGGTTTTAGTAGTGTTGAGGCCATGTGTGCAAGAAGAGTTTATACAAGTGAAGTGAGAAGGACCCTGGAAAGGGATTTTGGGGACCCTCTGGAAGCTGCATGACGGATGAGGATGAAAAGAGGAGAGGAGAAATGGGGGGATGGCGGCATTCCTGGACAAACAACCAGGGCAATTAAAGATGTGTAAATGAGAAATGGGGGGATGGCGGCATTCCTGGACAAACAACCAGGGCAATTAAAGATGTGTAAAGAAGGCGAGGGTGGGCTGGCCTGAGGACCTGGCATCTGAGCAGGAGGCAGCGTGTGGTCCTGGTGCTTCATGGTGTGCTGCAGGGATGCATGTGTTCTGGACAAGGAGCTGTGCTGAGGAGGGGGGACCTTCCCTCTGCTCCCCTCCCCTCCTCGCAGGTGTGCAGGCTGGCCCTGACGCGAGGAAGAAGAGGCACAGCAGGGCTGGGAGTGGGATGGGGGGGTGCCTGTGACCTGCCTGCACAGGAAGGAGTGATGCTCTTGGACCAGGCGTGGTGGGACTGACCCTGCCTCTGCTCCCAGGCTCACCCCACGCTGCTGGTGCTGAGAGCCCCCTCCATGCCCCACGCTCCCTATGGCTGTGTCCCCTTTCGGCAAGCTGAGAGCCCCCTCCATGCCGCCTTATGGCTGTGTCCCCTCTTGGCAAGCCACTGGCCCCATGCCCTGGGGTAAAACAAGCCATGGGCTCACCAGCCAGGCTGAGCTGGGCGGGGGGCTGTGTTTCTGCGGCTCCCATATCCACCAAGGAGCCCTGTTCCCCTATCTCACACTTGTCTCCTTCGATTTCCCTGACAGCCAATTCTGGAAAGTTGGAAGGTGTGCCATTATCTAGGACTACATTATGAAAGTGTCACGCGGGTGATGAATGGCAGCGCTCACAGGCTCCTAAGGAACAGGGAGGAAAGAGTGACATTAGGAAAGATTTTCTTTTTATGGTTTCTTCAATAGGGAGGGTTCTTTGGAGGGTTGTATTTCAAATCAGATAATCAAACACTCCTCTCAGCCTCCCAAACTTTGCAAGAAACTGCTGAAGGAGTGTCCTGGAAGGGTGACAAGGGGAAGAGACTCGTTTCAGTTCTTGATAGCCTGTTGCAGCAAGCTCTTGGACAGCAGTGTCTGCCCTCCCCGGGTGGGTGTCCTCACTTCCAACAGCGTGAAGCCTGATGGTGCTGCCTGGACCTGCTGCAGGGATACCTGTGCTGGGCTTTGTGTGGGTCCTGCTGGGGTGGGAAACTGCTCCGGGGGTGGGACCAGTGTGTTTTGGCCATGTGAGGGAATGGAGAGTTGGAGGAGAGGTGCAGGGGAAGGTCTGGGAGGTGCGTGGAAGCTGGTGATCCCAGAGCTCTGTGGCTTCTCACTCATGAGCATCCTGGGGGGTGGTGAGACATCGCCCAAGGGCACCAGGTCTGGTGGAGAGGGGACCTGGGCAGCTGTCCTTGCCCTCCGCAGGGCAGTGAGCGTGGTGTGGTGTGGGCAGGGGTGGCTGATGTTGGCTCCAGCAGCCAACGTCATCCTTGTGTCCTTCCATGCTGAGTGCTTGGCACCCTAAGCGTGCAGTTCCCAGAGAGGTCCCATCTTTCTCCCGGTTTCTGCCCAACAGACCCCGTCCCCTGCCCTGCGCAGGGCTGTCTGCCAGCCCCATGCCGGGCTCTGACGCTTCCCATGCACCACCTCGTGCTCTGCCATGGGAGCAACTAATAAGGTACATGGGCATGTCATTTTAAATGATATTTAATACTGCTGGAAAAACCCTGAAGACCTATTGACCATGCAATATACTGTGTCAGTGCATTTTACAGGCAAGTACAAAGCGAACATCAATAACCCCACATGTGCTATTACTACACACATCTCGCCATTAAAATAAAGATCCAGCTCAGCAGCTGAAAGCCCTGTTTGTGTTTCTCCTGTCATGGCAAGCCCGATGCCTCCCTGGGCGCAGGGAAGGGACAGGACTGTCCCCCCTATGCCCTCCCCAGTGCGTGCCTGGCAGAATTAAATGGGTGATGGCATGAGAGCTGGGAAGTAACAGACACCCTATAGCTACTTATTTGTGCCCACAAAGCATTGCTGATTTTGTGGCAATTAAAGATGTGTATGCTACAGGCAGAAACAACCCCTGCAAACGCCTCTGGTATCGATGTTGGGCAGTCTGAAATCCAGGTTGCGAGGCTGCGAGCTGTGATGCTCTGCACCTTGCTGTCACCTTCAGACACTTCCCCTCTGTGGTTTCCACTGAACCAGAATTTCCTGTTGGGACGAAGCAGGTTTTGTTATCCTATGTTATGCTGTTATCCTATGAGACCGGAGGTGGAAATTGAAAATGTACTTTTGGAAGTAAAAGTTTGTTTCTTTTCACATGTTTATAGACAAGTAAAACCCATGCCTTATCTGTTAAATATTTGAAGGTCAATGGTTGGCTCTGAGATAAAGCAGCTCCCCTTGCTCTAATACGTCTGTACTGGTGATATCAATGTTGGCCTCTCCTGCAGAGGCTTGAAGGGGTAACGGTCCCTTGAGAGCAACGCACAGTAACTGTTCATATGGAAACTCAATAACCGACACCTAAGAACTCCTCTACTTTACACTGGATAATGAAACAGAAAGTGATTTTAAGTAATAGAGTACAGCAATAAGGCTTAAAAAAAGCTGTGGCCAGCACCACGGGGCAGCACCACAGCAGAGTCCATCCCAGGGCGAGCAGTGTGCTCCTTGCTGGTGGTCCTCCTGGGACCACGGTGCATCCGCCGGCGTGGCCGGAGCACGGAGCCCAGCCTGGCACACTGCTGCCGGAGGCTCCGGCTCAGCCTGGAGACACACCAGGGCTGGGCTGAGAGCTCTGGTGGGGTGTCCTCTCCTCTGTGCCTGGGTGCTGTGGTGTGAGGGGGGCTATAGCTGCCCCCCTTTGCCCAGTTTTGCCTTTCTTCTGTCCTGCAAGCTGCTCGGCACGGCTGCGCTATGGATTATGCAGTGTGTGGTTGAACAACACCCTGCTCAAGACGAGCTTTTCTGGCATGTGCAAATCACAGAGCGGCAGCATCAATATTAATGTCGGGCTGACCCTGGCAGAGGTCAGGTATCTGCTGGTGAGGGGGGGGCCGTGCCTCTCCCCAGCCGCGGCACCTGCGCGGGGTCTTCTCTGGGATCTGGCTGGTGTTTGAGGAGCGGATCTAACGCAGGCTGGTAGCGTCGGCTGCTGGCGTGGTCGCTGGTAGGTAAAACCGATAAGTTTCAGCACAAACTTCGTGCCACTTCTATTTTTCAGGTCCCTAGGAATGCTGTGCTGATGAGCACAGGGCTAGGAGACAGTCGGTCCAGGCAGACAGGGATGTACATGGGGAGATTTGCTACGAGGTGGGCCTGCGGTGCCTTTCTCCAGCATCTCCTCCCGCTACCAGGCAGCAGATGGCTTTGGAGACGCTGCAGGGGGTCTGCAAGGCTGGCACTTGGCCCCGCATCCAAGCACGGAGACGGCATTCAGGGGCTCATTCCTTTTCTTCCAGAAGGATGGGTGCTCTGTCCTAGCTACTGTATAACCGCCCTATTTAATAAGACAAAATACAAGCAGCACCAGCCATTTCAGAAAGTAAAAGCTTTTCTTTTTTTTTTTTTTCCTGTTGCCTTCAGGATATTAATAAAAACAGATTAATAAAATCAAAAGCAGCACAATTAGACAGGGCATCAAGGAAAAAAAAAATGTTTGCTGTACAATCTTTCAATTTCCATGGCAGTCCTCACGCTGAGAAAATCTGTCTGCAATTGCTGATGAAAAGATAGAAAGCTAATGTATGAAACACAGGGGAGGTGTGTGTGAGTGCGGCTGCCTTTGTGTTCCTCGTGTACAACACTTGTGTGCAGGAATATTAACAGGTTCCCAGCACAATGGTGTCCCGTGTATCCATTCGGCAATACCTATAGGATGCTGCTTGCTTAATGAGTTGGAGTATTTTAAATAAAGGTGGCCGGTGAGGGTCTGGTGAGGGGTGAGCCATGAGATCCTGGTGGGGATGGTTGCCCACTCCTAGCCCTATTCCCCACCGGCCCCGAGGGCGAGCAGGAGCCCATCTCCCAGGGGATGGATCCCAGAGGATCTGGGTTGTGCCAGGACTAACCGAGTGCTGGCCCCGCTTTCCATGAAGGCTGGTCTCTGGAGCGCTGGGTTAAAAGATCTCTCCCTTTTCCTGATTCTCCCAGCACCGTATCATAAGGAAAGCATTTATTTTAGCAGCGTTGCTGGGTTACCTCCATTAACCTGGCCCCTGTTTGTAGCAGCTGAGACAGTCTGGTGTGTGTTTGGTAGTCTGGGCTTGCTGCAAATCATAAAACACCTCCAGCATCTCTATTTTTTTTTTTTGTTTCTGATATTGAGGTAGGGATTGCAGCAGGAATGATCCGGAGTGCTGTTTCGGCTGGCGGGGAGGAAGCCCGTCTTTGAGGAAAGCGTGTCCCAGCCCTGGCAGCCTCCTCCGTCCGGCACGTCTGATCCGCACGGTGTATACCCGGCTCGTAGAGGGCTTGTTCTATTTGCATAATGAGGCTGCAGGGACTTCCCTCGCCTGCAGAATCGCGGTGTAAACGCAGAGCGAAGGCAATTATATCCGTGTTTACATTTGCGGGAAGACACCTCCTGATGATTTTCTGTTAGGAAAATTCCTTTCTCGGCAGAGCTGCCGGTTGGGTTTGCGCGTTGCCGTCGCTGGTGGGTGCCTGCCGAGACGGGCGAGCAGAGGAAGGCAGGCAGGACTCCTTCCTTCAGCAAGGCTAAGACATTTTCAATCAACAGGTCATTCAGGTTGCAGTGTTGTTTTAAATGAAAAAAAAAAAAATATTTTTTTTGAACCACTGGAAAGGCTGAAGCCAGCCGAAGGGTGCTCTGGCTCTGCGAGGGTGTTTGCCGTGATGCCTCCTTGCTGCTGGGCTGCTCTCGGAGCGGGGCCGGGCTGGCTCCGGGGGCTCCCGTGAATACGGGGGATGTCTTACAGCACAGCCCCATCACGTACGCGTGCCGCACAGGCAACCTGACGGCTCTGTCTTGCCTCTGAGTCCGTTCGTCATCTTCAGAGCTGGGGGAGCTGGAAGAAACAGCAAGAAGCTTTGGCTGTTTGGATTTTATTTTTTTTTTTTTTAAAAAAGCAGCAATAAATCTGGGTGTATTTTTGGCAGTGTAAACAGAACTCTGGGAGCTAATCTGGAGTGTGCTGCTGGACAAGAGAGAGCAGGGCATGGTCCCCGAGGCTGTAGGATGGAGGAAAAGATGCCTGGAACCGAGCCCTGGGCAGCAGGGGCTCGGTGGCTGACATGGGGGGGCCAGGGGGGCCGGGGACCCCTCCTGCCTGCCAGGAGTGAGGGGAGGATGCCCAGGACACGGTGGGTGAGATGCTCCAGAGCTGTGCATCCCTCGCACCGTCAGTCCTGCGGGAAGCGTTCGGCTGCACGTGGATCCCTCCTGTCAAATGCCGAAGCACTTTGTGGAATGATAGTAATTATTATAGCAGTAAAACAAAGCACCAAAAGCTTATTGCTTTGGAGAGATCACTAACTATCTTTGTCTAATTACTTGGCTCCAATTAACATTTTACCACAGACGACTTCTGCAAGCACTTTTCTCAGAAGGAAAAAGAAACCGGTGTCAACAGCAACATAAAATAAAAATACAGTGGTCTTAGAAATAATCTGTGACACCGCACTGGGCAAATAAGAAAAAAGCCTGGTCTTCCCATGGTTCTGGAGAGGGGGCTGTTGGCACGGTGGGCTGAAGATGCGGCTTGTGGGCAGGGAGGGAGCTGGAGGGGCGCAGATGCCCCCAGTTGTCTTGCTGGGCTGAGGAATGGTGATGGTGGAGCCCTGGCCGCGACCCGCTCTGCCCAGAGGTGGGAACAGGCGGAGCTGCCTTCCGCCAGCACACCCAAACTGTGCCACGGCTTAATGGCATTAGCTTTCGGTAGGTGTTTCTCTTTATGAACCAGCATGACATGGGCTGGTACGGGAGAGGAAAGTGAGTCTGTGGTTTGGAAAACATCAAGAGAGAGAAAATTGAAAGATTTAGTAGACATATATAACTAGTAATGCAATAATAAAAATAATGCAGCGGCCATGTCAACACGGAGAACAGGGTGTGCTATAAACCGTCTTTGGCAAAATAAAGAACATCCCCAAATAGGGGTGTGAGCACAGAAACTTATCCCAGGGGATGGAACAGCAAGGGAGCTGGGAGAAGGGACACTGCCCGGGTGGCTCATGCCTGTGTCCCCCCGCGCTGGGGCTGGGGCTGGTGCCTGCCTGTGGCCGCTCACCCCTGTGTGGAGGTGGCACTGCAGGTGTGTGGGCATCCTTTGGCCATCGTGCCAGCTGCCTCAGCGGGGACCTACCAGGGGTGTCGTGGAACCCTTGTTATTCTCTTTCTCCCACCAAGCTTCCCACTTGACGGTGCGGGAAACCTACTGCTTTAATCAAACCTAATTTGCTACAAGTCACCATTTCCATGAATAAGGCAGCCCAGAACTCAGTCTCGGAGGTCTGGGGTTTCCCTGTGCACCTGCGTCCGGGTCACTTTGGGGATGACCTCAGTCTGCTGCAAGTTGGGGTACAGGGTGCGGGACCTCCAGGTCCTGGGTAGCCCTTATGGAAGTGTAGGATGGAGGGGTCCTCCCTGAGGTGAGGGGCTTCCCTGCACAGCTGCCCTGAGCTGAGGGTCTGGCCACACTGGTGACAAGTTTCCCCGTGGCCTCCGCCATGCATTTCCATGGTCTCCCTGTAGTTGCCCACGGATGCTTTGCCACAGCAAAGCTGTGCATGATACTGTGGCCTCGCGGCTTCTCCCGCCCGGGACGGCTGTGGGGGACGCACCCGCTCACTGCTTGGGAACGTCTGGGTTTGTCCCTATGTGCAGGGGACATCCCAGTTCCATCCCTGTGTTCCCCTCCCACGTGCCCAGGACCTTCCCTGGGGGGCAGCGGCAGGCCCCAGTGCTGAGGCACAGTGTCAGGACTGAGTTTAGAAGTTTCCTTGGCAAAGGCTGGAGGGCAGACGGTGCCCTCGGTGGGGTGGGCTGTACAGATGCAGCACAAAAACCTTTCCAAGTCCCAGCTTCCTCCTTGCCAAAGGGCCCCGGGAAGGGCCAAGGCAGGCGTCCCCCTACAACCCCTAAATTCAGCAGTGCGTGTTGCTGTGCTTCCTAGAGCTTGCGTATTTACATACATCCTATAATTACCATCTGCACAGCCAGAGGCATTTGCTGGAAATGGGTTGATTCCATCTGTTGGTGCAATTTTCTCAGAGGAATTTGCATTGATCACTTTTTTATGCAAAGCTTTTGTATAGATCATTTTTTCCCCCTTTTTTTTTTTTGTAATACAGCTAAATATTTTTGGGGAGGCGAGAGGCTCTCTCATGGCGGTGCAAGCGCCCAGCAGATGCTCCCCAGCCCCAGCCTAACCAGTTGCTGCTGGTTTCCTTCTGCTCTGTTGCAGCACGGGCTCGCAAGTGCAGGCGGCTCCAAGATGGCACTTCTCAAATATTTATCGTTTTATTTTATCCTTGAGGTGGTAACTCATCCTTAATGTGATGACCTTAAATTAGGAGAAATAGGGTGTGGTAATTAGTCAGTCAGCTGATTCTTCTAGATCAGGGAGTTCAGACTCGGTACCTGGTAGGGCCAGATGGGACTTTTTGCATATTTTTGACAGCTGTAACGAACAGGGCAGCATCATATTGATTAAATGTCTGGGAAATTAACGCAGCCCTCTGGAGCTTCCTTATTTACTATAACTGTTCCGAGTCTGGGTAAAGTTTACACAGGCGCAGCCCCGCGGGCAGGAGGGGGCAGGGGGTGAGTTGGGGGACGGGCTGCGGCACCCTCATGGTCCGGGTGCTGGGACAGCCGGTGGGATGCGGGACCACCCTTCCTCCAGGGAGCGTCACCGGGTGGCCCTGGTCTCCGTTTTGGGACTGTTGGATCCCTCCCGGTGTCACCAGCTTGGCTGAAAATCATCAATGCCATAAGCTGGGTAAATGGGGCAGCGAGACACCCGGTGTCAGGGGGGCTCGGCTGGGGGCTGCCGGACCCCCCCCATCCCAGCCCGACCTCGCTGCCTGCGGAGCAGCGGCTCCTGGCAACGGGGAGAAAACTTTAAAAAGCTCTAAACAAACAAAAATAGCGGCTCCCATGCTCCGCAGATCTCGATTAAAGAAGCGATTCTAAGGAGGATGTTAGACTTGCTAATTGGGGCGGGTTAACTGGGCTTGCTGGAATTGGCAAGTTTCTGCCACTGCGTGCTGCGGGGAAATAAATAAATAAATAAAAATGCATTGTGCTGTAAACAGTTATCAGGAAAGAGCAGAGAAAATGAAGTGAACTCTTCCAATGCATCACGGAATATTACTGTATTTCATTTACTGTGGCACCAATTAGATGAGAGCCTGTTCTATTAACGTGCACCCTTGCAGATCCATGCTAAATTAACTGCTAGATCTTCACTACAGCAGTAAAACGATTGATTTCTCCCCTTAATCAGTTTATTTCATTAGTTATACATTTATTTTTACATGCATTTTGCCAAGCCGCAGTGAAATGACCTATCAAGGTATGTGACATCACAGAGTGATTTGAATATTAACCAAATAGCTATTACAGCAGTGGTAGAGCTTAAAGATCATATGTAAATCAAATGTCAGGGGATAAAATTGCAGCAAGGGCTGTCAGAAAACAATTTAGCAGTGGTTAAAGGGACAGCTCACGGCTGGGGGAATTGTGAACTTTGTCAATGGATAATCTCGTCGCCTTTGCTTTCCCTCCTGGTTCCGTGGGAAAGATGATAAAGTTTTCCCCGTGCTGTACTTTTTTGTTGTTGTTGTTTTGTTAAATTAATTGTGCAGTTTTGAAAGCTTTCCCTTTTGTATTCGGCATTTGGTTCCTAAGCAGCAGTCGTAACTTTAAGGTTGAGCTAGGTGCAGAATAATTTCCATTTCTGACCCAGGGAGCCTAAATGTGTTAAATATAAATAGCTGTGAACAGCGAGAGGCAAAAATGGCTTCTCCGGTCCTGTCATTATGGGAAACGTCCTCCCAAGGGGAAAGGATAGAAGGCTGAAGGCTGACGACATGTTTCTCAGCTTGTGTATCTCGGGCAGGAGCATGAACTCTTCCTCCTTCCCAGGAGGGTCCAGGGTGCTTTGGTGCAGGTCCGGGTGGTGGTGGCCGCAGGGAAGGTCCCCAGGGGTGTCTGGGAGCAGCAGGGTGCTGCTGGTGCGCTGGGCTGGGGGGAGCCGGGTTGTGCAAACATCGGGGCTGGGGTGCATGTGCCCCATGGCGAGCCGAGCCCGTTCACCGTAGGGGCTCTGCAGAGGTCGCTGCTGGAATGGGGCAGCCCCAAGGGATGCTCATGGCCATCCGGGCTCGGACCTGAGCTCGCCTTTGCCCACCAGAAATCCTCTCTTCTGTGCCAGGAGCGGTCAGTCCTGGTCCACCCTTCCCCTGGGCTTTGGGGATGGGCCGTGGCAAAGCCTTGCTCTGGGAGCTGAAGGGTTTGGCTGTGGGCAGAGCCTGGAGCAAGGGGGTGAGGAGCTGCCCAGGAGCCACGATGTGGGTCTCCTCCTCCAGGCATGCCCAGGAGGGGTCCCAGCAGGGAGGGGGGAGGTTTGGGCCACCAGAGCCCATGGGCACTAACAAACCCTTGTAGGAGCAGCTGAAACCTGAGCTGGGAGGTCTCCGGCCATGGGTCGGTGCCACACGTGGGTGTGGAAGCGCAGGAACGGCGCGGTTTGGGCAAAGTGGCTGGGGCTCCAGCGTACAGCACGGGGGAGCGGGGAGAGGCTTGTTTGTCTTTGAAGCAGCAATGAGGAAATGAAGCATCAATGGCCGATAATCAAAGGCAGTGGAGGGGAAAAAAAAAAACCAA
>VYZM01010225.1:348787-360231 GCA_013398915.1 Dromas ardeola
CCCACCCTCCCCGCCGGTGGCCAGCAGCCAGCTCCGGCTGGGCGTTCGGCCACCTCCCCATCTGCTGACCAGCCCTCGCGGGGAGACGCAGCGCGTGTGCTCGCTGCAGTCATCGAAAATTGCTTCCAGGTTCCAGATCGTCAGGGAGGGCAACTTTCTTGTCTCTAGTTCCGGAATTTAAGCCACCTCAGAAAAACATCGGCAAAAAACTTTAATTTGCTTCCTCTTTCTTTTCTCTTTCATCTGCCTTTCTGCTGTGGGCTGGGGGTTGGGGGGGGAAGTTTCTGCACGCCAGGAGGGATGGGGAGGCTCTGCCTGCCCGGACTGGGAGCCCTGGGCTGGACTTTGGGGCTGTCCTGGCCGCCTCGGACGGACGGCTCAGAGAAAGGGGCACAGCGAGCATCCCTCAGTAGCCTTGCTCGAAGTGCGGCGGCGGGGGGGGAATAGCTCCCTCTCCAAGCAAGCTTGGGGGCAGCAAAAGGTATTAACCTTGTGAACTAGTTCATCCCAAAGCTAATTGGAAAATACGTTTTAAAAAATTTGGAAGTTTTTTTTTACGGTCCTTAAAAAGATATTTTGTTGGGTTTTGTTTTGTTTTATTTAATTATTTTCTTTTTAAAAATACGGGTGTATATGTAAAGAGATAAGTCCATAAACAAAATGAAGCATTTGGTTAGTGACAATGGAATTAATTCTCTTGCCTTTTCATTTTTCATATCACTTTCATTTTGGGATAACCAGAAAGCTAACTTTTCTGGTTGTGTTCTTTTTATTTTGGCCAGCGACCTGCTACCGCAGAGATCAGGTCTCTCGCCTCATACTGATTCAGAACCGACCCCGGCTTCGGGCATGGCTTTGCATACAGGATCCGTCCTTGTGGGGCCTTTCGGAGCTCCCTGGTGGAATATACAGAGCTCAGAGAGGAAAAAGAGTTTGGGTGAAAGCCTGGCTTTGCAGGATGAGAGTGTGCCAGACTCAGCCAGCATCGCCACCTCGACGTGGCCACGGTGCGAGGAGCCCAGCCGCCAGCTCGGAGGCCAACGTAGCGTTTGCTTCTATTTGTCTACTTTTGTGCCTGGACTAATGATTCGCAAGAAGTACAAGCGTGTGTCACACACCACGTTAGGAGGCACCCGCCGCTCCGGCTCTGACCGTGTCGTCTGCAAATACATTTTTCTAAAGGACACACATGAAAGATATTCTGAATCAACATGACTACAGCTCTGTTAACACAGGTTACCCTTAACCAGTAGGTCACTTCACATCACTGTGCTCACAAGACCAAAAATAATGTATTCAGCACAAATGGTACGTCAGAAAGGCGGCGTGTGCGTGGGCTGTGGGTCCTTCTGCGGAACCCAGAAATGTGGGGGACGGTGGCACCGGCTCCCTGCCTCCTCAGGAGGCATCTGGGGGGGGATTTATGGATGTCTTATTGCTCTGATGGTATTAAAAATAACTGTAAATTGCCCAAGATAGGAAGGCTGTGAAAGTCTCTGTCATGTCCCTGACGTGAGGCTGTTTACTGTGTCGCAGAGTTACAGAGCTGTAATACGCAATTAGGGCTTTCTTAATATGCATGTGGAGGCTCATCCCACTCCTCGGTGGCATGAAGAGCCGCATGATGGCTCCTGGTGAAACCCTCGGGTACTTGGGTCTTCCTTATCCATATATCTCTCAACTGCGAATTGATTTCTGTGGCGATGCTCTGGATGCTCTGAACCACCTCTGACCGTTGCCCAGCCCGAGCCAGGACCTTTTTCGTGCCGTCACAGCTGGGTGCTGCAGAATAAATGTCACGTCACAAATGGGATTTGGGCTTCAGACTGGGAAGGACGGACGGGGCAGATGGAAGGGGCACGCTCCAGGCCACCGTGCGAATGATGCAGGGTACCCTGCACCCCTCGGCAGACCCGTGCACCACGACAGGCAGGTCCACGTGCAAGGGGACAAGTTCTTCAGCGGTTCCCCTCTGCAAGAGCGCAGGCAGCATTGCCACAAGCAGAGCGAATGCCAGCGTGTTTGTGTGCCTGCGTATTTAGGGGGTAGGAGCCGCCTGCCAAGAATATGCCTGAGCCGGAGAGCTCATGTGTCCAGACTGAACCTGATCAGAATTGATGAACCTCTGAAAACCTTCCGATGCATTTCTCTGGTTCCTAAATACAGGCACCTCAGAGCAAAAGGCTGCTTCAAGCCATAACTAAGGCTCACCAGCCACTCTGCTTCTAGCTCTGAATACTGTCATCAAAAATTACCCTGTGCTCTCTCCTCCTCCCCCCCATCCCTCACCCGGGCTTGCTGGCTTTGGGAAGCCAATAGATACTGCAAAATGGAATTCAAAAGGTAGAGAAAAACATGGTTAAAGTCAGCCCAGGGCGCTCCATCACCCGGCTGGCTTTGCACAGGAGCCTCCTTTGCACCTTCCAGTGCTGGAAGCACTTTTCCGAAGAGCTCTTATCTACTCGGTGCCCTGGCAGGCGTGCGGTGGTGGCCGTCACAAGGCTGTCAGTTGTACTGGAGATGAATCAAATGGGAGCTCAGGATCAGCAGGGCTCTGGTGTACAGGTTTTTTTGTGTGATGGGAGGAGTGTCTGCAGCCCAGCCAGGCTCAGAACGCGTTCAGCTGGCTGAGAGTTAGCTGTTTCTTCACCTGGCATGGAAACTGGTGTTCACTCACGATGCTGCTCCGGAATAACTGGGCAATCCCGGTCTGGGAGAGGGTTTCTCAGTCCCGTGTGTTTGTGTGCAGCTCTCAGAGCACATCCTGCTGCTCCCAGCGCCCTCCTTGTGACCCAACTGGGAATGGACCTGGTCAAGTCCCTTTTCCCAGCGCAGTGAAGACTAAAAGTCCCTGAGGGGGCATCCTGGGGCTTTTTCATCAAAGCGGTGACCCTGGATGCTGTGGGAGGGTGCTCAGCCCCTTCCCCGGGCTGGCGTTCCCCAGATCTGCAAATTAACGCCGTAACGTAATGATGCTCTGTATGGAGCAATAAATTAGAATAGGGGTTTTTTTTTTGTTGTTGCATATTTTTACACATCGCATATTTAATGTCTCTCTGAAAATATAAATAAAACATATGTAACCATTAGAAATCCTTAGAATCTGGGAAGCGCCTAAGAATTTATTTGTTTTCAGGAGGATCATACATATTGTATTAAAACTATATAAAGGATTTAATAAAATGGTAAAAATAAAGCAAGAGCGAAGGCTCTCAATCTGCACTGAGAGGAGGGAAGTGATCTTTCTTTGATGCCTATTAAATGTTCCAGCAGATGAAACCCTATATTCTGCCAGGAAATGAGTTTGCCACAAGCCGATTGGGTGCTGTCGTGTGTGCTCGACTTTACCACTGTCATTCCTCTTCCTCGAGCAGCAATACATTACGCCGCCTCCATTTTTCATTCCTCACTGCCCGAAATGCAAATTTTCTCTCTGTTGTTTATATTAGGTTTTCAAATATATGGAAATCCAGATATCTGGAGGAAAATGTCAGGGCCAGAAAGACTCGTGATCTGTCTTTTCCCCAGCCTGACACTTTTCTCCATCACTTACACGAAAGCATGTGAGGAGTATTAACGGCCGGCAAGGGCATGGGTGTGCGGCCGGGAGCTGCAGGTCCAGGGGATGTTCAGCAGCAGCGGGGCTGGGATGGAGCAGTTTGATGTTTGCACAGGTTTTTTTTCCCCCTCTGTACAGCTAAACATATGGCCTGTGGAGGAAAGGGGTCACGTTGTGGAGGGAAGGTGTCTGAGCGAAGGTGACAGCTTTAACAGGAGCCGTGGGAGAAGGGTGGGCTCTGCCTGGGTGCCCAGCGCCCAGCTGGGATGTGCCTGTGGTTCAAGGGACCGCTGGAGCCGGGAGAGATGTCTGTTGGGGAGGATGGTCGCTGGAAAGGGCTCCCGAGAGATGCTGTCCTCACACCCTGAGTTTGCTGGGCTTGGGGAAGAGGGGCTCTTGTCGTGGGTTTGCTGCTGCGGCGCCAGGGTTTGGCAACGAGCTCCCTCGTCGATGCTGCTGCTTCTGACCAGAGAGAGGGAGATGTTAGCAAGCTATCAGGTAGGAACAAGCCATGCACCTTCAGGAGGAGTTTATGGCCAAATCAGGCTGAACTTCTGGAATTCCCCTAAGTTTTCTCATGTAAGAGGCATATAAATAATTTTCAGTAAGGGCAGACGTGACCTTACAGAGCAAACAGCACTCGGTTATTTTAGCTCAGGGGTGTTTATGAATTGCTCATCTCCCCTCTGTTGACCTGGCCTACCGCATGCTACAGCTTTCCCATTGTAGCCCAGCCCTAGGGCTAGTAACTGCTGGTTTATACTGGGCAGCCCCAGATCTCCCCTGGTCTCAGCCCAGCACTGAGTCACAGCTTCTTAGAACCTCAGAAGCTCCAAAATTAAGTAGCTCAGCGTGGCTGGTCGCCTGGGGCTCAGCTCTGGCTGGTGGCACTGCCGTGTTCAGGGACGTGCCGGGCCATGGATGCTCCCACCTCTGCAGGAGCTGCGATGCTCCTACGTATCACAGAGCTCGGCTGCCGGCGCAGACAAACGGATTGAGGTGGTTTGCAGGTTGGATGAGAGCAATCCATGTCGTCAGGCACCTCGCTGTCCTCTGCGAGCTGGGGAGGAGGCAGCGGAGGTGTGAGAGGAAGGGACGAGCTACCATGGGTGCATGGGCTGTGAATGACACGCCAATAACGAATGTGAATTGCATCCATTGCTTCTCTGTGAATAGGAGAGCTATTTTAGGCTCTGGCAGCTCGAGAGGATGATCTGAAGGCAAAAATCACTGTCTCCCAGTGCTGGAGAAAGCCTGATGTGCCTTAGATGGCATCACGAGAATCCTTCTAGCAGGTACCAGGAGGCTGTACCTGCAGGTGACCATCACTGGAGTCAGCACAGCATTTGTTCCTCAGTTGTTTCTCCATGCACGTACACGGAGAGCTGAGGGAACGATGCATAACAGAAATTCCCTATTAATAGGTTTTTATTGCGTCCTCATCACATTCCTGAATGAGCGTGTTGCTCAGGATTGTGCTTCTAATGCTTTGCCCACGCTGATGGCTTACGCACAAAAACTGCCACCACCCTCCGGTTATCGTCGCTCTTGGCACCACTTTCATCTTGCAGACCTACACAACTAAAGCAACCCCAGACAAATTGTGCATTCTGAGTTTTGCAATCAAGTGTAGACGGCAAAACTTGTTGGGCGTCTTTGAGTACAGTCTCTGCTTTCATGATCGGTCAAGCTCCAGCACTCTAACACAGGTGCAAAGAAAATCGTAAAAAGGTTGCAAACATAGTTACACTGAAATCTGTGTTTGAATAAATTTTATATACACAGAAATGTTTTCATCTGTTTGCTTAGCTCTGCACAAACACTCCTTCAAGCACTTGTACACGGAACAGCAAAGAGGTTGTACAACCTCCACGCACACAAAGGCCACGGTCTTATTTATCTAGACACTTTAGTACCCAG
This sequence comes from Dromas ardeola, assembly GCA_013398915.1. Lineage (NCBI taxonomy): Eukaryota > Metazoa > Chordata > Aves > Charadriiformes > Dromadidae > Dromas > Dromas ardeola. Next base: position 354,267 of record VYZM01010225.1, read on the forward strand.
CGAAAGACAATATTTCTGGAATCACAGGAAAAAATCCAGGATTAAGAAACAAACAAGCAAGAAAAATCAAACCCCTCCCCTGAGCATCATTATCTGTCTCGTTCCAAACACGCACAGAGAAAAAGCTAATGCAGATGCTGGGTCCAGGGAGCACCTGTGAGATGTTTGTCCCTCCCTGTCCCTGCTGTGCAGCTCCCCGAGGCTGCAGCATGTGTCCTCTGTAAGATGCACCTTTTCGGGTTTAAACTTGCATCCTTGTAGCAAATACATTCCTTTTCTATGTCATTCATAAAAGCCTCAAGCATATGCTTAACTTTTAGCCCCTGCTGAGCTGAAATCGCTGGGTGCTTTGCTTCATCAGAGCTAAACTTGTGCACAGCCCCCGGCAGAGCGTGAACCGTTAAGGGTCTTTCGCTGCGATGTTGTATGAGTTTGTCACCTCCAAACCCCAAAGACGGCACCACTGTGTGTTCCTTTACACAATTGGAAAAGGCCTTCCTTGAATTATGGAGCAACAGTCCTGCCCAGGGGGTTGTTTAGTGGTTGTCGCTGAGTGTCTGACTCTGGAGACTGGACAGAAACGGGGGCTTTGCACGGGGATGGCTCTGTTCGGGCACCCAGCCTGGATTTCCAATCCCCTCTGCCTGCATCAGCATGCTTCGTGCCTGGAGATGTTAGGTAGACGTCGGAGACAGCACAGCGATAATTTTCCTTACCCCTGCAATCAGGGGACAGCACTTCTGAACAGGGCTTGTACCATTCTAACGTGCTTCTGGAACCTTATTCAAAGAGCAGTGGTTACACGACTCGAGAAACCAAATTGCCATGCCCAGATTTTTCCTCCCAGAGTGGCAATCGGGAAGTACACCTGGCAAAGGGAAAGCAGATCCAAGGAAACATTTGGGGAACGCAGTTTGCATTCTCCATCACCTCTGTTGGGGATGGCTGGCTTTTCGCTCAGAGCGCTGTTAATATTCTTTGCTCTTGCAGAAGCAGCACCAAGGCAACTTCAGACCTCTCTCCTATTCAGCTCCCCCTTCCAAGGCTGTGCGTTTTGGCAGACTTCTTGTTCCAAACCAGTGGACCTTGTTACACGTCGGAATGCATAATCCAAACCTCCCTCCCTTGAAGAGGCAGGAGCTGGGATAAAGCAGAATGTACCTTCACTCCTTTAATTACCAGCTCTAAGCTGCCTGGCAGTGTAAGGGGGTTTCTTGAAGTTCTTATTTTCCTGCCCCCCGGCCTGCTCCGCTGTGTCACATTGACTCAGAAACGCTTGGAGACATCCCCCTGCTCGCTGCTGGCAGAGGAGCTCGGGGGCTGTATGCACAGGCACAGCCACTTCCCCAGCCTGGCCGTTACCACAGGCAGATTGCTGAGAGCGAGCCAGTTCTGCCCCCAGAAGGGTCCGAAGAACATCTTTCTATGACACTTCATCGCTTCTGATCTTGGCTGAAAGGCAGCTCAGTCTTTTTGAACACCTTAGAGCTGCTCCAAGGCTACAGGAGACGGATAAGAAGGAGATAGGGAGCTAAGAACCAATAAGGAGAAGAAGCAGGAGCCTGGGACAGGAGAGTGTTTCTAACTCCTCCATCTGCTGTCCTAGTCCTCATCTGCAAGGACGGGTCAGGCAAGAAGAGCCACTCTCCTGTTATTCTGCATCTGAGCATGTTAATATAGGAAAAGCTCGTCCAGATCTTTGGCTTCTTTCTCTTCTTTCCTTTGGCAATAAGTTCAAATAATAATTCAAATAATCATAATCACAATTTAAGGAAAAAAAAAGAGAGAATCCCTGTGGCCATCGTGAGATCCTGAGCGCAAAGAGGTGACATTTCACATTTGGATACAAGAAGCTGTTACACGCTGTCACCAAGTGCAGAGAGAGCACTGTTCACAAGGTAGCTCCCAGCACATCCACTTTTAGGCTGATAGCAATTTGCAATAGTTTTATTTCACCCGAGTGAATTAACACAAGAAAATATTTTGCAGATTACAACAATTCCTTCAGCAACAGGTGACTCGGAGCCAGGAAAGGAGCCAGGACTGAGAGACAAATTTGCAGCTACGCTCAGCCCTTGGTACAAGGGCTATTTTGACATAAGCCATAACGAAGCACACAACTTTGTATGGGGACACTTGGGCATGAGAACCTGAGCCCCAGCCTAACCACTGCACTTGTGTACAGCCCAGGTCTCAAACTCGGATTCACTCCGTACACACTAAATATCTCGGTCACCAGAAACCGGACTATTCCCTGCATGTATCGCACAACCCCCAGAGACCTGAGGAAGGACATGAGGTTTTCCCCTCAATTCATTGCAGGTGCAGGTGATGCATCAGAGTGAAGGCTTTCAACTGATGTTCTTTACAAACAGGCCATCCATCATTAGTGAAGGTCAAGTTGCAGATGAATTCCATCATTTTGCAATCATATGATCCCCACCCCCCTTGCCCTTGGTTGGGTCTGCAAAAGAAAGTGAAGCTCTCCTGTGGACGGGGGGGTGTTTTCTAGGTGACTAGAGAGCGTGCTCAGTGCAGCCACTAGAACAAACTGTGGTGGAGAACAGGCCACCACGTTTGGCTCTTCGTCTCTTCGGAGGCTGATGAAAAGAAATCCTGGTGGTGTGTGGGCAGCTCTACAGATGGTACCTGAACCCCTTGGTTATGCAAAGACCCTTTGAAGCAGGGAGCAAAGGAAAACTGTTCTAGTTCATAAAAGAAAGAGCCTACAAGGCATCTGTGGTGCATGAAGGCTGTATGTCTCCTTGTAAAGTCTTCTACTCCTCCTTAATGATGGTGGCAACCAATCTAACGCCCCACCTCTGTTTAGCTTCAGCTTGCCGTACCTGAGTTATGCCTGTTCTCTTGGTCAGAAATACATTTGGAGGGAAAAGGTGAAGATGATGGTTGCAACCAACTTATTCCAAGACATCTCTAACTCCCAGATGTATTTGAGTACGTTTGTTCCCTTTTAGCCACCAGCCAGATCTGAAAATAGGGACCAAAATGGATTATCAAACTACTAAAGCTGGAAGAACATCAGAGCAAGGGAAGGAGCTACTAAAGCAGGAATTTAGCATGGGCTGAGCAGTTGTGGGAAGAACTAGGAAAGCATTCAGGGTGTGCTTTTGGATGACTTGTTGTGTTTGACCTATTTAAGCCCTGTCTTATGGGAACAAGTTTTTAGCCAAGCTGGTCTGGAAGTCCAGCTTTAGAAAAGAAGGAGATGCTCTTGGGCTCTGCGGCTCCCAGCCACGGTCTGTCGGCTGGTTACTTCTCATCGCACCTTGTGTATATGCAGGCTGAGAATAAACCTCCTCCTCCTTCTCTTCCTCCTCCTCATCCGTGCAGTGGATGTACTCCTTTTTTCTGTCATAGGACAAACTAGAAAAGAAAAGCTCCAACCTGGCTTCTGTTGCCGCAGAGAAGCACGGTGTCTGGAGCATGCAAAGGCGATTAAATGTGTCATGCGTGCATCATTTAAATTAACGTTGCTAAAACAACAATGCTATTTTTAATATTTAAAGAGCCCCTTTGAAGAATGGGAGAATCTGTCACCTTTCCTGGCGGATTTGAATCTTGTGTTCTGAGGGTTTTTCTTCTCTGATTAAAGGAGTTGGCTGCATGAGGAACAGCTACACATGATGTGCTGGGAGGGGGAGTGGGACCGAGACGCGTCCCAGGGAGCAGCTCCTGCTCACAGCGTTGGAGGACGCAGCTAGGCAGATTTTCTCGGCTTTCTTCTGTGGAGCTCCCACCCAGGGTGTCCTCCTTGTGCCAGGAGCCAAGGGCAGCTGGCCAGACACTGCTTTCCTGGACGCCCACCCCTTGCTGTCTCTGCCGGGATGCGAACAGTGGTCCTGGAGCGTCTCAGGGTCTGTGACACTAGAAGTGGCATCGCTCTTTGTCTTCAGTTTGCTGGGGAGTATCTTCCTCCCCACTCTGTCTCCACTCTCCAAAGTCTCTTCTGGACATTCAGACATGACGCGACCACTGTCTGAGCCTAATCCTTCCCCAAATTGCTCCTTAATCTCTGTAACGGGCTTTTTCTTCATGCAAAAGCCACATGTTCCACCCAAGAGAGGTTCAATTTGTGCCGAGGGTGGACGAATCCCTTCACGTACCTCGCTGTTGTGGCAGCTGTTGAGGTTTGCCTTCTAATCCAGGTCCCCTTCTCGACTGCGCCTGCCCGCCCGGCCGTGTTTGTGCAGCTGGATGTTCCTGCTGAGCTGCATGACTTGCAGTTGTCTCTGCTGAGTTTTGTTCTTTCTTTCAGGCCAGGCTTCTAATTTGTCAACAAGGTTTTGATTTCTGATCTCCTCTCAGTGGTCCTATGCTCCTGGACAGCCATAAGTCTTCTGCAAATACAGCTGGCGTTCTCCCTTTCCCCCAAAATAAGGTCAATGTAAACACAGAGCAGCATCTGACCCACCTTCCCCTGCAGCCTTCCACCCAGGGATCTTGTGCACCGTTGGCTATTGACATTGGACTCCAGGAGGTCCTAAGGTGGCTGATCCCCTGTCCATGTGTTTAGATGCCTTCCCACCTCCCCCAGGTTTCCACCCAGGTAAGGTTTGCTCTGAACAAGGGGCAGGAGCTGCTCCTTGAGCCTCTGTGGTGTCCAGGGACCAGGATCCAGCCCTCGACCTCTCAAATGCTGCCTCTCGGTGCCCTTCCCCTCCTAGAAATGCATCTTCCCAAGCGAAGCACCAGGAAGCTGGAGGAGAAGGGCCCATTGTCAGCGAGGTCGGAGCAGGGAGCAGATATAAATGTTATTGGAGGGAAAAGACTATTAGGATTCTGTAGCTCTGAAAAATACATAAGTCTGAAATAAGACTAATGAGACATTTACTGGTGCGGTTGGGTTGCATTAATGACCCTTCAGAGGATACAATTGCAAAAGGCTTTCACTGTAATTACCACACTAATGATCGACAGTGACATCATTTTAGACCAAATGCGATGCTTGTTTTGGATGCGTTTCAAGATCGGGACTTCTCCGCGGCTGGCGTATGAGGCCCATCAGCGTTATTGCCTGTCTCCCTGCTCTGCTGACCATCTTTCTTAGCTGCCTCCTCGGCGACTGGCTCCCCTCCAGCCTGGCCCCAGCGCCCAGCATTCCTCTGCTTTTTAAGGTGCTTCTGGGACTATGAGCTGAGAACAGCCATTTGTCAGCACCGGCCATTTCGTTCCTGGCGCTGGGTATGAACTGGAGGAGGGAGAAGCTGGGGGAGAGCCACACACCTCCTTTTATTCTGCAGGCATCCTTAAAAGGCTTTTAATAAACAACGATTTATTATCTCCCGGCATGGCCCGAAGCATATCTGTGCCGTGTAACCTTTGGACAATACCTGCTCCCGAGCGCACGTCTTACAGCCGGTGGGGACAGGCTGATCCCAATCTTCCCCAGTGCCTCTGGGCTTAGAGGAACATATTAATTAACCTCATTATCCAGGATCATTTCAGCACTCACAGAGACAGGGTGTTACCGCAGCAAGCCTGTGGTCCAAGGAGGGGTCCTGCTCCCGGGCTCAGCCGGAGGCGGCCGGAGCCGGAGAGTGGGGATATTTGGCTCTGCAGGGACACGCAGCTGGGAGCGGGCGATGGAGGGGCTGGAGGAGATGTCCAGCCCAGGGGGGCTCATCCCAGCCCTTCCGCTGATCCAACAGCCCCCGGGCTCTGCTCCCGGAGGAGAGATGCTGGAGGGCGAGGCAGCCGCAGGGAGCCAGTTCTCCCTGGGAATCGGCTCTGTTCCAGCTGGGATTGTCGGGGTGTGGAGCCCAGTTTGGGGGAGCTGGCGGTGGCTGCGTCCCCGAGCCTGTGTGTGCCCGGCTCCTGGCTGCCTCTGCTCCTCCCCAGCACCAGGCACGGCCGGGGAGGGATTGACAGCAGCTTGTTAAGCCTGACAGAGGATCAACTTTTAAGGAGTTGGAGAAAGCAGGGCTTTTTAATTAAAAAAAAAAAA
>VYZM01010225.1:360250-384768 GCA_013398915.1 Dromas ardeola
AAAAAAAAAAAGGCAAGTCATGATTTCTGCCTTTCCTGTTCAGCTCTTCTGGAAACAGCATTCCTGCTCCAGCATTTAAAAACATCAAATTGATAGCCCTGTCATCTGTGCCCATAGGCTACTGCTCCCTGCCCCAGCCCTCCCACCAGGGCTCTGCCTTTGAAGGCGAAGGCACCGCTGTGTGACTGTCCTCAGGGACATTCATTTGCTTTCCTACAGACTTGCTCGTTGTCACCAGCAAATATCCAGCCAGGCTCATATCGTCCCCTTGTTCCCAGCAGCATCCTGGAAAATACTGATACCGGTACCAGGTACCGACACCAGCAGGTCGCTCCCGGCGGCGCAGGCTCAGTCTGGGAACTGCTCCCGGGGAGTCACAAGGAGACCGGTACAATGTCTGTAGAATGTTAAGTGAGTTTTTTATTCTCTACCTGTGGTTTTCTGACAGGTATGTGGAGTTTTCTTATTTTGGAGCTCCAAAGAAGGTGAATGGGAATCGGGACCGTGGTCCCAGTTGAAGGCAGTTGCAACTGGCAGCCATAAAATACGAGTTTCTATCATTAGGGAAGCGGGGGGGGAGCAGTAATCCTTGAAAGGGAATGAAGAGAGACACAAACCTCCATAATCCCCCAATCCCTAAATCTCCTCACTCCATCCTGGACTTGGATATCTCTGCCCTGGTCAGTGTGTGTAGCAGTCGCTGCCGAGCAAGGTCCTGCCCCGGCTGTTTCCCAGCCCTGAGGAGATGCCCACTGGTGAGCAGCCCCTTCCCAGCCGAGCCCCCCTGGCCTGTGTGTGCATCCCCCGACGGCACCCCCTGACAGCGCATCCTCCGCGGGGGGATGCTGCCAAACCACGCTCATCACACCCTGCTCCGGTCCCAGTCCTGCCCCACTGGCCCTCTGTGAGACCCCCTGACCCGCTCCCGGGCTTGGAAACGCTCTGATGGACGCGGTGCCGACAGGGGAGAAGGCAGCTGCTGGGAAATCAGGGTTTCAAGGGATTCTCCGCCTTCCCCACAATTTGGTGCAAAATTATTATATTGTTTTTCATACAAATATTTCATTGAGATGAAATCATTCATTCTTATAATTTCCTTTAGTTTGTTTTTTTCTCCCCTTGGCTTCTGATATAGAATACTGTAAAAGACCTGAAGTACCAAAGCTGAAGTATAATGTTTTGAAAGATTGCTTTTTTAAAAATAAAATTTAATGCCAATTAAGAGCAAAACCAAGTTGCAAAGCCTTGAAGTTCTGCACGAAATGGAAACGCTACTTTTGGAGCATTTCTGGTTGTAGCACACCAGAAGTCCAAGAGAGGAAATCTGGCCTTTTTAAAGGTCCTCCTGAGCTACCCATTTCTTTCGCGGCCCCGTATTTTAGAGGCAGCGCAGGCAGGGTCTGTCTGTGAAGTGTATAAACATCACAGTGGTGTATGTAAATTTGCCAAGTAATTTCTATTAGATAGTACCAGTTTTAGGAGGTTTTCGAGTCAGATTTGCGTCTGGGGCTATTTTTGCTGAAACATTTGAACTTTGGTCAATGACTAAACACGTATTTGTGCAGGGAGTGAAGAATCCCTGCTGTGCCGCGGGACCAGGGTGGGTGGGAGGATGCCCTGGTGCGGTGCAATTCTTAATCCCTGTGTATGTGCCTTATCCAACACATCACGGCCATGGCAGCAACTCTCATCCCCACAAATGAATAAATAGGGAAAAAAAAACCCAAACAGCTGCCTCTTCTCTTCTGCTCCCGTGCACTCCCCTGGGAGTGCTTTCTGGCCAGTTCGTTTTGATCTTGTCCAGTCTCACAAGGTCCCCACCATCGTCAGTGGTGTGCTGGGAGGTGTCAGCTCTGTGTGGGGAAGGGGAGGGAGCTGTACTTGCTGAAAATGTCCATGAAAACACCTTTTAACTCTTTTAAAATTTGGCCCTGACTTGGAATATGAAAATGCCCAGTTGAACACTGCTGAAATTTTTTTCTAGACAATCCTTTTTTTTTTTTTAAAAAAAAAAAACACCCCATAATCTTCCTTTACTGGTTTCTGAAGGAAACTGCCCCTTGGGGAAGGCGATGAGCAGCATCTCTGTGGGTCTTGCTGAGACGGGACCCCACGCCGTGCTTTGCTAATACCCAGCCCGAGGGTGAGTTGCACCCGCTTAAGTGAGAGCCCAGCGCCCGAGCATCATGGTCCAGTGCCTGAGCATCGTGGCCCAGCGCCCGAGTACCATGGCCCAGCACCTCAGCACTGTGGTCCAGCACCTGAGTATTGTGGTCCAGCACCCAAGCATCGTGCCCAGCACCTGAGCATCGTGGTCCAGCACCCGAGCATCATGCCCTCGTCTTCCTTTTGTACATGCCTCTGGCCAACGGACCGGGTCCTGCTCCGTCCCCTCCATTCTCCAGCCCTGCGTGTTCGTCCAGTGCCTGCCATCAGCATCTGCTCGTTTGCAGATCCCTAACGAGGCGCCGTGGCTGCTGCCAGCTCTCCAGGCTCTGTAGGTGCAGGGCGGCAGCCAGGGGAGAGCAGGGAGGGGGCTTCGATTCAAGGTCTGTTCCCTGCTTGAGCGATCAACATCATTTCCATACTATAATTACATTGCCCAATCCTCTCCTGATTTTACTGCTATCTTGTAAGGCGTCCCGGTTGTGAGTAATTTAAAGCTATATGAGATGTCAGGCTCTGTGAAACAATCACCCCTCAAAGAAATATGGTCTGAGATAATAATTGATAAGTCCCATTAGGCAATGGGGCCAGCTATTTCCTACTTGGCCTCTTCCGAGGCGGCCTTGTTGATTCCCTTCGTGCTGGTTTTGCGGCTCGGCGTCACTGGGAGCACGGTGCACCCATCCCGGGCACGGCGGGGAGACCCTCCTGGGCAGCAGGCGGAGAAGCAGGGGCAGCGGGGTGATTTCTTACCGCAGGGCACAGCCGGGGTAACCAGAGCAATTCAGCCTCCTCAGTTCTGGGATTACAATATTTCAGCCTGATTTACGGGTGCGTTTTCACATAAAACGTATTATGAGCATTGGTTACCACCTGTATTTTCTCCGTGGGGTTTGTCTCAGCGGTTTCTACTCGTCCACATCAGCAATCAGGAAACTCTCCCAGGCATCTCCCCTGGTCCCTGTCCCCGCGCTGATGTCCCTTTCCCGGGATGCCGGGGCAGGCGGGTGGACCAGCGGCTTCTCCATCTCCTGCAGCATCGGTGCCGGTGATGCCCGGGGCCGGGAAGGGCTGACCGTGACCAGGCATCCTCGGCACAGCCGTGCGACCTCGGTACCTGTTTGTTAGTCCAAAATTCGTTGATGGATTGAGGAGCCATGTGTGGTTTTGAGCTATGTGATAAGAGCTCCTCTGTGACCACCTGTGCCATGCGGATTCCAGGTACCTGAAAAAGCTGATTCCTTCGAGCTGCAACTACGTTTGTGTGTGTGTATATATATATATATATATATGTACACACACACACATGCAAGCACATATACTTCCATATAAATATGCATGTATGCATATATAGGTATCTATATGTATATAAATGCTCACCCATACACCCGTATACATATATGAGGACCATCCCAGCGCCCTCGTGCTCCCCCCAGACCCAGTTTCCAGCGAGCAGTGCTGGGACAGTTGTGCCAGCAGCCGTCCTCGCCTGGGGTCGGTCACTCCAGACACCTTCAGGACGAGGCCACCACCACCCGTGGTGTCCCCATCCCTGGCTGTCCCCAGTTCTGCCACCCTGGCCCCCTGGAGCTCCTCGCTTTGCTCTCCTTCCTGCAGCCTTCCACGCTCAGGAGCATGGAAATAGAAAATTGTGTTTTATTTCTGTCACTAGAGTTTGTATTTTTTCAGGCTGTGTCTCCAGCTTTTTAATGGTTGAACAGTTTACAAACTCTCTTCCTTTAAAGTTTTAAATTTTTAATTAGAGAAGAGAATGTAAACTTAATTTTTTGTTGTCTGCAAGATAGGAGAGGTCTCGCCCATGACAACAGGATGAGTGATGAATTATGCAAGTAGCGAGGAAAGGCTGGCTTTTTTTGATGTGCTATTTTATAATTGCATAAACTACTGCACTCCTGAATCGGGCAAACATTATTTTACACATTCAGTAACCTTTAAAAAATGGTGACAGCTAATTTATGATGTTCTATAACAAAAAAAAAAAAAAAAGGGAAAAAGAATTACAACAAGAATTTTAAAAAGTTGACAAAACTCGGGTGTTCTCTCCAGAAAAGGTGAAGAGTTCAGAAGAGAATGACTTTCTGGAAAAGAAATTTCTTTTTCCTTTGCATTTAGGAACAGATATTACAAATTAAAAGATGTGTTTATGGAGGACTTTAAATTAGAGGACGGGCTTTACCTTTCCGAGCAGGTTTGTTGTATATGGTGGGACAGGATTCAACACAGAAAAACCCTCAGCTGTGAAAAATGAATGTTCAATAAATCGTGGGGTGACATTTGGGGTGGAATGGGGAGCATTTCAAGTCCCTGTTAACTTTAACCTACTTGGAAAACAAGATGCATTCCAGGGCCGGGTTCAGTATTTGAAATTTTTTTTCTCTCCCCCCTGCAAGTGAGTTTACAGAGATGGAAATCTGTATTTCCCAGAATGGAAATTCTGGAGAAACATTCCAATTCATAAACACTGAAACAATCTTATTAGAATGACACGATCTGACAGCTGTTAAAATATTATAATAAAACAGAAGAAAAAAAAAAAGAAATATACCATAATTCATTACTATCTTTGAAATGTCTAAGAGAGTGAAGAAAGTCAAAATGGACCAGTTTTGATCTTGGATTATTTAATTGAAAAAATCATCAAGATGAGAAAGTCCCCGTGGGATGTTTGGATGTGGATGTAAAAGCGCTTTTGCAGAAAACATCTGGCGTTAGAAGGATTTGCTGGTTTCTCTAAATAAGCCCCTCCCCGCGCACACTTTTTCCACCGGGGCCGGAGCTCGGCCACCAGCCGTGCATGGCCGCAGCTGGAGCCGGAGCCCGGTGCCCGGCTGTCCCCAGGGGGGATGGAGGAACGTGGGGTCGGGGACACGAAGGCACCGCTGTCCCATCCTCGCTCCTGGGAGAGGGCTCAGCCCGCTGGGAACAAGGCTGCAAGCCCCTGCGCAGCTCTGGGCAGTGACTGCTGCCTTGGAAAAGCATTTTGTGACTCTGGACGGTGTTTTTAGGGATTGCCTGGCACAGCCATCTCAACGTAGGGACAAGAACCGGACCTTCACAAGCTGCCCACTGCTGCTGCTGATCTCCCCTGTTTGTGACTCCTCTGACCATCCCACCAAGGGGTTGAAGCCAATATGGACCGGGTGGGACGGCTGCCTCTAAAGTGGCTTCTGCTGAGCAGAAACCGGTTTGACTTTGGAAAAAATACCCCAAATTAAAAAAAAACAAAACCCAAAAAACAACAACACACCTTAATGGTAGGCTGCGATTTATTCTTCATTGCCCTGCATGGCAGCGCTGCTGGCAGAGCCGGAGCAGGGAGCATGCCATGGGAACCACAGAATCACAGAACAGCAGGGGTTGGAAGGGACCTTTGGAGATCACCCAGTCCCACCCCCTGCCAGAGCAGGGTCACCCAGAGCAGGTGGCACAGGAACGTGTCCAGGCAGGTCTTGAATATCTCCAGAAGGGATTCCACAGCCTCTCTGGGCAGCCTGTGCCAGGGCTCTGGCACCCTCACAGTGAAGAATTTTTTCCTCGTGTTGAGATGGAATTTCCCGTGTTGCAGTTTGTGCCTGTTGCCCCTTGTCCTGTCCCCGGGCACCACTGAGAAGAGTCTGGCCCCATCCTCTTGCCCCCCTGCCCTTTAGCTGTTGCTGGGCATTGCTGAGATCCCCTCTCAGTCTGCTCTTCTCCAGCTGAACAGCCCCAGGGCTCTCAGCCTTCCCTCAGCACAGAGATGTTCCAGTCCCTCAGCATCTTCGTAGCCTCTGGCGGACTCTCCCCAGCAGTTTCCTGTCCTTCTTGAACTGGGGGCCCCAGCACTGGACACAGCACTCCAGATGTGGCACCCAGCAGCCAGGGCAGAGCAGAGGGGGAGGATGACCTCCCTCCACCTGCTGGCCATGCTCATCACCTGAAGGGCTGAGGGAGTCCTCAGAGAAAATTTTGGGAGAAAGCCCCACACAGGGGTCCCTCCCCAGCAGCTGGGGGGCTGAGCCAGGCTTGCACCCAGAACCTCCTGCAAAGGGATGGGCTTCCCCAGGGCCGGACCCCCCCTCTGTCCCAGCAGAGGTGTCACTTGCTTTGGTGAGGATGTGGCAATACCACCACCAAATCCCACCTCCCCCTCAGCTGCACCTTTCTGCCCTCTGCCCAAATTCAGGTGGGTGGTTGATGCACGAGGGTCCGGGACGAAACCCTCCCCAGGTCGTTTTTTGGAGGGATGCGCTGGGAGATGAGGTTTGGGGTCACAGGAGGGGAGCATCGGGTGCCGAGGGGGGACATGGCCGCGCTGCAGCCAGGAGTGGGTCTGAGCAGCTCAGCCCCACCTGAGGTTAAACACTTCTCTGCTTGAAGATGTCTCCAAATCCCGCATTTTAGAAATGATTGACACTTACCCCACCAACAGACACGCAGGGTACACAAACGGGGCCGTCCTTTTTGCTTGTAAAGCTCCATTTGAGAACGAGAGCAGCAAAATAAAAATGCAAATATTTATCTCAACTCCTCTTTCAGGCTTGAGTGCTGGTGAAAGCAGCTTTACAAATTCAGCATCCATTGCCTCCCTGGAGAAATCCCAGCACTGTTTTGTAAGCAAAAGTAAAAGTCTTTGCCACACAGCTACTGTGAAAGTTTTGACAAGAAAACAACCGCTTTTAAAATACCTGGGTGGCACACATTGATCAGGATTCATTCCCGGTTTGCTGGGGGCAGGCGTGAAGGCAGACCTCTCTGTCGCTGCAATAACAGATGGCGGTTTGCATTAGGGTTCCCCTCTCGCGGTGAAAGTTGGGTGTGTTTTCTTCCCCCAGCAAGGAGCCAGAGCGACGGCCGCCTGTGCCCGCTGGGGACCAGTAATGCCCCATCCCTCTGGGCTGGTGCCCCATTAAGCAAAATTATCGCTTGCTCCTTTGGTTTCTGCCTAAGGCCTCTCTAGCACCCAGCATCTCGCTCCAGAAAAACAGAAACCAGAGAGACCTAAAGAGGTCGGAATTTGATGTTTCAAATTTGGTCCTTTGGAAGCAGCGGGTTCCTCCGAGGTCTGTTTGCAAATGGAGCAGCAGAGCTGTGGAGGGGGCTGGTGAAAAGCAAAAGTAAGTGCCAGGATTCCCCTTTCTCTCTTTGTCACAGTTTGAAACAAGCACTACAGCTCTCCACAGTGGAATTGAAAAAAATTCCGACCTCTTCATGGTTTTGCTTTCAGCTCATCCTAGAGTGTGTCCTTTTCCCTTTATTAAACCTATTTTTAAGGATCTAAAAGAAGAAAGTTAATTGCTTTACATCTTATGTTGCTATTGTAGTCTTTACTTCCTTTCCTAAGTGTCACTGCAAATCACTTTTGTTGGTAAATCCTTTCACCAGTAACACAAGCTGGTGTGGTGGCACCACACCTGGCCCTGATGGCCCGTGGGGATGGAGGAGTCAGAGGCTCCTCACCCTGTGGCCATGCCTGGGGATGGGACCAGCGCACACGGGATATCACAGAATCACAGAATGCTTTGGGTTGGAAGGGACCTTAAAGCCCACCCAGTCCCACCCCCGCCCCTGGGCAGGGACACCTCCCACTAGCCCAGGTTTCTCCAAGCCCTGCTGGACCAGGACACGGGATGAACGGTGCAGCTGCGATTGGAGCAAATACACATTTTGCCACTTCTCCCTGCCCGGGCAGGCACTTCGGGTGTTTCGTTGTGCCCGTGGTGGAATCCGCTGGCAGGGGTACCTGTGGGCACGCACCCTCGCCCACTCTGATTCCTGTAGCCTTCCGTGGCCGGTGACCACAGCCGCTTTTCCTGAGGCTTGAGGCCAGCGCTAGCTGAGACCCCATCCTCACGGTGCGTGCTGCCCTGTCTGCCTGCCATCTGCCTGTGCCGGCCAGGGACAACCAGGGACAAAGGGACAGGAGTAAGCATTGACCTAATGGGGAGCTCCAGCCCCATAAATTGATGCTGCAAATACAATTTTGATCCAGCGCTGCCGAGCACCCCGAGCTGAGGGTCCCCTGGGACTCCTGGCCACGTTGGCTGGAACTGGGTCTGAAGAGCCAAGGCTGTGCCCAGGTGGGTCAGGTCTGGCACCGCGGGGCTCGCGGGGGCTCTGGTGACACATCATGGTGCACGGTCGACAGTACCCGCTGCCGATGGCACCCGCTGCTGATGGCACCCGCTGCTAATGGTACCCACTGTTTGATGGTACCCGTTGCTCCAGGCACTGCAGGAGCTTTTGCTGGGAGCACAACTTTTATTTTGTCTTTGCACATTCCAGGCGTACTGCCTTCACTTTCAAATCATCTTTCCTTCCTCTTTCTCCCTGTAGCTTGGGTTGTAAATTTACTGCTATTAATTAATTTATAATTAAGTTCTATACAGCAACCGCTCACTCTGAGAGAGATGATTTCAGATAATCTCAGTTTGTCAAAATATGCCTGTCTCTTTTCAAAGCTGCAAGGAAAACACTGTGCAGCTTCAGGTTTTGAGATGTTAAACAGAGAGACAGTACGAAGGTTTGCCCTGGAGGAGTCAGCTCCGCCGTGCGAGAGACAGAGAAGAAAAACACGCTCTCTGATTTTTGGCAATGCAGAAGGTTTCCCCTCCTGCAGGTGCGGGGTCGCAGCCCAGGGCATGTGGGACACGGGGCCAGCTCCGTCGGGGGGTCTCCGCATGCTCTCCTTTCCCAGTCCCTGCCCCAGTAGTCTCTGTGCTTCCCCAGACGGACTGGGATGGACAGTCCGTGGCTTTCCTCTGCACAGGGAGAGTGATGGCTGCCCATCCCTCCATGCCCAGAACCCGCGGTCACCTTGCCCATGGGCTACCCAGGGCTAAACCCGGGTTATATCCCACAGGGAGACCTCGGCACCATCCCCATCCTCTTCCTCCTCCTCTCACTAATTCCAGTGACCCAGCCATACCGAGTGCCGGAGCTGCCAGGGTCCCCACCGCCTGACATAGCATGGAGCCTGTAGTGCAGCTGAATTAAACAATAACTAATCCCTGCAGGGAAGTGTTGAAAGTCATATTTAATACGTATGCAGACCATAACCTGTTTGCTATCTAATTGGCTGCAAACTAAACAAGCAATAGATATCCAATTATGGGATTGTATACCAAGCGTCCTATGTCCTGCCGTAGCTCAGAGGCTCAGGGAAGCATTTAACTGCTAATAAACAAGGTGCATGGTTTAATTTGAAAGGTTATTGCAATTTAATATGACTGGATGGCGGTGAGCGTTCACACGGCAAGTTGCAGGAGCCATTATCATACAACAGCACCATGTGCCATTCCCAAAGCATCTGGTCAGTACAAAACAGACGTGGGACAAAATCAGGCTGGGATTTACTTCTCGGTGGTCCTACAGAGCCAGATGGGATGTGAAAGGCTCCTGGGGCTGCTGCTGCTTCCCCAGCCCCAGGGAATGTCACCAGGAGCACTGGCAGTCCCAGAAAACCCGCTGATTTCCTCCCTGGACTTAAAAATGGTTGTTTACCTGGCTGGAAAGCACATGGAGGGAAGAGAAAGTTCGTCCCCTGCCCAGGCTGTGGTTTGCTGAGCAGGCACCGACCCGCGGTGAGGGACTGCGGGCAGGGAGCCCTGGGCTGGGCAGGTCAAAGTAATTTGTGCATTTGGGATGCCGGCTCACACCCAGCATCCCGCAGCACCGGAGAAGCCGTTCCCTATCACCAGGAGTTTATTGTCCTCTCGCCGGGGGATGTATGCACTGCTGAGAGCACCCATCCAAACCCCGTCTGCTATTTCTGCCCTGTTTCCATCCCGTTCGGTGAGCCGAAGTGGTGGATCAGCCACAAGCGAGACTTGCGACAGGGCAAGTTCCAGGCACAAATAACTCCGACAGCGAAAGCAACATCCTCTGCCAGCTCCGGAGTGTGGCAGCGAGCCCTGAGCTGTGGGAAAGGTGTGGCTCTCTGAGGCTGAGGTTCGGCTTTTAATTAAATTGTCATGGGGAACATTGACTTTGTTTTATTTAGAGACACTCTGAAAAGACTCGTGAAACTCTGCGGGTGGGCAGCCCTGGGCAGGCGAAGTGTGTTACTGGCTGGGTCTCCGTAATGCCTAAGGTGGGGAATAAGCTGAACCACTTGCGCACCTTACGAGAGCCATAAAAGAGCCATAAGTAGTCAAGAAAAAGACCTGGGTATGACTGTGGGCAGTGCACGGAAAATTTTGCACAAGAAACAGGCACTGAAGAGGATGCGGCAGCTCAGGGTCTGCGGTGAGCGCAGGAGAAGATAGTGCTGGAAACATCCCAGTGTCCCCAGCACGGTGCGTGCCGTCCGGCGGGAAGGGAAGCAGGCAGAGTAGGACCACGGGCTCAGGGATGCTCAGTGTTCAAGGCGCTGGGAAAAACTTCCCCATAAGGAGATCCTGCCTGGGCTGACGCAGCGCAGAAGAGCGAGCAGCGCCGGCCAGGAGATAAGGGTGTTAGGCTGGGGAATGTCTGCAAAACTTCTGCTGTAAAGCCAAAAATGCAAAGGCCATTCTAGGAGAGGTGGGGCCCTGGGAGCTGGAGAAGGAAAAGTTTTTTTATTCCTTCTTTCCCTCCGGCACCACTGGCCCTTGCGCTTTCTGGGTCCAGGGCTCAGCTCCTTGCTCGTCACTGTTCCCGCTGGGTTGGCTTTGCCTCGGTGGTCTGCCACCCCCCGAGCCCCGGTGAAGGGGACGGTGTCCCAAGTAATGCCCCGTGTCCAGGCAGGAGCACGCAGGGATGGAGGGACCCCCCCGCCCCAACCCCACAACATCAAAAAAATCAGAGAGAAGGCAAAATAACACATGCAATATCTGCATTGTTTCTTTCTGGGAGTAGCAGGAGCTAAGAAAAACAAACAAGTCTAACTAAGTGCTTTGGCAATTATACAGACAAACAAATCACTTTCCCAAATTGCTTCTTTGGGGAATTACGGCTCCTGGAAATGAAACACAAACAGATTATTAAAAAAGAGCTTCCCGTTGGGAGAGAAACAGTATTTACAAGAGAAGATGTGCCTAGCTGGACCTCTAATTGCTGTTCATTATCTCATATTGATTTAATTAGTTGCTGCACTCAGGTCTAAATTGCCTGCTGTCCTCAGCAGGGATTTAGGAGCTGGGGTGCATCCCTGACCCGCCGGGCAGCGGAGGAGCGGGGGTCCCCTCTGCCATGGTGGGGATAACACGGTCTTGAAGTGGGGGTCCCCTCCTCTGCCATGGTGGGGACAACACGGTGGTGGAGTGGGCGTCCCCTCTGCCATGGAGGGGACACGGCGGTGGAGCCAGGGTCCCCCCTGCCATGGTGGGAGCATGGTGGCAGTGGGGCAGTGGTGGATTGGGGTCCCCTCTGCCACGGCAGGGGCACAGTGGTGCCACAGTGGCAGTGGGCAGGGACAGCGATGTGTCCTCGTGGGCTGCTCCTTCTGCAGAATCTGCGGCGGCCGCGAAGCACTAATTAACTGAAGTAATTAGAGAGAGTGTCTTCATACAGCAGAATGAAAGTGTCTTAGCGCTGGCAGAGCGAGATGCATCCCTCGGGCTGGCTGCTGGAGCGGGCGGTGAGCGGGGGAGCCGGGGCTCGGCGAGAGGCAGCGCGAGGGGCTGCGGGGTCGCAGGCAGTTTTTGGGGACACACAGCCCTGCCCTCCGCTCTGGGACATGCTGGGGATGCTCAGTCCAGCCCTGGGCTCGCAGCCCCCTCTCACTCCCAAACAAAAACCTGAGGACTGTTAACTTCCCTGATTAGTGACCTTTGGGGACTGACTGTTTAGCAGATTTCTGGTTTATAATTGCAGGTGATTAATGGGGGAGCCGGCAGTTGTGCTTAGAAACATCAGTAATTGCTTCTTTAAGGAAATCATGGCCAGGCGGGACGATGGGACGTTACACCCTTGCTGAAAAGCTGAATTCAGGAAACTGCTGCTCCTGCTGCAAAAACCATATTCTCTGAACGGCTGTGGCAGCACCAGCTCCAGCGTGGATTAGAGGAGCCCCGGCGTAAGCTCTTTCCCACGTAAGCCGGAGCCTGGCCATCCCACGTGCACTGCGGCTGCGGTGCCAGGGCTGCCGGCAGCCAGAGCCACGGGGCAGAGCGGAAGCGGGTGTGAGGGTCCGTGCGAGGACCGCCTGCACGTGGAGGCCCGCACACACCGCAGCCAGAGGCGCCTGTTTCCCCTGTACGCTGGAATACACTAAAAGCCTTCTCCTGCGCGCTGCCGGCAGGGCACGGGCATGCTTTTTTGCTGTTAGGCACCGGGGTTGTATTTCCCTCTTGTTTATCAGCTGTGCAGCCCGTTGATCCCGTCTTCCCGAGGTGCTGGAAGAATTATTATAGTCTAAAGCTAAGAAATAGTCCTTCATGCAGGGAGCCATGCAAAGGTGAGCCATTTTGGGCTAATTCTCACAGCACACACACACACACACACACACCCCCCCAAGTAATACTGCCTTATCCTGGACATCGTTCCTGCTTGTTTTATTCATGCAGCAAGACTCAGGGACTCACAGAAATGTGGGAGTTGAAGCAAGAGACCCAAGGGCAGAGGAGGGAGGATGCCAGCTTGGCAGATCGATGTTGCCCGGTGCACCGCGAGCCATTCCCTTGCCACTGCCGCATCCCCCAGTGTACACATCACACAGCAGGATCGGATGGAGAACTGGATCGGAGGAAACTGGAGGTACAGCCACTGTTAAAAATGATCCTTTGTGCATCAAATCAGTATTCCACAGGCTGCTCAAGATTCAATACATCAAAGGTTGAAGGATCATACAACCCTATTAGCTACAAACTTTAATTTCCCTTCGGGGCTGGTGTGTTACAATGCAACTACAGCAGCAATTACAACTTTTCCTTCACTGACAACTTGTTTAGATCAATAATGTCCTCAGCATCTTGAATCAAGATGGGCTCCATCAGCCGAACACGTGAAACAGCCAGACCCCACGGTTCCCCTCCATGGAGCCTGACATGAAGGCTACCTGCGCAGGCAGCTGTTTCCCAAGCCAGGTAGATGCAGTCATTTTGCAAAGTTTGACCATTTTCCCCCTTGTCTGAACTGAGCTGAAGCTCCCCGGGCTCTCCGGTTTCTTTCCATGAGGCTGCATCCCTCACCGGTGCTGAGACCTTCCTGCTGTCCCTCCGGAGCTGGGGATGGGGAACAGCATCCACGATGCCGTACCTGGGGACAGGTCTCCCATCACCATTACTGCTGCCGTGGCTCCGGGCAGTGCTTCGGACCCAGTGGGGTGCACGGCTTGGTGCTGGGTGCCATAGGGCCCCTGGACCAGGGAGCTGCCTCTCCTTGGCCATGGCACCACGCTCGGCTGAGTTTCGGTTTCACCTCTCTCACACAAAAAATCCTGCCACATCATTCCTCGGGGGAAAAAAGGGCAATTTGAAGCCCTTCTCCCTGTATTTTGACAGAGCTGTGACACCCCCTGAGAGTTGCACAAGGGCGGGGAGCAGAGATTTCGTTCTGATCAACATCCGTAAAACCAACCCTCCCCTGCACAACGCCGCGGAGCATCGCCAGCTGCCGGCAGCATCCGTCCCATCGCTGGGGTGCCGACCCCCTTCCCACACGCCAGGGCTCAGTGGGGACCACAACTGTGAGCTTGGATGCATGACACCGATGGCTGTCAGCGCAGGACCACGTTTCCTTGTATTTAGAATAGTCTCTGAGCTGCTCTTTTCCCTGCCGTGGCACGGAGCCAGGGAGCACGGAGGAGTAGTAATAAATCTACTCACTGAACTAGAGCTGACTTGGG
Source organism: Dromas ardeola (assembly GCA_013398915.1). Lineage (NCBI taxonomy): Eukaryota > Metazoa > Chordata > Aves > Charadriiformes > Dromadidae > Dromas > Dromas ardeola. The sequence goes on from VYZM01010225.1 coordinate 374,181, forward strand.
AATTGAAAAGGAGAAAAATCCAACAGGAGCGAGTGTGGTCTCCATCCCCGAGACAGATGGCCTGGTGGAGTCATAAAAAAAAAAAAAAAGTGGTACAGAACTTGTGGGCGGAACGAGACGCAGTAATTACGGTCCTTCAATGAGTGAGAGCAGAGCGGCTTCCAGCCATCACCTGCTAATCCCTAAGAAGGCTGGACACCTCTCTCTGACCAGGCAAAAACGGTGATTTAAGGCAAGCACTTAGGATTTTTTTTTGTAATGCAGCAGATGGACCGGACCTATTGGAAACGGCGGAGGTTTTTGCTGGCAGGTTGCAGGGGTCCATGTGCTGGCAAGGGCGAAGTGGGGCGAGGGTAGCTGCAGGCTCTGGAAACTCCAGGTGAGAGCTGAAAAATGGCAGGCTCGCACATAAAGTTTATAAAACAACAGAGAGTGAAACATTTTGCAGAACGTCAGAGGCCAGTGAGATGGCCTTGAAAGAATGAGCGTGTGATGTATGGACTCCGAGTGCATCGCCTGGGTACAGGTTATTCCTTCCAGCAGATATGCTAGAACGAAGGTTAGGGAAACCTCATCAAAACACAGTCAGAAGTTAAATGTCTCATGTGCAAACACGTTACAGACCTCTCTCCGCTAAAGCCAACAGCCTTGTTTGGGAAGAAACGGAATTTAATCTAAAAAAAAGTTAGCTGAGCTGAAAGCCGCAGGCCCAGAGGTTTGCAGAGCAGCAGGGACAAATGTGCATGCACGCACGCACATACATGCACACACATGGACAAGCATAATAAATAACAAAATGAGTTACATGGCTAGCTTTTTCATAGGAAAATCGATGTCTGCAGGTTCAGAGAATAACTAACTCAAATGGAACGGTTTTCCCTAAAGTAGCGCAGGTGAAAGGCTGCAGGAAGAGGATTTTTAAGAGAAGCAGCTGGTCACCTGCAAGCTGCACAGATGGAGCATTCCAGGGTATCATCTCCTCGAAGGCAGCATCCAGCGGAGGCTCCCAGCGGGTTTTCGGAGGCTCCTCGTACCCCAGGTTAGAGCCTGGCGACCTGAGGGCGAGAAGTGGCGCTGCTCAGAGTGGAGACCCCGAGCGGCAGAGACATTAAATGACTTGACCAAGGTCATGGGGAGTCTCTGAGCCCAGGCAGGAGAAGGGAGGCTTCCCGCGGCCGCACACCACCGCCTCGAACACGAAACCAGCAGCCCTCGTCCCTCCTGCCGCCGGGCGCTGCTCCCATGCCACGGCTCTCCGGAGCTGCGACCGCTGTGAAGCTCCACCCCAGGCAAACATCAGCCCTGCGGCGTGAGGGTTGATGTTTACTGATGGAAATTACCCCCACAAAGGTCAGCTTGGCCTTCGGGAAGTGTTTGCTGTTCAATAACAAGCTGGACGTGATGCAGGCGCGTTCAGCGAAAGACGCTACACAACGTGCCAGAACTTTCCGGGAGTTCCAGCGTGGTGATAACACTCTAATGTGCTCACAGTTAACACGTATTTCAGCTGGCCCTGGAAGTGTTACTCTCAAAATCAGTGTCGTCGTACGAGGAGCAGGCTCCCACCCTGCGAGGCTGGGGAACACGCTGCACCACCGCCACGAGCATGCTGATTATTTTGCCGCTCAGCTCAAGCACGGTTTGCTCCGTCAGGTAGACGAAAAACTAAAAGAAATTAAAGGAAGTGGCAATATCGCGGCTGCAAAGAGCAAAACAAGGCATCCCCCCTTTGGCTGGGTGAGCTGAGAGCTGCTGCGAAGGATGCTGGAGCTGGGCTCCAACACCAGTCCTGCCTTCGCCGCCGCTGAGGGAAGAGTTATCATAAAACGAGACCCCAAAGGACAGGGCTTTTTTTTCCGATTCCCGAATTCAAACGTGTGTCTGGTTCTGCCTTGGCAGAGAGCGGAGCTGCTTTACAATAACACTGTTGGCAAACCATTTCTCCGGCTTTTATTCAGCGAGGTGCTTAAGCACATGATTAATTTGGTAGTCAATAGGAGTTCTCGCAGGTTGAAACTTTGAGGATACAGGAGACCTTGCAGAATCAGAGCTGGAGTAGTGATTTACTAACAATTCTTTCTGGCCTTGTTGATGTGGGATCTAAAAGACTGGAAGTGTTTTTCATAAAAGGGGAGTTTAAAAGGTTCTCTTTATCGACTTGCTGCTTTCTGGCAAAGTTCTTGCCTACAATTATATTCCCTGAGGGTTTTCTTTGTAAGCCATGGCTGTGCGAGGCACAAGGCTGAAAGGAGCACGGCGTTGGGAGCTTCGAGTGCCTGCTAGGAAATTCCAGACAATTGCAGCTTCTCGAGTGATGGTCCCTTCTCTCGGAGTCAAGAGGGCTTCGCTGGATGTAAAGTGTTTGTCAGAGAATGCCTGGTGCTTTCCTAGCGGCAGGAATTGTTTGCCAGCAGATTCAGAACCAGCGATGGAGAAGCCAAGTAAGCATCAAAGTGTAACCTGTGGGGAATGTGAACTTTTCCAAGGCGGACTTTAAGCCTCGGAGCTGCTATCAATCACACTGGTGGCGGCTGGGTGGATGAACACGCCGAGGTTTTGGGATGGAACACCCGGTCGAAGCCAGCATTCATTCCTTGTTTTGGAAATGTACCGGGGATGGGACAAACAGGGCTCTGATATATTGCGCGGGGTCTGGCGAGGGTGGTGGGAGGTTCCCTCGCATCGGGGTGGCAGAGGAGGATAAATGGGGGCTGCTTTCAGGCTCAGAGAGTAAGCGCCGGCGAGCGCCTGGCCCTTGGCCAGCTCTCTCTTTGTGATGGGAGTCCAAGGCTGGCGTCCAGCATCTTTTATGTTTCCAGACGGCTTGGCACACGCTTGCAGGGCCATTGCCTGGACACTGAGAGAGCTCATCAGCCTGACCTGTCAAAGACTGTGCTTGGGCTGAAAAACGCACTCATCTCTGCACTCCAGCACGGTGATAATATTGACCTGTTACGCGCTGATCCCATTACAATCCCTACATAAGCACGGCTGGCGTGCATCACACCACTCGTCCTTCTTGTCGCATACCCCTGCTTAATTGCAAGGCAGCAGTGCGCATGATTTGCAGCTGCTGGGCTTTGAGAACCTGAGAAAAATTCCCTTTTTTTTATATGTCGCACCTGGGGAGGTGAGGACCTTTGCGCCATCGTCCCTGGGGGACACGCAGCCCCCGAGCAGGTATCTGCCACCAGCAGTGAAACGCTGAAGTTATCAACTTTGTAAAAGTTAAAGAAATAAAGTTTTACTACAGAGAATGACTCAGTTTTACAACATCTATAAAAGCCTGTTAGGTGTTTGTGAGTGGTCTGCTAATCCTGCCTCCGCTTGGACCTGTAAATCCAATAAAAGGCTGTTGCTTCCAACTGGGTCACTGTGGCTTAATTACTAAAGTCCTCAGGTGCCAGTTCTCATGAATAAACAATTGTTTTGTGGATAAAACAAATCAACATATTAAACACCCTTTATAGCTTAAAAAGTTCCAACCGTTATGCAAATAGACCTGTTAAATGAAGAATATTCCTAGGTAAAATAATTATGCAGAGCAGTTTCCCCTCTGCATAAGGTGCCAAAAATTATCTCAGTGATGCCAATTATCTGCTTGTTAGCACTGACATTATCATAGTCATTACACAGAACTGGTGCAGTTTATGTAAGATCTACACTGTGTTCAATTGTCATTTTTTTTCTCTATTTACAACTCTGTATAATAAATGTCATTTTTCAAATGTTAAGGTATTTGGTATTTAATCTATCATTAAGGCTCTGAATATGTCTAGCCCCTAATAGGAAGACTGGCTTTAACACGCTGCGGTACTGGAAAAAAAAATGGGGAAAAAAAAAAAAGGGGGGGGGGGAAAAAAGAGAGGAAAAAAAATCTAGTCACCTTAGGTGGGGAAGGTGTGAGGGGCAAAACAGTTTAGCTGCTGTAATGACGGGAAAAAAGGGAGGGTTTCACCTCTGGGTCTGTCTTTGCTGGGGTCGGTGCTGATGTTGGGGGGTGGCGGGGGAGATGCTCTGGCAGCTCTGGCCCATCGTCCCCCTCTGTTGGCTTTCCCGGCTCGTCCTCCCCCCGCCACCAGTGCTCCTGCTCTCGCCTGCCCTTGAGAGTCCTCTACTGTGAGCGGAGGAAAGCAGAATCTGGGGATTTCCAGAGCTAACTGTGATGACCAGAGCTACGCCTGCATCGGTGGGGGCCCGGCTGCAGGGGGAGCGGGCAGGAGAGGGGCATATTCGGGTGCTTCGGTGCAGGGCGGGAGGAAGGCAGCATCCCTGGAGAGGCATCGCTAAGGCATTGCAGGACCGTCTCCCTCCCGTGCGCCTGCCGGGGTGACAGAGCCACCTCTCGCCTTTAGGGGCAAATTTTGCCCCTTGCCCGTGGGGGCACACCTGCCCCCCCCACCTCACCACCCAACCCGGGCAGCCCCCGTGGTGGTTTTCTGGCCAGGTCCGTGGCTGGAACACACTGACAAAACTAATAACGGTGTGATGAATTCAGCTCTTGGTGTGGCCATCTGGAAGCTTCCAAGTGTATTTATGTATGCCCTTACGTACGGAAGAAATGCCTCCAATAACAAAGTTATTAATCTTGAAAAACTCTCGTTGGGCCACTCTTCGTTGTCATTTTCTTGTCAGGATCTTTCTTACCCGTAATTCCTCCCTGCTGAGAGCTGTCTTTGTTTAATCTGTCTATAATTGTTAGAGTATCGCACTTAGAAAGCTTCAAAATGGCATCTCGTACAATATGGTATATGCTTTACTGAAGGACGCTCCCGAGTGGAACCTCGGTGAGGGGACCCTGTGGGTCCCTCCCGCGGGAAGCAGAGAGCCCGGATAAGCGCTGGCACCCACGGCTGCCATACGGCGCGGAGCAGAGGGTTCCTTTACAAAACCTTCTGCAAATTATTTGAGATTTTCCTGTATTGTTCGCTCAGACCTGCTCATCACTCCTGACATAAGAGGGAAATCGGATTGTTTTCCCTTGAAAACAACCCAGCAGCCTCTCTTTGATTTTTTTTTTTTTTTTTTTTTCAGATTTCTAAATGACAAAACTAAAGACAGGTTAAATTATCGCAAATGTAACAGTCACATTATTTATGTTAATTGTCACTCTTCACGTTGAAAAAAATACCAGCCTGGCAGCGAGACGCTGAAGCCGTATCCCAAGCCAAGCTGCCGTGGTCCAGTTCCATTCCAGAGCCCCTCTGGGAAGAGGGAACTGGGGAGGGGGGACACAGACAGGAAAGGGGGGACCTTTCTGTTGTGTTGATGCCCTGGCTTGAAGCAGGATGGTCCCAGCAGGCTGGGGTCCAGCCCTGGTCCCCAAGAGCACTGCAGGACCGCAAAGGAGGTGGGAAATGTTGCTACGTGCTCCACTAAGGTGCGTCCTCGAGTTTTATACAGAAATAAATTAGCCCATCCACTTGATTCTGTAAGGGCTTTTGAAATGTGCTAAAAAACATCTCTTAATTATTCTGAAATTACTGATAACTGCCTCCGCAACAGGTTATGAACCATCCTCTAATTATGTATTATAGCCACAGTGTTTCTATGAATCATTAATTAATTATCCTCGGCTATCCAGCATGAAAAATTGATGTCTAGAGGAAACAAATGGGAAAGGAGAAACTGAACACATTCGTAAACAGGCAAGAGAAAAAGAGTCCGAAAGGTCCAAGAACAGGCAGGGGGGTGGAGGGCTGGGAGGGAGAGGAGGCTGAGGGGAGGAAGGCAGCTGGTGGAAGAGGAGGGAAGCCTGGAAAACACACGGAGCAGGGAGTGATTCCCAGGAAACGTGGTGCCAGGTACAGCAGGCGATGCTCACCCTTCTCCGGGAACACAGGGGCTGGGATGCGCGACGGTCCTGAGCATCTACCTCCAGCCGTGCTAGTGCAAGAGCATTCCCACAGCAGGATCAGCAACCCTGCAGCAATTAAAATACCTGTTATTAAAAAAAAAAGTAATTACACTCTAATTACTTTGACACAAGACATTAAGCAGATTGTTATCAAAGTGAGATAAACAGTAACTTCAAAGCAATTTTGCTCTGGGAAGACATTTACATGCGAACAGAAAATGGAGTCCTGTCTAGAGGGGCTTTGTAATTAGTTCCCCTTTTGCTCCCAGCCGTGTGTGGCAGAGCTGGGCCAGTGGCAGCGTGGCCACCCGTGGGAATGGGCTTCTGTGGCAAAGCCTGGCTGGTCCCCAGCTCGCCAGTGCTGGCTGCTCGCCAGCTCACTGATGTCCCCTCCGTCCGTTCCCATCCAACTCCCTCCGATTCCCCTCGGGATGCGCAGGGTCCTGAGGGTCCCCACCCTCGCCTGGGTGCTGGGTGAGGAAGGACTGGACCAGACGATGGGTTTGCACCGGTGCCTGCAGCACCCCTGTGCCCTCCCGTTGCCATGGCAACAGCAAGCTCATCCATCTCCCTCCTGCACCCATTTTTCCAGCTCCCGATCCCCTCATTGCCCATCATGTCCCTATCTGCTGCGTGATCATCCTCCGCTGCCTGCAACCCCTCGCTCTTGCAGGTGGCACGAAGGGGATTTCCAGAGCATGTTGTGACAAACAGGAATGGGAAAATGAAGAAGTAGAAAAAAGGGGAAAACGGCTGCTGTGGCGGGGAGCGTGTACTCGACAGACTATTCTGTCCAGGGAAAACGCAACTAAAACTAACGGCAATGAGGGCACACGGGCATCACTGAGGTAGAAGGCTGCAGGGAGTAAGGGACAGAAAAGAAATGTTTGGGTCTGGATCAATCTGGAGACATGAGAATGTCCATTGGCCCACGCTGGGCATCACTCGCTGATCCCTGGTGAGATCCAGCTACGGACAGAAACCTCCAGGAGACCAAAGAAATAAAGATCCTGGGGAAAGACAGTGATATCACAGGGCAGGCTGGAGAGCAAACGGCACTTCTGACTGCAGGGGTGAGCAGGACCATCGTCCCCACTAAACAGCGACTGCTGGCTGTTAGGTCTGGTTTGGGTTCTGGTTTCAGCAATGAATATATTCCAGAAAATGAGCTGGTCCTGGTGCAGGCAGGGTCGGGCAGGGCTGCAGGCAGGGGGCTGTTTCCCGGGACTGCGAACACTGCAGGAGCTGCACCGGAGGGCGACGATCCCTGGCAGGGATTAATGGTGGGGGTGATACCACTCAGCTAGCGGGTAACGAGTGTGCTACACAGAATAATGGTGAAAAATGCGATATAGTCAACTGCAGGCCAGTGAGTCTGACCTCAAAAATGAGCCCCTCCGTCAAACAGCAGCCGGGACCGTCCCTGGGTCAGGGCAGCTGGTGGCAAGGGGATGCCTGGGTTGAGGTGGACGCAGCAGGGCTGGGGATAAATGGGTAGAATAGCTAAACCAGAATAAATCCCCCATAATCTGCCGCTCACAGATGCTACAGGTCTGCTGGGGGATCCCCTCCAGTCCCTGCCTGGAAATGGCCCATGTGGCTGTAGGGAATGGCACAGCACCCGCTGACACGCTGCCCTGTGCACGGGGGTGAGCTCCCTCTCGGCTTCCTCCTTCATGCAAGGTGTGGGTTATCCCTGCAATTCCAATGATTACAGGTATTTATTGATTAAAGCAGTAGAGAGAGGAAAACATGTCAGTCATATAGCCATGCATCTTTCCTGGGGTTAGAGAGGAGGCTGGGTGGCAGCCCCCCGCCAGGGGACCCACCTCGGGGCACGAGGGGGATGCTGGCACCGCTGGCCCAGGGGCAGTGACCTCACAGGGTGCCCCAACCAGCCTTTAGAGGTGTCTTGCCCTGACACCACACATATTAGTACCATGTCAGGCTTGGACAGGACCCAGACAAGAGCTTTGCCTCGGGGACTTGCTAAAGAAGCAGCCGGTTTCACTCTCCAGACAGTTGGGTGCATCGTGATGGATTTTGCCTGTAAGCGACGCACTCCTTCTTCCATCTTGCGAACACGACGCGGGTGATGATGATGCCCCGGTGTTCATCTCCCCGCCTGTCAACCGGAGGAGGGATGGCAATTCTTCCCTCCCGACACTGCCGGCGCTGCAAGGCTCCAGGAAGGAGCATCCCTCTCCTGGGAGAGGGAATGGGTGCTGAGCCCCAGCCCCAAGCACCCCAGCACCCCCCTTCCCCTACAGCCTTCACAAGGCTCTTGTTTTTATTACCTTTTCTTTGGTCTTCGAGAAAGGAATAACATGTACCTTCAGAAGTGTCCCCTTATAAAGTCGGGAGTGCTCAGAAATATAAAAACCTATGAAGTCTAAAAGCCTTGAGATTATTCTGCCATTAAAGCTTTGATACAAAGAAAAGTCTGATGGAAATGTCAAAATATTTGATATTTTACAGCAAAAAGAAAACAGCTCTACTAATGGAAACTCCGCTTCCTTGTGCCTCGGCGCCACTTGTTTGATCATTGAAGGGCAAGAAAATAAATGTTTCCTTGTAGCCGTGGATTTCAAATTCCAATGTAAAATCCAAGCAAATATACCCTGACCTGGAGTGTCTGGGAGGGAGTTTAACCCTGCGTTGGCCATGCCAAGGGACCCGAGACCATGGTCCTGATGCCCCTAACGCTGTCTGCAGCACAGCATCGCTGCTGGAGGTGGGTCCATGGGCTGCCGGGCCACCTCGCTGCCACTAGTTGGTGGCCCTGGGCGGTGGCGGTGCCCAGGGTGCACAATTTAAGGTACTGAATACAACCATCAAAGGATGCTGTTAAAGTGAGCAGTGCTGGAGCGGCATGGTCCATCGGATGGACGGACGGACGGACGGACGGACAGACAGGCTGTGTGACCACAGCCCCTCGCCTCCCCCTGCCCGCCGGGAGTGTCCCCCACGGGAGCCCGCCTGCCTTTTTATGAAACAGTATTTTATTAAATAAACAAACTGGAGCCATTCCAACAGATTTACGAACACTTCCTCTCCTTCTTACTCCTTCGACCCGTTGCAGATTTACGGCTCTGCATTAACCTCATGAGCACTCATAAAGTTTACTAAGATAATGTTGGCAGGAGGGAGAAGGGATTTTTATGGGTAAGTAATAATTACAAAATGCAGAAGTACTCAGGGAATCTGTTTATTAGTCGCGAGTGCTTGGTCAACAGTTACACTGCATGCCTCATCCCTGCTTTATGGAACACTTGCCTACGTGTCTCCTCAGATCAATTATTTTCCCTTGTTTTTCCTTTTTTTTTTCCCCCCTCTAAAAAAGATGCTGCGTCTGTTCCAGCAAAGCACGGTGTGCTCGAAACAGTTAGTAATGCGGCACGCCTGCCTCTGCGTGATGCTGCACGGAGCGCGGGGAGGGAAGGTGGATGCAGGGAGAGCTCTGGGTGCTCTCCCCATGGCAGGGACGGGGGTTTGGGTGCTCCGGGGGTGACAGCACAGCCGCTTTGGGTGCTTCTCGCCGTTGCGTGCTGCGAGTGGTGCAGACCCCCCGCTCTGCTGAGCCGAGCTGGCTCTGCCCGGTGCCTGTGCCCTGCCTAAGCGGTGGCTGGAGCTGCTGCAAGACCCGAAGAGCAACGGCGGCGGGTGCTGCGGCAGCGGTGAGACAGCACAGCTCTAGCTGGGTGCCCTGCTCTGTGCTACTGGCTCCTGTGGGTGGGCAGCACCCAGCAATCAATGGGCAGCAGCACCTAAGGATGCTGCCAGTGCATCTCCCACATCCCGGGGGCATCCCCCTGCATGTCACAGGGGAGGGGGTCCCGGGGAGCCCCCTCTCCCCTTGCAGTGCCCAGGCGGGCTCCACGCAGGAAGGGAGATCTCAGCCACACAAGAGCCGCGTTTGCACTGAGCAGTTGTCAGCTGGCGACAGGACTTTTAAAGCCACACACACACACACCTCCCCGAGCAGAGCAGGTCACCGGCACATCCCAAATCCCCTTTCGCTGTGACTTGCTATGATTTGAAACTCAAACAAGACAGCATGAATAATGTAATGCGCTCCTTCTTCTCTTCTTGCCTTCAAATCCTCAGAGGATGAGTGAAGCTTCTTGTCTGCCTCATTAGTGGCTGTTCAGCCATTTGATTTCTGTAACAATGAGCGTGCTCACCAGAATTTTCATACCTATTTGCGTGATGAAGTCAACACTGAGTTTTTTGAATTCACATAAAAATTTAATGGCGTAATCTGCATACGTCTATATTGCAGTGTAGGCCCCTCTTCCCTCTCCTCCCTACAAAAGGGTGAGGACCAGGAGAGCGTTGCTTGCACCAAGCGTGGCCACCAAAGACCCCATCAATGGCACTGCTGTCCTTTGGGCAGCGGGGCCGGAGCCAGTGCAAGGGCAGCGGGTCCCATGGGGACGGGAGTGGTCAGGGTGGGATGGGGATGCGGCACATCATAGACCAGGGAAACAGGAGCTTTCATCCACGCAGGCCACTGGGGTCTGGCCGCGGTTATGGTATATTTGGTGTATGTATTTGGTGTGTTCCTGTATCAGGAACAGTGAGGTGAGTAGGACTAGGGAAGTGATCGTCCCCCTGTGCTCAGCACTGGTGAGGCCCCACCTCAGGTGCTGTGTCCAGTTTTGGGCCCCTCACCACAAAAAAGACACTGAGGGGCTGGAGCGTGTCCAGAGAAGGGCAACGGAGCTGGCG
>VYZM01010225.1:387255-426862 GCA_013398915.1 Dromas ardeola
ATTTTACTATTTTGTTTTATTTATTTTATTTTATTTTATTTTTATTATTTTTTTCTGTTTCAACAGACGACTAAATTGGCCACAGGTTTCGTTTCTGCTGTTTACAGCTTGCTGTGAAGGATGAGGAAGGAGCTTTTTAATGAAACGAACAGGGACTCCTCTCTCCACTCTCTCTGGCTGGCCTTTCCAGCAGCCGAGCGGTGAGCTGAGATCTCCCACCACATCTAGTTTCCATCCTTATGTTCAATCGACTCCTCCACTGCTGCCTACAGGCACCAACAGTGCCCTGTGCCACTATCTGTGCCTACCCGGTGATGCCGCCTGCGAGCACTGCCCAGTGCCAGGGAACGGTGTCATTTGTGGCGAGAGCACAGTGGAAAATTAAATGTTTGGTTACTTTTTGAGCGGCTTCCCATCCCTGAACCTGGGATCCAGCTCTGCTCTAGGGTAAATCCACCCAGTTCTGCTGCTTTCCACAGGAGTCACGACCCCGCTGCCATCCCTGCCCTCACCCTGCTGCATGTCCCTGTGCTCCCTGTGCCTTGGGGTGGGATTTAGGTAGGCAGACTTGTGCCAGGTAGACTGGAACCAGCGTGAGGAGGGGCAGATGCTCTGCTGCCGCTTCCAAAACCCAGGCGGCTAAAGATGACGTGGGCTCCATCACCTGCGGTCCAGCTTAGCACAGGCAGGAATGCAGTGGGGGTTTTGGAAAGTGTGTTATGGAGACGCTCACAGAATTATCATTCCAAACAGAGAATTTCACTTGCAGCAAAGTCACTCAGACATTAATACTTAAAAAAAAAAAAAGGCTACCTGTATGTGACTAATTGAGAATATCTTGTACCAGCCCAGCAGATTGAAGGATGCTCACAGACAATGCTCAGAACAGCCCTGTGCCGTGCCCTGGGCGCTGCAGTCCCCACTCCCACCCCAGGCCCAGCGGGACCCCGCGCGTTTCCCACAGCACAGCCCTCTGTGTGATGCCAGGAAACACAAACCGAGCATCTCCCTCAGCCGGCCCAGGTTATGTTCCTTCTGTAAATGGGAGAACTTAAAAAACCATATAAATAAAGATTTAATTTTTACAAAGAAAGCTGCATTTTGGGTCTGGCACAATTGTATTAGCGGTACCATTATATTTCCACTGCAAAATGATTTTGACGTTATATCAGAGTACGAGTTTGTCATCTCAGGTCACTGGGGATCATTCCTGGTTTCTGTATGGTTTACAAACTCGTATTTTCCATTTATGACATATAAAGCTTTGGATATCACCAGAGAAAATACTGTAGTAAAACCCTAATAAATTACTACAGGCATAAGCAAACTCTAGTAATTTATGGAGGGTTTTGACTTTAATAATGTTTTGTCTTAGATTTGGTCCTAATTATAAATCATTTGTAAAGACAGTTTAAAATATAAGCAAATCTTACATGGCATTCTTATTATCTACTTAATATCTCAGATCAAAAGATTTACTGTATTGCATTCTGGGAATTAAGCAAACTAGGAAACTAAGTAAGAAAGAAACACAGTAAAATTATAGTTTTGTCATAAAACTTTGATTGATCAATGATTATTGTAAAACTATGGTAACTATGCAGATGCCAACATAAATCTGTAACAGAACAGGATTTATTATAGAAAATACTATATTTTCCACAATTTTGACTATAGTGTTAATATGGGTCTGGCAGATTTACTGTGGTTTTAGCTTAATTAACTCTATTTGACTGTATATACCCTTATAATGCATGTATCCCAAGGTACATCTGTTACAGATCTAGTTTTTCCCTTCAATTGTAGTTTAAGAAATATTTAAACCTTGTCATAATTCTCAAGCTCAGTTGGTCTGCCGAATCATGGGGCGCATCGTTACATTCAGTCGAGCTGATAAAGCAGCGATACTATTTGCATCTGTTTGATATGCAGACGCGCTGCTTTTCCAGGGGAACTTCTTTCTCCTCGGAGTTTGCTGGAAGTGTCCCAGCTCCTGCCACACCTGCGCCTGCAGCCGCTCCGTCTGGGGTGCTACATCCCAAGGGCTTTCCCATGGGGATGCTGAAAGCGCTCACCGGATGCCTAGATAAACGATGGGATTCAGGCGCCGGAGAGGGTAAGATCATGAGGTCTCAATCCAGCCTCATGCTCCTGGAGCATCCTCGCCCCCGGAGGCATCGGTCCTCTGCAGCTCGAGGCGCTGGCAGCATCTCAACCCCCTCCGAGCTCCCTCGCCGGCTCAGGACCGTGCTCATGGGCTGGTGAAGGTTAGTCTTGCCCGGCATCGTGCAGGGGAAAAGCAAAACGAGGTCTGTTCAAAGAGTTTCCATAGAGCTCTGCTCCCCCGCGATGTGATAATGGATTCGGACATTTCCATCCCACACACAGACCGTTTGTAGCAGCCCTGGCTGCGACTATCTCACTGAGCTTCCCTGAAAGGTCCAAACTGGGCGCCAAGTTTCTGAGAGCACATTTCTGAGATTAATTCCCATGCCCTTCTCTTACTGCTGGGTACAGCCTGCGGCCCAGACCCCGTTAGGTGCATCCCACCCATCTCGGCACCCATCACCTGTCCCCGAGCAGCTGCAGAGCACTGACCTAAGCTGAGATCTGCTCCAGGTAACCAAAGGTGCCAAAAACAGGGACAATATCCCCTTATCCCTTCATCGCTCACGTATGCCAGATGGGGATGCCCGTGTCCACCAGCGGCGCAGGGTGAAGAAGGGGCAACAGCTCTTGAACACAAACCCCTCCTTGTGGCAGCAGGTGTCGTGTGGGACTGGGTTTTCAAAGACTGCATGGGAGCCCAAACATAAAGCATTTCCATTGGCAATGTAGAAGCCCCTCTTTTTCTTTTGTTTTATTTTTCTGTGTAAAACCAGTAGCTCTCTCCCCAGCCCGCCAGTGTCAGCACCGGAGCTCAGCAGCAGCAGCCGCCCCGCACCCGGCCGGCGCTGGGAAATGAGGTTTTGTTCCATCCCAGGCTGCTTCTCCCGGCGTCGGTGCCTGTTTTGCCTAACCATGAAATTACTAGACTGCCCTTAAATACACTCCTGCAAATGAGGACACCGGAAAAAATGCAATAATTGTGACAGTAACTCACTAGGCCAAGCCTGACATGTCTCTAATTGCCTGCTAAAATTGTCTCTGTCTCCTAAAGTGCAAATTATCACCCGAAATGACAAGAATAATGAATGAGTAACTCTGATGTAATGCAACAATTAGCCCTTAAAGACACTGTCTAATATGCTAATTCTGAACACCCACTCCTTGTTATTAAGTGGCTGATAATTATTTAATTATCTATCTGCCAGGATGATTTACTTCGTTTATTTAGCTGCAGATGCAGGGCAATAGCACTCAGGTTTGGGGTCAGGAGGAGGCATCCCAATCCCTGGCCAGAGCGGCTGCCTCCGCGCGCCGTGTCCGACTGCCTGGCTGTCTTCTCTAATCAGCAGTGTCAGCCAAAGCAACAGCAAACAAACAGGCGGTACCTGTGTGCGGAGAGTCCCTGCTGCTTGCAGGTCAGAGAGATGTCAGGCGAGATCTTCGGTGAGAAATTGCTATTTCTGCTTTTATTCTGGGCTGTCAGAGCCGTCCTGTTGCGGAGCGCGGTGATGGGTGAACCTGCAGCTTCTGCTTTGGCTCCGCTCACCCGCTGGATTGTTTTCTGGCAATTTTGCGATGATGTTTTTGAAGGTCAGAAAGCATCTTAGCGCTGGAAGTATCTGCCATCCCTAAATAGCCCTCGCTGCTTCATATTGAGGGAAGGGAAGGGAAGGCGATGAGACCACCAGGCATCTTCCTGCATCACTCCCATCTCCCAGAAAACAATTCATCAGGGATAGCAGACGAGGGCTGTAAGATGCTGGCTTCAGACCATGCCCCTGGACCAGCATAAAATCCATTGACCTGGTCCAAACGGTCTGACTTGGAGTTCAGGAGTGACTACAGTGACATTATGGCAGCAGAGGGTTTGGGCTGCGTGACACCCTGGAAGGTGAAATGAAAGTTAGCACGAGCTGTGTCTGCAGGAGAGATGCTACGGCCTTAACTAAATGAAAGCAAGAGGAGGAAACCCAAAGACTTTCCATCAGAGGCTCAGTTCGTTTTTTATTCAACAAACTCTTCTGAAAAATTCCGATTAAGTACAGCCTTTGTGAAAAAAACAACTTTCCACGAGGTGTAAATCCTTTTTTTACCCTAAACACGGTCCAGGGGGACTATGCTTCCTGTGAATTAACAGTGTCTCCAGCAGTCAGAGGCTTTTTTAATTAGTGGATAGCCCGAATCCTTCCCAGATATATGTTCCGCTTCCCTGTTCGCCTATGACTAATACCAGAGACATGCCACAGCTTTGTTTATTGCAGCTATTCTGTATCTTGGCCTGTCCTTTCTTTCGTCCTGGGTAATTAAAACACAGTATTTATACATAAACACCAGCTCAGCCCCAGGGTACCTGTGAAACTTGTGCCCCCATGGCTGTCCCTGAGCTGCCAGGCAGCAGGTCCCCCGACGGTGACATCCTGGTGACACAAGGCGAGGGGCCACATCCAAGGTTTTGGTCCTGAGCTGCCGCGTTGGAGTGTGCCTTTAACGGGATACTTGTCTGGGGTCACCACATTCTTCACTCGACCTCATTAATGCACTGGCGGCGATGCCATTAAACTCGAGGTCCCTTTGGTCCCTGCAGAGCCTGGCTACCTGGGCAGGACTCCTTGTTCTCCTGCATTAGGCTGAAGTGCAGCCCCCGGAGAGGCTCCACAAGGATGAAAAACACAAACACATGGCTCTTCCCAGCATAATCCCCTTCCCATCACAAGCGTGCAGCACTGCTGGCCTCGACGGCTGCCTTTGCTGATGGAGACTACAGCGCCCGAGGGCTCACAGGTTTCTCTTATCTTGTTGCACATAATATTAAAAAAAACCCCACTTCTAGAGAACACTATGGGCAAAATACTTTGGAGAAAATCTGTGCCAGCATGCTGGCAGCCAGCAGCAGAGGTGGCCGGCGCATCCTCTGCTCGCTAGCCCCATGGTGGAGGGAGCTCGCCTTCCCCACGCAGCCCGTGCGGCATCGCCCACCCCAGCAGGAGAGGACTGGAAAACGTCCCCGACCCAGCACTGCGTCCCACTGCGTGGACCAGTGATGAACAGGTTGCGTCGAACCCCCTCAGATGGTTTGAAACCTGCATTTTTGATGCACACTGGAAGTATGTTTCCCCACTGAACAAATCCCTCTCTTGCTGCGGCAGAGCAGAGGGACGGAGATGGGGGGAGGAGGGTGAGCGAAGAGCTGGTTTCTGCTCCGGGATCAGCACACCCACCGCAAAGCCCTCAGCCATCCACTCTGCCCATCTGGCAATTAGCATAGCATTATTTATAATGTTTAATGCACTACCTTGCTGTAATGAAGAAGAATTCTGGTTCTCGGCTTCTGTGGTGAATTTAGTTGACTTTGGAGATTTTTTAATGCAGTAATAACTCCACACTCCCTCTTCCCCTGCGAAGCCAGGGAGCTGTTCATTATCTGGATTCTGTCTAGAAAGGACTTTTTATCATCAAATTCCCAGGACAGGCGCAGAATTTAATCTTCTGACTGCAGCTGAGCCAAAGAGCAAAGCCACCTCAAGGTCACCTGGCCCGAGGGGCGGCTGGGCGGCAGCGAGGGGACCCGGCGGAAGTTCCGAGGTGGTGGCAGCGCCGGGAAGGTGGCAGCCCTGGCGCAGGAACAGCCCTCGCTGCCCTCCGTGCTGCTGTTAATGGGACTCTCACCCAAAATTGACGCTCGGGCAGGGGGAAGGCGGGAGGGTTGTGCTGCCTGCCAGGCTCTGGGCAAGGCAGGGCTCAACTGCGGTTCTCCAGGGAAGAGGAAAGGGGATGCGCGGCAGGGTGGGTGCAGCTCCCTCCCTCCTGCTGTGGCCACTGTGGGTTGCCTGTGAGGTGCCAGCCGCCATGCAGGAGTGCCAGTGACCATGCAGAGGTGCCAGCCACTGTGCAGTGGTGCCAGCTGTCATGCAAGGGTGCCAGTGATTGTGCAGAGGCGCCGGCCACCATGCAGAGGTGTCAACTGCCATGCAGAGGTGCCGGCCACCATGCTGAGGTGCCAAGCACAATGGAGAGGTGCCAGCTGTCGTGCAAGGGTGCCCGTGACCATGCAGAGGTGCTGGCCACCATGCAGAGGTGCCGGCCGCTGCAGCCCCCCAGCCTTGGCTTTGGTGACGAGGCTGTGCCAAGGTGCCAGCCACTGTCCAGACATGCCAGCTGCCATGCAGAGGTGCCAGCTGCTGTGCAGAGGTGCCAACTACAATGGTGAGGAGCCAACTGCCATGCAGAGGTGCCAGCTGTCATGCAAGGGTGCCAGTGACCATGCAGAGGTGCTGGCCACCGTGCAGAGGTGCCGACTGCCATGCAGAGGTGCCAGCCACCATGCAGAGGTGTCGGCCACCATGCAGAGGTGCCAGCCACTGCAGCCTCCCAGCCTTGGCTTTGGTGACAAGGCTGTGCCAAGGTGCCAGCCACTGTCCAGACGTGCCAGCTGCCATGCAGAGGTGCCAGCCACTGTGCGAAAGTGCCAACTGCAATACAGAGGTGCCATCTGTCATGCAGAGGTGCCAGCTGTCAGCAGCGGGGGGAGCGGTTCACGGGGATGGAGGATGCTCCCAACAAATGCTATTTTTCCCTCTCTCTTGCCGCATGGATGCCAGGGGCCGGCGGCCACAGGCAGCCTGACCCGGCGATGGGCTGCGGCGTTGCTGGTCCCTGCATGCCTGCAGCCACAGATTTTTCCAAAAACCCGTTGCTGAGCAGTGGGAAGGGAGACTGGGCTCCTCCGTTGTCTTGTCCAATTCTTGATTTTTCCCCACAATAATAATTCTTTCTTCTTTCAAGGACACTTCTTTTCCCCTCCCCCTTTTCTTGTGAACCCCCCTGATACGACGAGTTAAATATCAACCACAATAAGTCAAAAATTTCTGACAGAACCAACAGGCCCCGCGCCCATTTCAGGCTCTTCTCAAAGTGATAACAATTAAGGCCTGGACAGTTTGATTTTTTTTTTTCTTCTAAACAAAGAATTAATGATGCATGAGAACCTGGGGGAAAATTACTAATAATTTATGATGGCACTTTGAGGTAAGGGTAGTAAGTTTTGTAAAGTGAGGGAAAGATTTGAAAGGTAAACACTTTGAACAGCAGCCTGCGTAGCTGCTCTGTCAATTTAGAATCTACTACATACCATTAACCAACCTAAAATAACTCCTATGGTAATAACCCTTCAGATACAAATGCTTGTGCAGACAAAGGTATTATTAAGTTAAATTACCCTAAAAGTGTCGGATTGACAGAAAGGTTCAGTCAGTGGTTTGGCAACTGAGGGCCTAAGTGACGCGAGTAAACAGTTGCAAGTGCTTAGTTCCAGGAAGGCAGTTTGCAAGGCTCAGAAACGGGATTTCAGTTTTCTTCTGCAAGTGTTTTAAACACGTTGGCTTCTGGGAGACATTTTACAGCCTTTTGGAGAGGGCTGGTGCTCCCGGCCTGGTCTCGGGGACAGGGCCTGAAGGACTTGAAAGGGGCCAGAGGAGGCCATGCGAGGGCTGGGGCCCCTCTGCTGTGAGGACAGGCTGGGAGAGCTGGGGGGGTTCAGCCTGGGGAAGAGAAGGCTCCGGGGAGACCTTCCAGCCCCTTCCAGTCCCTGAAGGGGCTCCAGGAAAGCTGGGGAGGGACTCTGGATCAGGGAGGGGAGCCATGGGACGAGGGGAAAGGGTTTGACACTGAAAGAGGGGAGATCTAGATGAGATCTCAGGAAGAAATTCTTTCTTGTGAGGGCGGTGAGCCCCTGGCCCAGGTTGCCCAGAGCAGCTGTGGCTGCCCCATCCCTGGAGGGGTTCAAGGCCAGGCTGGACGGGGCTTGGAGCAACCTGGGCTGGTGGGAGGTGTCCCTGCCCAGGGCAGGGGGTGGCACTGGGTGGGCTTTTAGCTCCCTTCCAACCCAAACCATTCTGTGATTCTATGACTCCTTGCAGAGTCACAGACCTTGGCCGAAAGGCACCCAGCAGCCCCAGCAGGCTCCAGCCCATGTCCCTGGGTCTTTCTGGCCACGTTGCATGGCCTCTTGCACCCACCCGCAGAGCAAAGCCTTGGGATCCCTGCAGAGAAGGATGCTTGGGAACACAGGCTGACCTCTGGATGTGCTTCCTCTGAGAATTTATTTAAGAAATCAGGGGTTGGGGCTTAGCAAAAGCATTTGTTCACCTGAAACGCTTGCATTTCCATGGTGTTTACCTCCCCAGCAGAGAATATCTCTCCTTGGCCCTTGTCCTGCTGGGATCACCCCTGGCTTGAACCCTACACTGACTGCAGGTGACCACGTTGGCATCCAGCTCCCCCTCTCGGCCTTGAGGAAAGAGGCTTCAGGGAGACCTTATCACCATGTTCCAGTATTTAAAGGGTGGCCACAAAGAAGATGGAGACTCCCTTTTTACAAGGAGTCACAGGAAAAAGACGAGGGGTGATGGGTACAAGTTGCTCCAGAGGAGATTCCTATTGCACACAAGAGGAAAATTTTTCGCAATGAGAACAATCCGCCATTGGAATAATCTCCCCAGGGAAGTGGTGGATTCCCCATCGTTGGACACTTTTAAGATTCAGCCGGACAAGGTGCTGGACCATCTTGTCTACACTGTGATTGTGCCAAGAAAGGTTGGACCGGATGATCCTTGAAGATCCAACCTGGTATTCTATGATTCTATGATTTTCCCCAGCTGTAAATTCCCCCCGTTCAGACCCCATTATCTGGAGGGTCTGGCACTACCTGGTCTGGCTCCATGCTGAGGAGCCGGGGGGAGCCGGGGGGATGCTTGATCCCCCCAACATCCCCAGGCAGCTCCTACCCGAACAGCCCTCGCCCAGGAAAGCCCGAGCTGCCTCCCCTCCTGCAGGGCTGCAGCAGCACCAGGCTGAGGAGCCTTAATTAAAGTTACTGTACTTGCTTTTATTATAAAACATGCTTGTCTCGGCTCCACTGCTCCACTGAGAGATTTCAGCTCCAGTGTTGAGCTGAGGTGGAAAGCATATTTTAAGAGAGAAGTCTAAGAATTACTGTTCCCCGAGATGTCCTGTCCTCCCTGATGCAGATTCTGACTCCTGTTCCACACTCTGAAGCAAGATAAGCCATAATTAATAATTAATACCAAATAATCCCTTACAATCCTAGAGCTCTGCTCATCCTGAAGGATCCCCCAGCTCAAGCTGTTCCCGGGGACGTGCAGGGAGGGCACCGGCCGTGGCACAGAGGTTTCTGCCACGTCCTTGGCAGAGGCACCGGGGACTGCCTTCGCCGTGAAGTCACTTGGATGGGAGCAAGGTAGAAAAACCTGGGGTCACCTTCTTGTCCCTGGCCTCGGCCACTGTGGGATGGAAGGGAAGAGACGTTCCAAGCTCCCATCGCTGCAGAGAGCTGTTGGTGTTGGTCATGGCAGGGTCTGAAGTGGGGAGTGGCAAGAATGCATGGAAATCCAGCTTTTTTAATGGTGTGAACTGGGTATTTCCGTGAGCCTGGACATCAGGCAATGCAAGTGGGACCCACTCTGCAAACTGTGGTGGAGATCCCTCGTTGCTGTGGCAGTCAGTGGAATGTCATATTGCAGCAGAAAGGGTTTCCAGCCTCAATTTTCTTCTCTACCATGTTCTCCTGGAAAAAAGAAAGACCACCTCTGTGGTTACAGACCATGGGCAGTTGAGAGAATTTCAAAACATTCCTCCATCCCTCCAGTTTTTTGGTTAAGGATGAGCATTCTCAGGATGAAATCCAGCCATGGTGACTGCCTGGCCCCGATGCCAGTGGCCAGACCCACAGCAGGGAGCTGGGGGCTGAGCTGCTGGCCCCAAAAGCCGCCGGCCCCAAAAGCCACCAGCCCCAAAAGCCACCAGCCCCGACCCATGGTGCCTCCACTGTCAGCTTCTGCGTGCGGGCTGGTCATGTCCTCCCCAGAGCCTTGCTGTGTTTTGCATCCTCTTCCCTTCAGGAAAAACTCCGACAGGTGGATGCCACACCATTTTCTGCCCTTTTTTCTCTTTTTTTGCACGTTTTTCCCATCCCGGAGGTACCTTTGAAATCTCCCAACGTCAACTGGAATCAGCTCTAGCTTATGCCTCAGCTAATAAATTAAAAATGCCACATTCTCCCAAACTGCATTATTACCGTTTATAATTTTGATTGTTAATTTGCATATGAAAATTAGTCCTGTGACATGCGTGAATTTTATTTTATTCTTGAACTAATTATAAACAAGAATGCCACATTATTTACATAACTAATTATTGTTCCTTCTGTTCTCCCATTTTTAAATCACAGTCCCATTCTACATTGGTTAACGATGCAAATGAACAATCAGAGAACATTTCTAAAGTTTCTGAATTTGTTCTATTTGCATCAAATACAAATTCCTTTGAATGGGAGATAATATGCTTTTCCATTTTAATGGACGTAAATTAGGCTGATCTTAATTTATAGTTAATTTGAATGAATAATTCCCATCTACCTGAGTATATTTTTTCAGAGGCCAACTGTAGATGTTTATTAACCCATAAATCTGCTTTTTTTGCTGTAAACAAAGGAAAATTTTGTCCCCAAAAGTGATTTTCTGCCTTCCTTTTGAAGCGGGTCCCCTCATTTCGCTTGCTACCTGCCCCCCGCTCGCAGTGCTCCTGGATGGAAGGGCGACCCGGTGGCACTGTCACCGTGCGTTACGCAGGGAGCATCACAGCCCCAAAATGTGGGGCTCCTTTTATCCCTATTTCTGCAATCCATGCATAGCATGGCTGCCTTAAACACTGCTGGTTCAGCAACTGAAATAACCTGGCGTTCCCGGGCACAGCACCCCTGGCATCGCCTCTGGCCGCAGAGGAGATGCCCTTGGTTGGAGGGACCACGCTGCCCCACGCTCTGCAAACTCCTGTCTCCGAAGGGGCTGCGAGCCCACCCACTCTGCTCACGCAAGGAAAGTGGGCTAATTGGCTGTAATGGGATTAGGAACCTAATATGTTAAGATTGGAATGGGAATTTAATAAAGTCTAATGTGAACATGGGAAAAAAAAAACAACAAAACCCACCAGCACAGCTTCAAATACCTCCCTGTGCCAGAAGGGAAGAGATAGCCGTGATTAGACCAGCAAACCGGGATCATTAGTCTGGCAGATTTTAATCACACGAGTCAGACATAAAAGAGACGGTGTTTAAAGTGGTATTTTAGGCACGGAGAGGGGTTGGAGCACCAGGGCTCACGGCAGGAGTGGAGCCAGCTGGGGCTGGCGTGGGGAAATGCTGCTTGGTCTGGTTCCCCCCAGCAGAGTTTTGGGTAGAAAACACGAGAGATGGTGTGTGGGGCTGTTCCCCCCTCGCAGGACTCGGTGACTCCTGTCCTGTTTTGCAGGAGGGGGACCCCAAAGCCTGTGACACCCAGACACGCTCCCTGTCAGGGCTGGAGGTTAAAGCTCGCGTGGCTCTGAGCAGCAGAGGCTGACCCAGGGTCGGGGTGAGATACATCTTTAGGCTTCAGGGAAGACGTGTTCGAAGGCATATGATGAAATTAAAATATCTAGGGAGGTAATTAGTCCAAATTATGAGGACCATTGCATAGTGAAATGTTGCGAAAGCTACTACAGAATCCTTAAAAAATTAGCGAGAATGGTACAAAGTATGAAGCATAAGTAAATGTTTGAGTCCTTTCTCCCTGGTCCAGATGGACTCCACACTCCCTTGCTTGCTGGGCTCCGAGCACCCTCAAGTCAGCGGGCACCCCCAGGTGCCAGAGCACTGAATCACGGTGGCAGGGAGGGGTTGTGCCCCCCCCAGCACCTCTCCGAGCTCCGGCAAAAACCATCCTGCCCATCACTGTGACCCACCAGTCCCAGCAGCGCGGTCCAGGGTAGCTGGTACACGATGTACATTTTTAAAATGGCTTCTAAATAAATGTGTGTCTTAAAAAAAAAAAAAAAAAAAACAACTATAAAAACATATCTATCTGATAATCATTAAATTGGCTCCCAAGGAGCTGTTATGTTCTATGTGGTAGAAAATATGAATTCGAAAATAGATCCTAAATACTGCTTTTATACGATAGAGCGTTACAGCTCACAAAGAGCCGTCACAGTTTAGCGGGTGGATAATACACGTCTTAAAAAATTGTCTCAATTCTCACACGCTTTACAGAAGTGATAAATCTCAAAGCTCGGAAGCGATGGGCAGACAGCACCCTGTTCCCAAGCTGGCAGCGGGGGCAGGAGGCCAGCCCCGGTGCCCGGAGCATCCGATGGGATGGCAGCGATGCCTCCTGCACCCATTTCCATGGCCACAGAGGCAGCACGGCGTGAACGGGGGCTAAAGCCCTCCCGCAGTGCTGGCAGAGAACCAAAAATCATGTCCCAGTACCTGCAAATCCGTGCAAAGGTGTTGTCGAGCTGCATAGGGATGTGCATTCCTGTGTGTACCTATGGATATTTTTAATTTACCTGTGCATTTTCTGTATTAATTCGAATAATGCTCCAACAATTCACAAGCCAATATGGGAAGACTGTGCTTAAAAGGTCGCCCTTATCCTAGCAAGTTGTCGCTTCTGCATGGGAACTTTCTGCCGAGGCAAACTTGCACAAGAGACAAATGGCATTTTATCGAGCTCCACTTTTTTATTGTTTTGAGTACAGTAAAAGTTCAGAACAGCCCAGGGAGGAGGAACCCCTATTACTGGGGCTGCCCTGGTTGTGCTCCCAGCACCCCAGGCCAAGTTCAGCTCTGCTAAGTGCTGTTGCCTCGTTTCCTGCATTGAGAAGAAAACAAAATGCAATGGACAAAGTTTTTATTCAGTTTTTATTCAGCTTTTATTCAGCTCTGATGTCTGCATGACAGGGGCATGGACCTATTCTATTGCTCCTGTTTAATAGAATGGGAACCCAGAATAATTGTTCCTGGATTCTTCAGGCCAGATTCAGCTCCCATTAAAGTCAATAATTAGTTTTTCATCATCAGTAATTGGAACTGCTGCCCAGCCAGCTGAGCTGCTGCCCTCCGTAAGCTGCGCACATGGCTGGGCCGGACTGGGCTCTCTCAGCTGCTGCAGGAACAACCGGCACCAGGAATTTTTGGAAATGCTCTCTGCCTCTTACATGCAAAATCCAAAAATATTAGGGAGTTGCTTTTCTTCCTTGTGCAGTAGGAGCATAGCAGAGGGCATCTCCACCTGCCCCGAAGGTGGCACCGCTCTCCCGAGACAGCGGCAGGACGTGGGACTGTGTCGGACCGACCGGGAGTGGTCCAGGGATCAGTTTGAAATTGGGTGATGGCACTCCCAGCTTCCCGCTGGCCATCCATGCCTGCTCCCGGAGCAGGTTCCTGCAGTGGCAGCTGCGGGCAGGGCTGCCAGTACCTGCCATGGGGCCAGGGAGAAGCTCGTGGGTGCCACTGTGCCCAGTGACCTGCTCCAGGCAGCAGTAGCTGAGGTCAGGCTGGGCAGTGCTGCAGGTCCTTGTCCTGAAGGGCAGGAGGTGCCAGTGGGTCCCGCCTCCGGCAGACGAGAAGGGCTGGAGCTCATTTAGCTGGAAATTTCAATCAAATTAGTGACCTGGAGCTAGTTTTTCATTTTACTAATGCAATTAGAGAATCTAATTGTATTAATCACAATCATATTATATTGCCAATAATTAAATTCCCTTTGACACAATTGTTTACACTTCCATTGCTTATTAATTAGTCTAACATCATTAGTCGCTTATGTAATGGGGAAATGACTCCCTGATAGCCCCTTGGTGTCACCGGGCAGGGGCTGCTTGGGATGTGCAGCCTCTCTGGCATCTGGTCCTGCTGTGGGACAGGGACAGGGACAGGGACAGGGACAGGAGCTGAGGATTTCCACACTCGGACTTTTCATTTGACCCCACAAAAGGAGTTTCCTCCGTCCCTCCTTTCACCCCCTCATTCCAGTTGCTCTTTAGATTATTTCACGTGGCTCTGCTGCATTCCACTGCACCAAACAATTTGTAAGTAGAGAAAACATAAATACAAATGGAGGGGAAATGCTTCTGGATCTAATCAATAGAGGAATGGGTTGGGAATGCGAAGGAAGCAGGCTGTCTGGGAATGGCCGTGAAACAATAAAATTCGTGATTCCTTGAAGGAAAAAGAGGAAAAGGAAAGTGAAAAGGGTGGATTTTTAAGAAAGGACATTCAGAGAATGAATGGGTATAGTATCCTCAGAGACAAAACTGTTACAGAAAGAAATACAGTAGAAATACAGAAAATACAGAAAGAAATACAGAAAGAAAAGAAGCCAGTTTCTTAAATAAATGCTTTTAATACGCACAAACAAGCAATCTCAAAATACAAGGATTGCAAGATCCTTAGTGAGTTCGGGTGCACAAGGGAAGCGTTCTAAAGGCAGAGACCAGGCTGAACTGGCGGGGTAAGGATGAAAGCACAGCCCGGGCACACGGTGAGTGCCGAAAGGCTGAGGGGGGGATGAAGCACAGCTCAGGGAGCTGGGGGGGACCATTATCCATCTGAAGGGTCACGGGGAGAAGGACCAGCAAAAGGGTTCCTTCCCTATTCAGCAGAGGTGAGAATATGCCACAGGGGAGACTGCTCTGCTTGACTACAACCTCTACAAAAACACTGGGGGGAGGAAAAAATATAGTAGTGAGGACATCAGAGGGAGGTGGGTGATGCTGGGGGCGGGTCAGGGTGATGGTGGGGCATCGGGAGCCAGAGCTGCTCCTGCCCTTGGACAGCAGTGTCAGACAAGCAGCGTGGCTTTACGGTCAGCCAGGCCCCCCTCTCCTCCCACTGCCTCCAGCTGCTGAGCTCCCTGGTTAAGGTGAGGGTTTTGTCATTACTGGTCCCTAAATGCCAGACTTTGTGCTTTCTGCTGATTAATTTCATCCTGTTTCTGTTACTCAGGTCAAAGGGGTTGTCCAGTGCTGCTTCTGTGCTGAGCACTTGCACCAGATCTCAACCGAGATGTCTCCCTCTCCTTTTTCCTTAGAGCTCAAGTTTCTTTTTTTCAAAGCTCACACCCTTTTCATGGCTTCTTTGCCTCGATCAGAGCTATTTATGGTGGCTGTCTGACAAAGGTGGGGTACGAGGGGCAGCTCGGGTCAGTATGGGCAGCAGGCAGAGCCAGGCAGCTGCCTGCAAGGCGAGGGACATCATGGGACAAGTGCCAGCAGTGCAAGCACTGGGGCACGATCCCAGGGCGCAGAAAGTGGTGAAAGAGGGGGCCTCACTTGGGAATTTGGGGAGAATTTGGGGAATTTTGAGAATTTGGAGGAATTTGGGGAATTTGAGGCTTTCCCAGCACAAGTCGAGGGCTGGGTGCGGGGTGCTTAGCAGCGGTTGCAGCACAGTTAATTGCTAATTGGGTATAACGTTCCCTGTGATAAGCCCTGTCAAGTTGTATCACCACTGCTGAAGTGAATTCATCACTTCTGCGTTGCTCATGGAGTTGCTATTATTGTAATTATAATTACGTATTTCATATGCTCCTTCATCATACCTCCCAGCCGCTGGCTAATTAGCCCTCCCATGCCCTTCTCGGGCCATGCTCCCCTCGTCCTCCCCAGCCAGCCCAGTGCTTCCCAGTTTAGGGCTGGGGAAGCTCACTGGGGCGCAGGCACGACGGGAGGGGGTTAACTGAAGCCTGCTGTTCCCGTCCTGGGATCCGGCCTTTCCACACAATTTTAGTGTTTGCCCCGCGCTAAAGACATGGGGCAGTGGGACGTTAAATTAAATTTTTGATGTCCCTGCGTGGAAAGTGCTGTCGACAGCTTGTGCCCGCGGCGTGGGCACGGCACGGTCTGACCCTGCCCTGCGCTCCCCCAGGTCCGCCCGGCCCCGACTCCTGCTCCGGCTGCCCTGGATCCCGCCTGTGATTAGAAATTGCAATTCCAGACTGGGAACTTTTAATAACGGTGCACAGAGGAATGCCTGTGAGGCTAAATTGCTTGATTTGCATTGTCTTGGAATATTTTTGCATATCATAAAGATCTGTATTTTTGCTTTGCCCTTTTCCCCCTTCCTCCCCTCCCCAGCTTTTTCATTAGGAGATGGAAGTGCAAAGCCCCACAGGTTAGATTAATCACACGTTGCACCTGAACAGAGATTTGCCTAATGCTGTGCCAGTGCTGGATCCCTGGAGATGGCCCTGGCCCCGCCAGTGGGGTCCGTGGAAGATGGTGCCTGGATTGCTGGGTGCTTCTGCAGCGTTCCCCCACCCTGTTCCGTGAGACTCATGTCCTGCCAGTCCAGGGCAGCAGGAGCTGGGTCCCGCTTTGGGGAATTGCGTGTTTTTGCAGGATTTTCTGGCAGGTCAGCTCTGTTTGGAGAGGTGTGCCACAGCCAGCGAGGGGTTTGAGCAGCCCCCTGCCCCTGCTGCCAGCACTGTGCCTAGTCCCTTCCCAGGCAGAATTGCCACGGGGCTGGCACTGCATCACCCACACCTCCCTTCCAAGGACCTGCCAGCGCCAGGAGCGTGCACCCAAGGACACATGGAAAATGCTACCTCCCTCCCACCTGGAAAAGCGAGCTGAGGGGTGGGCGGCGTGGGATGTCTCCAGGACACATCATTTTTCTAAAAGCAGATTTGGCTTTTTCAGACTAAAACAAATGCCTGTTGGCCTGCCTGTGCGTGCTCGCTGCTTAGCCTCCCCGTGCTCCCCGGCTGGAGTTACCAGCAGTAAACGCGGCCAAACGCGGCTTACTATGCATCGGTAATGAGAGTGCAGGGTTGATGGATGCTTGCTGTGCCGTCCTTCCCCGAACCAGAGGCCACAGGGAAAAGAGTGCAAAGTAGGAGGAAAATCTGCTGGAATCTAATTGTGGAGGCGGGGGAGATACAAAGGGAGAGGCAAGGATTGATAGCTGTCTGGTCTGCTGCACCTTTGAGGAATCATTAACATCTGATTAATTAGTTAAGGTCTGCTTTGCAAATGTAAAGAGCTGTACAAGTGCAAAGTATAAGTGGGATGATCCAGAGTAGCTGGGAGATACTTTAGAGGAGAGGCGGGGAAGAGGGAAGGAAGAAATGCCAGTTGATCGTGTAGCTGTAAACCAGAGAAATGCAGCCAGAGCTCTGGGGGGGGTTCGATGGGGGCCGGGGGTGACGTTACTGGCCACAGAGACTGCAAGGTCCCACGGGCACAGCCCTGCAAGGGAACCCAGATGTGCTGTGCTGGCTCTCCCTGCTATGCCTTCTTACTGCTGCTTTACTCAAAAGGCTGCTAATTATCTCCTAGGGCAGTAATGATGCTGCCGTTATTCCTGCAAAGCGATCCGGTAAGCAGCTGGTGGCTGCTTTCTGCTCAGACTGAGGTTTGCACCCTCCGTGCACCCTGCCATCTCCCTCCCGCAGAGCATCCCCTGGGAGCTGCTCCTCCAGCCTTGCTGGGCCCCTTTAGCTGAGCCTGCTTTAGTTCTGCCTTTTTTATTATTATTATTATTCCTGTGTTAAAACAAACACTCTGAAACCTCCGTGCGTCTGCCGGGGGTAAGCAGTGCCCACTCAGCACCAGTCATGCAGGTTTTCAGCATCATTTTTCCAGCACGGTTCATGTTCCTGGCCCTGCCCATCCCCGGCGCTGGGGGCTCAGGGACAGCCGGGGGGTGAGGGGAGCACCCTGATATTGCCACCCCCGGTATCGCAGGGTGGGGTCAGCCCCGCTTGGGGTCCCGGCTGCTGCAGCCACCGTGCGAGGGGTGTTTTGCAGGCAGGCGGCATCGCCACGGGGTCTGCCCAGATCCTGCCCCCGTGATTCTGCCTCTCCGCATTCGGAAAAGAGAGGAGGACTGGAAAGCCTTTTGCCAGCTGTGCAACCAATATCTATCCTATTAAATAGTTAATACACTTAGATGTATTTTAATAAACTCTATTTAATGGCCATACATTAATTGTCTGATTAATTCTAATAAATCCTTATTTGAGATGCTTAATTTAGAGTGTGACTGATCGCCCTGTCATGGATGGATTATATAATTGTTGTCTGGAATGAGATACTTCGGAAGATACCGGACAAAGGCAGAAATCTGGGAACTTCTCTGATAATTGAAAATCACATCAGCATGAAGAACGCTGCCTGCCGTGTGCGGTCCTGGGGCGCAAGGCAGCCGGGAGGGACCAGCACTTCCCATGGCATGTGGGGACAGGCGGGTCAGCCCCAGGTATTTCCCTTCCTCTGGGTCCCCATGGCCTTTAGCAGAGGGACCCCCACCCTGCCTGGACCCCCATCCCCGTTACCATCAGCTGTGCGGGGTCCGGGTAGCAGCAGCAGCAGAGCCCAGTGGTGGCTGGGATGGCAGCTGGGACCAAGTGGGGACACCGACACCCGGGATGCGAGGGGCTGTGTAAGTGTCTGCTAATGGCCCAGGAGGACAGAGGTGCCTCCGTCTGAAGGCCGGCAAAGGCGCCAGGCCAGATGGATTTGATACTAATTTACTTAAAACGGGAGGTGATATCATTTAGGAACCGCTGGCTGTGTTATTGAATTTGCTGCTCGTTCCCCGAGGAGCGAGGAGAGAAGCAAAGGTTACCCGGTGTTTACACTTGGTGACATTTCTATGAATAGCTGTTAAAGACCAATTTTCTCTCTCACTAGTGGTTCCAGAAATGCCAGCTGAGCTGTGCGAAGGAGATGCACCCGGCACCCGGGCTTCCTTGGGACCGGTGGGGTCAGGGGAGTCCCCAGCATCCCAGACCCATGCCCGAGCAGGTCCCCAGGCCACCACTGTGGCTGGTGCCAGATGCCACGGAGCATCGTGGGACCCATCATGGCTAAGGTGGGTGCAGGTAATCTGTTGCTGCAGGAAAGACCCTCTGGCTAAACCTGCCCTGGGACATGCAGGGCTGGGCGGCTGCGGTGGCCTGGGGGGCTGCGGTGGCTTGGGGTCCCGGCTCCCTCCCAGTGGCCGCAGCTGTGCCCTGCCCATCCCCGGGGGCGAGGATGCTGCAAACTGCGGCCGGTCCGAGACAAGACTGGGATGAAAATCTCCCTTTTCGGTAAATGTAAATCCCCAGCGTTCAACTCATGGAGATGTTTCACTTCAGCTGTTTCAAAACACGAGGGTTCAGTGCTGACCTCTGTTTACATACTTCTACTATAAATTAAGCAAATGTCAATATGGACTATTTCAAACAAAATCTGAAATGCTTTGTTAAACGTCAAAACATGAGTGCTTTGTGTTGAAGTTTCACTGCTTGCAAGGCTCTTTTTTTGGGGAAAAATGAAAAACTTGAAGCTAACCCCTTCCCAGGAGCATTGGGATCAAACTCCCTCTGAGAAGCTCAGTGAGAAATTCCCACATCTCTTTGCTTTTGCAGCTGTTGCTCCTCCATTTCAGTCCTGGTGTTTCGCAGCCCTTCCAGACGCCCCAAACCCAGTGCCTGGGGCATCCTCTCCCCCGTCCCAGTAGGACCAGCACCCTCTCAGCTCAGCTTTTTGGGTTTGCCCAAAGCTGCGATTAATGAAGCATTTTACATGGTGGGGAGGGAGGGAGGAGGGGAACCCAATGCACACCCTCTTCCCTTTTTTTTTTTTTTCTTCCTACAAATTCTGTATTTCATTTTAGCACAAGCTCCGGCTTTTCAGTTTATCACGGCCAAAGTGAATTTGTAATCATACAATTATCCTCCTGCTAAATTAATATATTAAAATGTTCAAACAATTGTTCCAGTAATTAAACAGACAGATATTAGAGAAAATGACGGCATTTTAGTCCTGCTCTCTGGAATGTGCTGACCTTTCCCCTTTCTTAGCTGTTGCTCAGACAGTGTAGAAATGATTGGGTAATTGGATGGTTCATGTTCTTCTGAAATCACCGAAGCAAAAGAAAGATGGAATCGCCCCAAAGTTTGTACTACGCCATGCTGTGTGGTTTTTGTTAATTAGATGGGGTTTTTTTTTCCCTCCACCTATTGTTCAAATTTAGAAATTATCATCTACAAAAATTGTCAAGGTCACCCCTTAACCTTGGCAGTGCTCCCAAGTGTGTGTCCCCTCTTAATTACAGCCTGTGCTGTGCCTGGACACTGATTTGAGAACTTGAAGCAGTGGGGAATCAGCCACGTTCCTGGCTACGACGGCTCTAGCTGAGCTAAACACCCCCTTGGTTCAAAACACGTCCCATCTGAATTTCCCAGCTTCAGATCCCGCCGGTGGCTGTTGCGCCCTTCTCTGCGGGGTGGAAGAGCCGCCCGTGACCAGCAGGCTCAGCCCCATGGCAGGTCCCTGGCGAACGGAGTGTCCCCAGCCCCGGTGGCTGGGGTCTGGTGGTGCCACTGTCCTGGCTGGCTTGTGCCCGCATCCTGCGGCTGGGGCTGGCGGGGACGGCGGGACTTGGTGGCAGTGCATCCCGCGGGGACAGCTGTCACAGACCACGGAGAGGTGCGAGAGGAACCCTGCTGGGACCCTGTGCCACACTGAGCCAGGTCAGGGGGCTGCTCTGGGGCATTTGGACAGGAGAAAGGGGGGAGATGCCATCCTGGGGTGCAGGACTGGAGGGAGGGTCACATGTCACCCTTTCCCTGGGGTGCCCACCCCAGTGACAGCGCTGGGATGGACCTTACCCTGTAGGGGCACCGCTGTCTGCCGTGTTCCCTGCTCCCGGTGCTGTGGGCAGGAGCTCGGTACCAAACCAGCCCCGGTACCCACCGGGACCCTTGGCCAGAGAGAGGGAGCAGCCACGGCAGGACAGGGATGCTGGGGGTGGCTGAGGGGCAGCAGGTACTGTCCCGTCCCACCCTGGGCTTGCACAGCAGGGCAGTGGGACCCCCAGGGAGCACCCGCACCCACCTGGGAATGAGGGAGCCGACCCAGAGGCCGAACCCACACTTCTGGGTGCCACAGAGCCTCAAATGCGTATGTCAGAGCCCAGCAATTTTATCAATATTCCGCAAATGGAGCCAGTGCTGGAAGTGCCAGGCTCTTCTGGAGGAGCCTGCATGTCAGGAGGGTCAAGAGCCTGCTTTGGTTTCCATTTATCAGCTCTTATTTTCAGGGCCTTACAGTCTGGACAAACTAATATTAGCAGGGTTCATGGGGAGAGTATGCGATGCGGCATTCAGGAAATCATTCATCTCTCCCCACTGTCAGAGACCAGCTTACAGACAGGCATAAATAAAAGTTTTATTGTCTTGCACCATCCCAACACACCAAAGCTGAGGGAAAAAAAAAATGCAACACATAATTTATTCAGCAAATTTTATCCTTTCATTAGCTGCTCACAAGCCAGTGCTGACATCCGCTGCTGATGGCATTCCTAAATAACACCCGATTCCTGCGCTGAACTGCCTCCGAGAGAAGAGCACATTCGTGGCGGAGCCTGCACTGTGCTGGCGGCTGCATCCCCCCAGAGAAATGCCAAGTACGAGCGTGTGCCGTGGGGCTGGGCTCCAGCCGTCCTGAGGAAACCCTGCCGAGCTGGGGCCGGGCTGACCCATCTTTCTGCTGCATCTATTAACTCTAAAATCATGGAATCATCAAATCGCTTAGGTTGGACAAGACCTTTAAGATCATCGAGTCCAACCTTAAACCTAATACTGCCAAGTCCAGCACTAAACCATGTCCCCAAGCGCCACATCTACATGTCTTTTAAATCCCTCCAGGGATGGCGATTCCACCACCTCCCTGGGAAGCCTGTTCCAATGCTTGACAACCCTTTCCATGAAGAAATTTTTCCTAATAACCATCCTAAACCTCCTCTTGTCCAATCTGAGGCCATTTCCTCTCATTTGGTCTTATTTCTCTTCTCTGAGCAGATGACGTGTACAACTCACGAATGCAGCAGGAACTGTGAAATGCTAATTGCAAATGCGTCTTCCTGACTTTCCAATTGAATATTACCTGAAATGCATCTTCAGTAAATATTTGCCCTAATTTGCGTTTTTCCTTGTGTGTTTGCATCAGAGGAGCCCAAGGCGCAATGGTGTGAGCTGGGTTGCTGGTGAATCCTGACTGGGATGAGACTGTCCACCCTGAAGGATGCTCCTGCGGCTGAAGGAGGACATCGCTGCCCACATGCCCGGGTACAGGGCTCTGGAAAACATCTGCTGCCTTGTGTGTGAGAGCCCCTGGCTCTCCCCGGCCCTCCCCAGCTGCCCCTCATCCTCTTTTGCCATTGCAAAGCCCCAGCCACCCCCTGTTCACCCCCGCAGCAGGGTCCTGGGCATGTCCCAGTGGTGCCCAGTGCAGAGGAAAGGGACCTCGGAGCTGGCTTTGGACTGTCACAGGAATGCAGAGAAACAAATAAGTAATTGTACGAGAAATCTTGACTTCTGGGAGGGACACTGGGCAGGTGGAAGAGAAAACAGGACCATGGATGCCTTCTCATCTGCCTCTATAAAGCACATACACACATACAGACTTTGTCTGTCTGTCTGTCTGTCTTATCTCTCTCTCTCTCTCTCTATCTATCTCTATCTCTCTATCAATATATCTATCTAATTACCCATCTCTCTGTCTGTCCACCTACCTAGCTACCTATATATCTATCTTTTTCAGAACACTTACTTATTTTTTATCACCTTTCTATTTTGTTCTACTGTATTTTGACTGGTCCTATAAAGTTTAGTGCAGGAGTTGTGACCTTTTCCAATGTGCTACAATTAATTTTTACTTCAGACTTATAATGAACTACTATTATCCATCACATGCAGATCACTGCCTTATACTAATAAATCATGCCTCGCTGTATCACCAGCTGCACTAAAGGTTAGACAACCCATCCCCTTCAGAGCATTCAGACACGCTCGCTATATTTTCTTAAGTGCAGGCAGCTTATTATCCATAAAAGTGGGTGGAATTGGGGCAGAAAGGGTCCACTTGGAGCAGGTAGCTGGAGCCATAAAGCTGTGCTCGGGAGTAATATACTTTTAGCGTGCTTTTAATTGTACTGATTTTTTTCAAAGGATAACTGCTAAGCTGAGATAAGTCGCTGTTACGGGGAGATCATAGTGACAACAAGCAGAGCTGTGACAAACTCCATGGGCAGTGTGGACTCCGCTGCCATGGGGTAGGACCCCACCTCGCAGCTGGGGGCTGGGGCTGGTGTCCCCCGTGCATTGCTCTCTGCTCATCTTCCCCCCCTCCCTGCAGCAGGTGGATACCCACCCTGTGAAATCCCCCTCCATCCCCCGCCGCACTCAGCTCCGGCTCCTCCTGCCCCTCTCCCATGTCTCTTGTCGGGCGGCTGCGCTGGTTGAGATGGATTCTGCCCGCCACAGATGCTGTCCACCGCAGATGTTGCCCACTGCAGATGCTGCCTGCTGTAGATGCTGCCCACTGTGGATGCTTCCCACCGCGGGTGCTGCCCACCATGTATGCTGCCCACCTCAGATGCTGCCCAGCATGGATCCTGCCCACTGTGGATGCTGCCCACTGCAGATGCAGCTCACCATGGATGCTGATCACCCCAGATGCTGCCCACTGCAGATGCAGCTCACCATGGATGCTGATCACCCCAGATGCTGCCCACTGCAGATGCAGCTCACCATGGATGCTGATCACCCCAGATGCTGCCCATTGCAGATGCTGCCTACCGCAGATGCTGCGGGCGATGGATGCTGCCCACCGCAGATGCTGCCCACCATGGATACTGCCCGCTGTGGATGCTGCCACCACAGTTCCAGGATTTCCGCAGCAATTGCGACAGCAGGAAAGCTCTGCGGGATCCTGCCTTCACCTGGGAGGATTTCTCCTGCCTCGTGCAGCGTGGCGAACAGACTGAGACACGAAGTCTCCAGTTCAAATGCAATGTGACACAACCTAATGGAGTAAATACAGGTACAACAGGCACTTAAGGTGCTCATAAACTATGTATTGTTTCTTTTTGGATTGCACTGATGTTATTGCAGATACTGTATGAAGTCTGAAATAGGATCGCAGCAACTTCACTGCTCCCTTTCCCAGCTCCTTTTACTGAGGGGAAATTACTTGGCTGACATGCTGCATCCCCATCTTTTAAATGTATTTATTGTTCTATAACATTTCATACACTTCATATGCGTTCAGGAGAGCAATTCAATATACCTGCCAGAAATGAGAGACGCATCAAGCAGGCAGGAGCCAGGGAAGAGAGTCGAAGCCCGGTGGAGCTGCAGAGCTCAGTGATACGGCGGCAGGGCTGGGCATGGACCAGAGGTTACGGTGGGACCGTGTACCCTGGCTTTGGGGGGACAAACCTTATGCCCAGAGCAGATGGCTCCATCCCTGCACCCCCCCCAGCTGCCCTCACCCCTGCAGCTCCTGGCAGAGGTTGAGCACAGCCTGCGCAGGGGGGTCGGGCTCTCGTCCCCAGCATGTCCCCTTGGCCCCAGGTCCATGGCCCCGTGCACGGAGATCCACAGTGGCTGCGGTTGAAGGGGAGGCGCGGTTCCTGCACACAGAGGGACGGTGGGAGGCAGGAGAGCCCGAGGGCGTTATTAATGGCATTAGTTACAAGTTAATAGTCCCTTTTCGCTCTGCAAGGTGCAGGACCCCGCTCTAAGCCCCGGTCTGCCCCCATTCAGATTCAGTGACAAGTACAGAAACAGCTTAAAGTATTGAAATAGAAATTGCTGGTCTAACAGGAGATTTAATGTTAAAATGTTCCAATAAAATAAACCCTTAAAAGCTCCCATTACTTCACAATTGCTCTGCAGATCCTTGTTAACTTTCTATATATAATACCAAGGAGCCCCACGGCCAGCAGCCGGAGTGCCAGGGACTGTAATGAGAATATCAGGGATAAGAGGGACCCGCGTGGCTGCGCTCACCAAGCACCACTGCTGCCAGTTAAAGGTCCCAGCTCTCCGCAGCTCACAGGGCACGGTGGCACCGCTCTTCAGTCCCTGCGGGTGAGAATGGAGGGAACCGGCACAGCAAACCCTTCTCCCCACTCCTGACCTCGTAGCTTTTTGCCAGCACCACCCTCCCGAGTGCTGCATCTCCCACGGACAGGGCAGTGGTGATGCTTTTGGGGCAGAGCCTGGGGTGTTCTTGAGGCTGAGGAGAGGGATGCCCCAGCACGTCTGCAAGCCGAATCAGCCCCTCTCCAGCATGGAGACACACAACATTTGGGAAGGATCCCAAGGCAGCAGTCAGTTGGTTCAGCAAAGCCTCCTGTTCTCCCTAGTCATTAGCATGTGAATGGGTTCGTTATGTGCTTCTCCTGTTCCTCTTCCCATCCTTGGCACCGGAGCCCAGGATGAGAGTTTTGATTACCCATCTAATCTGCAAAGGCAGCAGTCGACAGCAGGTCTCGGTGTCACCCCTCTGCTCCCATCGTCCTGCATCCGGGCGGCTCCTCAGCACGAAACCCCCGCCGGAGGGAACGCTGGCTGCCAGCCCTGTGCCACGCCAGACCCACATCCCAGTAAAGATGTGGCACATCCCAGTAAGGATGTGTCCCATCCTGCCTCTCCTGCAGCCCCTGTGCCCCAGGGAGCCTGGGTAGTGCCTGCCCGTGGGTGACTCATGTTGGAGCTGGGACCGGAACGCCGTGGCAAGGGACACATGACAGGGATGCCCAGCATGGCCCCAGTGGGAACACCACCAGGGCTGGACTGGCCGGACTGGACTGGGCTGGTCTCTGCTGCCCCACAAGCCCTGGGGAGCCCATCCAGCGCCCAGGCGATGCGTCTGTGTGCATGTGCGTGCGCATGTGTGCATTTTTTGGCACAAAGTACGCGCCGTGCACTTCTATGAGGCTTAAAGTAGACATTGCCTTAAAACACTCTAAAGCGCACTGTTTAATTTGAATGAAATACACTAAATAGCATGGTGTCAGGTGTAATTACATGTTACCAGCAGTGTGCCAGAAGTAAGTTGCTAACACATTGGCATGGTTACTGTACACTTGGGTGAATTTCAAATACAGTTTTGTTAGTATTGGATCTAAGGGAAAGAAGCCAAGTCTGACTATTGAGGAAAACAAGTGGAAGTGCTGTAGACTCATTATTCATCTCTGCTCCTGTAGCTCTTGGATCGAATAACACGCTCCTCTTCCATTGTAACGGAGCCTGCTATCTCAGCACCGCCTGCCTTCCCTCTCCGGCGCCCCGCAGCCTCCCCGGAGGGCTGTGGGCACGGTGGGAGCAGCGGGCAGCAAATCACCAGCACGAAGCCCTCGTCGCCCTGGCTCGGCAGTGGGCAGGGAGACACTGTCCCTGCGCTGCCCAGCCCTGCCCTGCCCTTGCCTCCTCCCTCCTGCTTCGGTTCTCCTCTTGTGCAGAAAATAAGCCGCAGGTGGGTACGGGCCCATGATGCCGGGCACTGACCATAGTCCTTGACTTGAGCAAAACTCAGGGCTTGGGTACAGTCTCTTGGTGCTCAGAGCCTGGATCTCTGGCACTTTTTGCAAAGTCAAACCATGACTCAGTGACTGGCAGAGCTGGGACCCCCCATAGAATTGAATCTAGAATTGAATCATAGATTCATGGAATTGTCTAGGTTGGAAGGGACATTTCAGATCATTGAGTCCAACCATCAACCTAACTCTGAAAAAAACCACCACTAAACCATACCTCTAAGCACTACGTCTATCCATCTTTTAAATCCCTCCAGGGACAGTGACTCCACTACTTCCCCGGGCAGCCTGTTCCAATGCTTGACAACCCTTTCAGTGTTAAAATTTTTCCTAATATCCAATCAGCTTGAGGCTGTTTCCTCTTGTCCCATCGCCTGTTCCTTGGGAGAAGAGACTGACCCCCCCTGGCTACCCTCTCCTTTCAGGGGGTTGCAGAGAGCGAGAAGGTCTCCCCTCAGCCCCCTTGTCTCCAGGCTGAACACCCCCAGCTCCCTCAGCCGCTCCTCACAGGACTTGTGCTCCAGACCCCCCACCAGCTCCGTTGCCCTTCTCTGGACACACTCCAGCCCCTCAGTGTCTTTTTTGTGGTGAGGGGCCCAAAACTGGACACAGCACCTGAGGTGGGGCCTCACCAGTGCTGAGCACAGGGGGACGATCACTTCCCTAGTCCTACTCACCACACTGTTCCTGATGCAGGCCAGGATGCTGGTGGCTGCCTTGGCCACCTGGGCACACTGCTGGCTCATATTCATCCAGCTGTCGACTGACACCCCCAGGTCCTTTTCTGCCAGGCAGCTCTCCAGCCACTCCTCCCAAGCCTGTAACGCTTCATGGGGTTGTTGTGACCCAAGTGCAGGACCCATCTCGCCATGAGCATCCTCCCGTGAGCATCCTCCATCACGCCCCGTGCTGTGCAGCACTGGCCCCGAAGCTCCTGGTTCCCCTTCCCTGGGAAGCTCTGGCCCTTTGGAGCCAGGGGCTGTTGGGCCACCCAGGGCCACGCTGGGGCTGCCATTTAGGGCTGGTATTGGGGTCACTGAGGCCGTGGGGCTCTGCTTTGCCCGTCCATGGTGCAGGGCTGTAGCCGACCCCGGCTTCAACAGGTCCCGTGGTGCTCTCGGCTCCCGGCCACCGCTCACCACGCAGACAAAGCTGCCATCTGGCTGGTGACGGGACTCACATTAAAATGGAGCTGTGGCTTCCTAAGTAAAATATTGATGAAGAAGGCCTGAAGCTAGGAATGAAGTAGCCTGCCTGTATTTCCTTCCCAATTTTAATAGCTCGCTGCTTCACGCCAAGAAGACTAAAGTGTGTTATTTGGCTCTGGATGAAAATGATTTCAATTGGGTAGTGAGCCTGTCATTTGCATCTTGAATAAATAGGTTCTAACAAGAAGAGATCTGTTTAATGGAGAGATTTGGGGAATTCAGGCTGAATCCAGCCTGACTTAAGGTCCTGAGACAATAATTAGGATGAGCAGACTAAAGCCGAGAGCTCTTCATGGGACTAGACAGAGTATGAGGGTTTAAGTAGAAATTGAACCATACAACTCTGTCAGTGCATCTGGAATTGGAAATAGGATGTTTATAGGCCTGGGAATTCGCGCTCCCTGCACAAATTGTATATGGTGTATAATAAGCTGGCCCGACTTGTAATGAGCGTGGCTGGAAATTAAGAGACATCATTACACTTTGAGCAGCAAACTGCAGGCTTCCCTGTCACAGCGGAGGCATTGGCTCAGCTCCTGCCACCGGCTGAGCGGTGCCCACAGCTGTGTCACCTGCACCACTGGGAAAAGGCAGAGCTGAGCGAGATGCGATGGGAAGACAGCATGTGGAGGGGCTCCACGCTGCCTCGGGAGCACATGTCCTCTGCCTGGGGATGGGGACGGACCATCCTTGGAGCAGCTCATCTCCTGGGGCTGGCACTGGCAAGATCTGTGCCACCCCTGGAGTTGCCACGGTCCCCGAATGATGCTGTTGGGGAAAAGCAGGGGACAGGGTGCTCCCCTTCCTCCTCCCTCGTGGCCACGGCCAAGGGGCTCGAGGCAGAGTGGGAGCAAAAAGGAGAAACAGGCATGACTGGAAATGGAGACCTTTGGGTCCCGGGTGAAATTCAGGGGCCAGGGACGTGCACGTCAGAGGAATGGGAGCTCCCGAGGGTGGTGTGTCCTGGAGCTGAGCGAGGCGATGCTGTGCCGGTGGGGAGCGTTACAGGACTACAGCTCCCACGAGGCACCGTGGCAGCCAAGACCTTGCAAAATACTCCCATTTTTGGATACAATATTTTGGCTCGGGACAACTGCGCTTTTCAATTAAAAGTTAAGATTTTTAGGAGCAAACCGATGCTATTTGCAAATAACAGAGTAAAAACCCTCTGTTAAAAAACAGTAGGTGCAATAGTTTTCAGTGTCTCTGAAACAAATCAAATTCCTGCTCAAATTGTTGCGGGTTGATGAGGCAGGATGGGCAGAAGAAGGATGAGGAGAGTCACAAGACTTTGTTTTTTCAGCCTGTTTTAAAGCAGTGTGTACTAATGTGTCCTGGTTTGAGCGGCACAGGACTACCTTCGCTTCTAATGCTTGGGAAAACTGCATTTTAAGAAGACTCTAGTGTCTGAATTCGTGAAAATATTTACTTTATAGCCAGCTAGGCTATGTGAGATTCAAGGTCTCGGTGTTTTCGAGCCTTGCCAGGTGCAGGGATGAGGAGCAGTGAGACCCGGGCACTTGACCCAAGCTGCCAACAGGATTATTTCATACTATGAACGTCACATTCAATATAAATTAGAAAGTTTGCTCCATAATCTCTCACTCCCTTTATGGCGTTGGTCCTGAGAAATTCTCACCCCAGTGCCGGAGCCCTGAGCCCTTCCCTTCCTCCTGAAGCCGCAGCACTCACAGTGTCCCACATTGGCTGTCCTTGCTGGGAATGCACGGCTTCCTGCTGATGGAACGGGCTGAGTATAATAATTGTATATCTTATATTAGTATTGGGATCAATACTGGTTCTTTAGTATTATTGTTAATTATTTAGTCTTATCCTATTAGATCTATTTATATTTCAACTCCCGTGTTTCCTTGTTTTCCAAGTTTCCCCTTCCCAAGTGAGGAGGGGTCATAGGGTGATAGAATAATTGTCTAAGCGACAATAAATTGTTATGGGTTTTCTCAAACCGTAACACAATGACAGACCCGTTGGAGCCAGACCCTCTTGCCTGAGCAGGGCTGGGTGATGTTGGGGCTGAGCAGGGCTGAATGATGCTGGGGCTGAGCCGGGCTGGGTGATGCTGAGGATGAGCGGGGCTGCGTGATGCCGAGGACGAGCAGGGCTGGGTGATGCCGAGGATGAGCGGGGCTGGGTGATGCCGAGGATGAGCGGGGCTGGGTGATGCCGAGGATGAGCAGGGCTGGGTGATGCCAAGGACGAGCAGGGCTGGGTGATGCTGAGGATGAGCGGGGCTGGGTGATGCCGGGGCTGAGCGGGGCTGGGTGATGCTGAGGATGAGCAGGGCTGGGTGATGCCAAGGATGAGCAGGGCTGGGTGATGCCGGGGCTGAGCGGGGCTGGGTGTTGCTGAGGATGAGCGGGGCTGCGTGATGCCGAGGATGAGCGGGGCTGGGTGATGCCGGGGCTGAGCGGGGCTGGGTGATGCCGGGGCTGAGCGGGGCTGGGTGCTGCCGCAGCTCCCAAGTGCTGCCATTCTCCACAGCTGAGTGCGGCAGAACAGCTCCGGAGATGTTCCGCTCACCCTGTCAATGTGTACTTGGGGAGTCCTTAATCCACGGGTCGCTGACGTGATAAACAATAATGTCTCTTTTGGAGCTGTTACGACTTATCATGTTAATGGGCACTTAGGGAGTCTTTAATTGGTGATTTGTGCATGCACTGTCACAAAATTTTAAAACACATTTACCATCATTTCTGGGGTGTTTTAGAAGCACCAGTTCGCTACGCTGAGAGATGAACAAGCAAACCCACCTAAAGTCATCCGCCCCGCCTGCTCGCCGCTGCTTCAGGCTCCGTCTCACCGGGAAAGGGCTGATGCTGCCTTTATAAAACCTATGAAGATCCGGGCCAAAAAGGCAGCGGCACTAAGAAGTTCCTCTTGGCAAGCTGCTTGGCAGCCGCAATGCCTCGGCAGCGAGCCCGGCGGGTCCCTGGGGAAGGCTCACTCGCTGCCGTTTGCCTCTCCAGCAGCAAACTGGTCCTGGTGGGGATTCACCGGGGGCTGCAGCACAGCCGGGTGTCAGGAGCACAGTCTAAAAAATAATAACGCCGAGAGCTCTACAAAGGTCCACCCCGAAGACCTGTCTTCTTCTCTCTAATATTTGAATAATAAATATAATAAAATAGTAAAGAAATCTTCTGTACTACCAGGCTGGAACTCTTTCTCCTCTGCCCCACCCCCCTGCAAAACACACGGCTGAATTACCGAGTTACTGGTCTAGCACTGGGGTAACTGGGAGAACTGGGCAGTCTGTGACAGAGAGGAGGTTGGAATTGCGGGTTCACCTTCGCGAGCGGGTTGCCCTCATGGAGACGTTCACCCTGCAGACCCCAGGCCCCATCCGAGGCCCCCCGGGGGGGTGTTCGCTGCACGCACCATGCCCAGGGGACACCCGCCACACCGTGCCCAGGCACCGCGGGGTGCTCCTGAGCTCCTCGCCGGGGTGGTGAGCTCTGGCACTGGGATAAGCTGTAATTCATGGCACCTGCCCTTGCTGTCAAGTTCTCCTTCATTAGGAATAAAGCGTGTGTCAACGCGTAATTAAAATTCTGCATATTTTTAAAACAGTGCTTTCTAAATAGAGCTCCAGTCATCTGCAGCGATTAATCCAATCAGCCCAGTGCACTCGCTGTCTTCAGGTGAGTTAATCTCTCGCTCTTCCCGTCTCTATTTTTTCCCTAACTCTCCTCCCAACCTTGCTGGTAACAGGAGCGGATTGAGCCAGAGGACTTTAACTGATTGAGTTACCATAGCAATGCTATTCGTCACCGCTTTGCCATTTCCAGCTCTGCCTACAGCAGATCATATTCTGCTTTCTGTTTATCCAAGGACCTGACTGCGAGCAGCCCCGGCGCCGGGGGGGACACACCAGCAAGTCCAGCGGAGCCGGGATGGGCACAATGAAGCCGGGGGCACCAGCCACCGGCTCCCTGGGATAATCCCAGCACTCTTTAACCCCACTCCCCGGAGGGAAAGGCCAGGCACCGCCTTTCATAAACCCCGCAAGGAAAAGCAAAATCCAGAACAAAAGAATAACGCTGGGTGCTGCTCAGCACCTGCCATCAGTGGCAGCCCCAAGTTCACTAAGATCCAGAATAGCTCGCTCTCGCAACTCTCTCTTCCTCTCATCACCCTCGGGGAGAGGTCGTGCTGGAAGATGCGCTCGGATGCGTCCAGCGATGCCTTTGGACCACTCCCAGTGTCCCGAAGGAGCCCAGGAACTGGTGCAACTGGCCACCACGTGTCCTGGGCGGATTTGGGAATGGGGTGGTGTGATGCTGCTCACCTGGGGGGTGTGCAGGGCTGTGCTCAGGGCCTGGCTGGAGCACACCCTGGGGGACCATGTCCCTGCCGCCCCCAACCACCAGGCGCTCAGGCAGTGACCCTCCAGGCAGCT
The DNA here is from genome assembly GCA_013398915.1 of Dromas ardeola. Lineage (NCBI taxonomy): Eukaryota > Metazoa > Chordata > Aves > Charadriiformes > Dromadidae > Dromas > Dromas ardeola. The sequence goes on from VYZM01010225.1 coordinate 419,201, forward strand.
GGCCCCAGGGGACTTCCCTCTGTCCTCGTCCCCTCAGGCAGGGTGGGGAGGGGCGCTCAGGAGTGCAGACACCGCTCGGAGGTGTCCCTCGCACACGTGGCTGCATTCGTTGGGAGCAAAGTGCCCAGCTGTACGGGATGAAAACGAACGTGTGGCTTCCAGGGGCCGCTGAGCGTCGGTTATTGTTCTGCCAGTGTGAGCGTGTTCGCACGAGCATCATCTGGCAGCTTGGGAGGGAAAGCGCATGATAGAGTCTGAAAAATTCATTGAAATGTTGGGTTCCAGCCAGAGAGAAAACATCGCTGAATGGCAACATAAAAGGAAATTGTCCCATAACATTCAGAGAGCACTTCGGTATTTGTCCTCTTTATTTTAAAGCGTCGAGGATCTTTGGGAAACACTCTGGAATGGGACTTTTATAGATGGTCTAAATTAAACTTCACTTAATATTATAAGCAATAAATCCTCATTGTCAGGTTTTGTTTAGCGGGTATAAAAATGATTGGTAGGTGCTGTAGCTTTTTCCTGAGACTGGAAGATCAGTGTTTTTACCGTGCCACTTTGTCCTCAGCGTGTGGGAAGGAAACACCTTCTCCCAGCCCCGGCGCATCCCAATGGGGCTCTGCAGGTCCTCTCCCATGCTCCATTCCTGCAAGAAGATGGGCCAGCAGGCTCCATGGAGGCAGTTTGGGGACAGATGCGCGTTTTCACGTGACTCCGAGAGCTGCAGCTTTGAGGAAGCTTCTTTGTGGAAGCCCCCAGGCAGCCCGTGGGCTTCAGATGCTCTGAGGAGGCACAGAAAGCTCGTGGCTGGTATTAGGGGTCGTTAGCACATCACCCAGCCCTGGCTGCCTCCTGGCCCAGACACTGCAGGCGGGTGCTGGAAGTAGCAGGGGAATTACCTGGACACCACAGACCGAGTGTAGCCTGGCCTCTTTTTTAAGTTGGCGTGAGGCAAGTAAAACAAATCATAGAATCATAGAATCACAGAATCATAGAATGTGTTGGGTTGGAAGGGACCTGTAAAGGCCATCCAGTCCAACCCCCCTGCGGTGAGCGGGGACATCATTAACCAGATGAGGTTGCTCAGAGCCTCATCCAGCCTGGCCTTGAATGTCTCCAGGGATGGGGCCTCCACCCCCTCTCTGGGCAACCTGGGCCAGTGTCTCACCACCCTCAGTGTAAAGAACTTCTTCCTAATGTCTGATCTAAACCTGCCCTGCGCTAGTTTAAAGCCATTGCCCCGCGTCCTAGCGCTACATGCCCTTGCAAACAGCCCACAGCATTGAAATGGGAGCATGGAAATATGAAATACTTTTCCTTGCTTGAGCTTTCTGCAAACTGTGGTTTTACCGGAAATACACTAGGTTATTTTTTAACAGCTTTTCGTTTTTCTTTTTCCTTAAACTTTCGCTGTATCTCTACGTTTAGCCCCTTGTCCCTTGAGGTCACCAGTCCAGACAACCTGAGTCCTTTTGCACCGGGGGCGAGCTGGTTCTGTGGCTGTGCCGCTGGCTGGTCTCACCAGGGCTGCAGACCACCAAAGCTGGGGCAAGACTGTGCCGGGAAGCGCTGCCAGCCTCCGGCGGGCACCCGGGAGAGAGGAGGGACACTCTTTTTCCTGGAGCCTGCACAGCAGCATCTGCCGGCAGCCTTTCAAACGATAAAACCCAATTTAGTGCCGTTTCTGATGGAGGAATAAGAGAAATCATATAACAATTACTTACAGGAGATTCACCTCATTCTATATATTTAGGCTGAACGTGGCATTTCCCGTGACGTCCCATCCGTGCTCCCGGGCCAAGCCGCTGCGCTGGGGGACGCAATTTCAGAAGAGATCTTTAGGTGCAAATTGATTTTGCTATGAATATGTATGCGGCGCGCGAGGCCGCGCGTGTGCGAAAGGGGGAAATGTGGGGCTCGGCCTGGGATGCCGGAGCAGCCGCCTGCCCTGCTTTTTGCCTGGAATGATAATTGGAATATTTATAATCTTTCCGTGGATGAAATGCCGGCAGGCAGGGGGTATTCCTGGCGCGGCCGAGCTGCTGGAGGCGGCCGGGGTGGGACGCTGGGCGGCGGCGGGGCTTGCCCTGCGGCTGATTTGGAATGCGCACAGCATCCCTGCGCCGTGCATTCCCCGGCAAGAAACCCAGGAAAGACAAGAAAAATGAAGGCAGGCGCAATCTCATTTTCTGAGGGCTGCAAGTCAGCCAGGAAATGGCTATTATTCCATCGACACTGTCGGTATTAAGTTATTTCCTTCACTAAATACGAGAATGTTCATGAATATCTATTGAGTTCCAGGTACTGGCGTCTCCCAGCACTGCGGCTCACTGATTGTAGCTTTATATTCCTCCGACAACACACCTCAATCTCACATTGAAGTGAAAGACAATAGTATTTTAAATTGGTTAATAAATCTCTAGATTGATGCTCCTGGAAGGCCCGGGAACTTCATCTCTATTACACGAATAAAAGTGATAACATTTTAACCACTGAAGTGCTAGGAATTTGGGAAGCTCCTTCCCGATGCCCTTCAGGGCGGCTGCGTCCCTGAGCTGGGAACCATGTGTCAGGTGCAGCCGCCACGGGCTCTGCCTTCGGGGGGGGAAAATGTTTGTTTTTCAAGAAATTAATCCCATCCGGGCAGGACGAGGCGATTGCGCTGTCTTGGCTCCTTTTTCCTTGCTCAAGCCTCCACTTGGGCCCATATAAGGAGTGGAAAATTCCCTTTTAACACGCAAAATGGAAGCGGCTCGGCTCGCCCGTGGCGGCCGTGGCCTCGCTCGGAGCCTTATTTGGCTCCGGGGATCCCTCTGCACCTCATCCCGGCCCCTGCACCCTCCCTACCCCCTTCCCAGGCGTGAGCATCGCAGGGAAAAATGCATTTATACCCCTGGGCACCATCCCCAGCCCCGAGGGGGATGTCCTCGTCCGGCCGTGCCATCGTGGGTCCCACACGTGCTGCCAGCTGTGTGATTTTCTGCTCCTTTCCTCCTCCTCCTCGAGATCACCTTTTGTTTGCGTGTCGGGAAGCAGAGAGCGGTCCCTGCCTGCTCCCGGTTCCAGCCTGCACAGACCCGGGGGGGGAAGGCGCAGGATGTGTCCCCTCGCGGGGATGCCAGTGCCAGGCGATGCTCAGCCCCGGTGAGCACGGCGTGACCAGCGCTGCCACGTACTCACCACGGTGTCGGCACTTGGCACCGCTGGTGCCACTTCAAACCAGGATTTGGAAGAAATAAAGTCCTCTCACTTCTATGAATTCTTATAAATTATAGGGAGACGAGAATATTTTAATATAAACCAGAGTATTTCAAGTACAAAGAGCTGTTCTGAAAATGTATTGAATATTTTTTCACTGATGTTTAGTGTCTGTAAGATTCCTCGGGGAGTTTACAACAAGTGGAATACTTAAGGATATAGTGCCATAGGTTCTTTCAGTATTTTCTTTTCAAGGAAAGTAACCTCTGAATTATCTAGGAAGTACATGAACAACATGAAAGGAAGATTATGCACAGAAAGAAAAAAATATGCAGAGAATTCAATTATGCAAAAAAAGTGATGTGCTTTGCTTAATTCCCCAAACGCATCCCTGCACCGTAGTCAAGACGGCAGAACTCAATGCATGCAGACAAGGTTTCCAGGTCACCCTCCTTGGCTCTTTCTGATCATTTCTTGTTACTGTTGCTTCTGTATTGTAGGGTGCTTTGCAGGCATTAGAATAGCAGGGTTCGTTTATGTCTCTCTCCTGTGCTGTGCCAGGGCGGGGGACCCAGCAGGACCCAATTCTGGAGAGAATCACGGTGGAAATTCCCACCATTTCTGGTGGCTCGGGGTTACAGGGCAGCTTGGGTCACGGCCCCCCAGACGGGAAGGGAGATGCTGGGGGTTCCCTGTCCAACTGCACCCTCCTTATTTTCTGCAGAGACATGCTCCCCAAACCCATCATGGCCAGTTTTGATTCTTAAAGGCGTTATTTATCATACAGAAAACGTCACACTTCAGCCTTTAGTGCCCTGCTGTGTGCCCTGCCGGCGGCTGGACCAGGGGCGATGCTGCGTGACACAGTCCATCGGCTTCTGGAGACCCCCACAGACCTGACTGCCCTCCCTGCTCGTGGCCTTTGCGCCACACACCGTGCATCCCACCACACGCCGTGCATCCCTGGGGATGCTCACACCCATTCCAGATTAAATTTAACTATTGTTCATTTGCCCTCAGTTTTTATTAACCTGGAAGTATCCGAGAAGGCTGTTGCAGTGCTGGAGGCTGGGTAGGCTTGCACGGAGCATCACTTCCACCAGAGCCCGGACCCCCAGCCGGTGCAGGCAGCGTACAGTGCACGTGGCTACGGGCATCCTGGCCCCCATGGCCGGATCCAGCCCTGTCAGCCGTCTTCTTGCAGCTGGGTCTGTTTGCAAAGGGAAAAAAAAAAAATCAATATCTTTCAGCCCCAGCAGCTCAGCGTGGTTGTCAGCAGCTGCGATGGGGCGCTGGCTGGGAAGACCGGGAAGGCTCGGCTGCAGGAGCACGGCACGATGGATGGGAAGCATCCGGGAGGGTGGGAAGCACCCAGTCCCTGGGCAGGGGTGGTGGGTGATCGTCTGCTCTTTATTTACGTGTGCTTTGTCCAGGCTTGCTGTGGGGTCTAGGACTGGAGGCAAAAGGCAGGGGGAAGGTAAAGCTGAGCTCTCCAAAAGCACCTGAGCCATTGAGAACTTAATTCTTGTTGTCCTAAAGAAGAGAGAATGGGACAATTTAGGTGTCCAGCCCGAATGAACATTTCTTTTCAGATGAAAAAGAGCTCGCTCTGAACCTTTCCTATGCCCAGCACATCACCCCAGCCTGCTATCCCCATCCACCAGTGACCCTCTGTGCCTACGGGCACCGCAGCCACCCATCAGCCCGTTCACACCTCCCTAAGGGCTTTCTCTGCCAACTTCATCCTCTGCCGGTGGAGGGACCCTGAGGATGCCGGCGGGTCCCCACTGCCCCAGAGGGCACATCTCCCACCTCTCTGACATTCCCCTTTCCCAGCCAGCAGCCCTGTTTGGATATCTCCTACTTGGCAGTCGCTCGGACTGCTTTTCTCTGATTTTATTACTCTGCAGACACTGCCACTTGCAGCCCTGTTGTGGCACAGCCGCTGCTCCTCCAGCGAGGTGACCCAGCGGTGCCACATGCTGCGGCCGGGGACCTGCTGGCTGTCCCCGGGAGTGGCTGCTGAGCATCGGGGCTGAATTCGTGCAGGGTTCTGCACTTATTCAAGTGCTGGCTCAAAGAGCTTTGCCACTGAAACACCTTTCCAGCCCTGTCTCAGTTTTATTCTCATCCCCTTCTTTAGTGGAAGAAATAGCCCAAGTTGGAGCATCTTTGTGGCAGGGAGGTCCCCCCACTCTCCTCTTGCACACACCGCGCAGCCAAGTCAAGGTCCTTGGTCTCTTGTTGCTGGTGGCAATGTCATCAGGCAACCTGGCTGCTGGTGAGCACGGCGGTGTCACCCTGCGTCCTCGCTGGCGTGGGGATTCACAGAGAAAAGGGCTGGATTTTGCCAGGTTTGCCCAAGCGAAGTTTTGTTTTCACCTTCGCAGTGCCCTGCGCATCGGGGGGGAAGCAGGGAGAAATGGAAAAGGAGGGTTCGGCCATATAGCATGCAGGGGGAAGAGGCACTGGGAGCAGCACAGAACAAGTTCAAAAGGGACATTTCAGTCCACCTTTTAATAAACCTATTCTCTTTGTGCCTACAGCAGTGGTGTGCGGGGCCTGTGCAAGTGTAACTGCCCAAAAGCAGGGCAGGCCCCAGAAATGTGTGATGTCTCCAGCTAGAAAATACTTGAAAAAGGAAAAGTGAACCAAGGAAGAAGCAATTCGCTGTCGGTGGGGAGGGCCCTTCACCCTGCTCCGCTCTGAAGGGCTGCACTGGGTTTCCAGGGGCAGGAGGGGCTCTGCCGTGGGTTTTCCAGCCTTCCCCAGGCTTCTCTGGATCTGCTCATGGCACAAACCGTGCCTTTGTGCTGTCTCAGCACACTCAAAATGTTTATAGGAAAAAAAACTAAAAAAAAAATACTGGTTTCCTACTGTTTCAGGGGAGCAATTTAATGACGTTGTGGCTCTTCAGAAAATTTTCCGGATGCCTTGTCCTTGCACACGTTTGGTTTACTTTCCCCCCACCCCCGCTGTTCTCTGGCAGTGATGTCCTTTAGATGGAAAACCATCCCAATGCCCGTCCCAACATCCCTTCTTGGGCAGGGCTGAGCCCAGTCGCTGGAAAGCAAAGTTCTCTTTCTGTCCCCAAAAAAAGCTGGGCAGGCTCAGCCCTGAGGTCATGAAGAAGCGGAGATGCCGGATAACAGGGCTGGATGCTTTGGGTGACAAGGGGACTGACTTTTGCAAATTAACATTTGCCACTTGTCTGGCAGAGTTTTGATAACACAGGGATGCCGTTTGCTTATTTATTTATTTATGTCCCCATTAGTTGATACATTTGCATCGAGTCTTAGGGAAGAAAAAAAAAAAAAAGTGTCTTCTCCGAATTGAATGACATGAATTATTTCGACCTAACTTACTAATTAAGACCTCATTAGCAGCCCAAATTTGTGATAGATCAGCAGTGGACTTGGCACAGTGGTTTAATTTAATGATTTCTTGCATTACTTTGTTAATCATCTTTAGTCTGATTTAATTTATGCCAATGTGACTATCCTAATTTCTAATTAAGGCATTGATGGCAGGGCCACCACCACCGCAGAAGAATTCCAATCAAGGATAGTACAAAAGCAGCCCCTACTTCTTATTTCCCGAGGGATGGGGGGGTGCGTGGCCGGGATGCTGCTGTGGCCCCGAGTCGGACACCGGCTCCCGCTGGGATTTCTCCTCGTATTCCCCAAGGCTGAGCTGCTCCCAGAGCTCTGCAAAGCTCCGGTCTCCGCTGGAAGGTGCCACTGGTCCAGGATCACTCGCTCGAGCGGCAGACGCTGGGCGGGCGAAAAGCGTCGGCACGGGATCAACCGTGGAAAATTAGAGAGTTCGCAGGAAAGAACATCTGCTAATGCAAAAACATTTACGCTAGTCGATATAAATTTATTTAGTGCAATAAATGACATAATTGAATTTTTATTTCCTTAATATATTTCTCTAAAATAACGAATATTTTGAGTACCCCTGGCCTACAGATGTCTTTCATAGGAACGTATTTCCTGTAATATTACTCTTGTATAAAACTGACATTTAAACGGTTTAATAAATGAGCAGTTGTTTGACTTGTTTCAGTTTCAATACATTCTGGTATATTAATAAAATATATTTCAAAAGGAAGCTCGATAGACCATGCTATAAAAATTCGTGATTTATTAGAGATACATTTGCTATTAGTTGGGACAGATACTCAAAATGTCATTAAGGTTAAAATAATAATCAATCAAACTAATTAGACCCTATTTTTCATATGCAAATATAATTAAGCATACATTTCTCAATAACTTTAAAGAGAATTATTGAAGCTGCACAAAGTGTGCTGAGTCCTTACTTGAGCTAATGAAATGACAGCGCCTTCACTTGCATATGCAAACAAAATTGATTAGCCACTTTGCGCTTCGCCTAATAACTCGGGGAGCGGCTGGCGGGGAGCGGGGGGGGGGGGGGGGGGATGCTAACAACGCGGGG